>OX463839.1:21307271-21356294 GCA_949825065.1 Odontocerum albicorne | reverse complement strand
AAAAAACTAAGTGAAAAAGATAATCTTAGAGGTAGGTTTGTTAACAACGCACATTATGAAATGAAAATGGCGGATAAATTAGCGCAGATGGTACTATACAAAAAAAATTATATAATAAAATAACATTTCTAATAATACATTATTTAATAATATAATTAAAATAATTAAATAATTATTTTAAAATAATTCATTGAATAATTAATAATGATATAAAAATATTAATATATTTAACATTAAAAAAATATAAATTTTCTTGTATTAAGTGTATTATATTATTATTAAAATTATTATTTATTATTGTTTATTATAAAAAATAAAAAAAAATAGTTTTTTCATCGAATTAAAAGAGACTTTCTTGAATTAAATTCCACAGAACCATTTCCTAATCCTAAAAAAAATCGTTAACAAATCGAAAAAAAGCAATGCATAAAATCAACTTTTCCTAGGAGCTAAGAAGTTTCACTTCTACCACGCGAGAGTATCACGCATCTGTTTTTTTATACATATAAGTTATATTTATTTTAGCGATCCTCGATCTTTTTATACATGTAAGTTATATTTATTTTAGATCTCTTTATACATATAAGCTATATTTGTTTTAGCGATTATATTTATTTTAACGATACTCAAAATATTTCCAAACAAATAAAATTATAGTTGGATATTTTTTACAAATTTAGTATTAGTTCTGCCAAATATATTTCCTGCGCTTGCGCTATAAAGTCTAGACTCAGCCATATTAAGATTTTCTCAAGCTGCTATGACACAATGGAACTTATCCTTAATATGGAACTTATCCTTATTAACACAAATTTTATTTTGACGTATCTTGGATTCTAACCTATTTTTCGTCTGTAATTACGAAATTATTATTCAACAGGAAATATTTATTATCAAACATAAAATTATTTTATATTTTATGGTTATAGACTAAATCATTGAATATCAAATATTAATTACTAAACCTCGAAAATGCAATATGCTCAACTGTCAAATTTGACAGTTGATATTCAATATTTGATATCCTTGTCCCCGACAGGTTCGCGTAAATATTCATCTCTTAATTAAAAATTTTATTATATACACTGATATATATATAAAAATAAAAATCAAAAAACATTTCCGTTGACGAATATTAACTTTACTCAAAATTTCAAAGCGATCGGTAGAGAACTTCCGGAGATTAGCTACAAATAATTAACGAACATTTACATTTTTATTTATATAGATATATATATATATATATCAAAGTAGCCTATCCGAAGATGAAAGTCTGAATGGAGATTTCTTCAGAAATTATTGACTTTAATATCATCGCAGTACTACAAAATATTACAGATTGATTTAGATTACCACAAAAAATACAAGGCGAAGGAACAAGATTAAAACTTAAAAGTTTGGCATTAAAGCTCCCATGGCCAGAGAGAGATTGATTAGTCCAACAGCTTGGATGCACCCACGAATAGTCGAGACGCGCTCTGATGCAAGGAAAAAATGTCTATTTTCCTCGGAGAATGACGAAGACCTATATATATATTTCTTCATATAACGCTTCATTATATAATAATCTGGTGAGCATATTGTTAGGTGAACCAGGCAAAATAAAAGAAGTAAGTTACAGGGTTAAAGTAGAACGGGTGTTGGAGAAGAAAGAAAAATCGGATAACAAATACGTTACATTACTGAGCAAAGAGTTGTTCAGTCGCTTTTTAAAACATTCCAATAATGTTACAAGTCTTACATCTTGTAACTGGTTCCGGAATCTCGCTACATAGACAGTAAAGGACAACGTATAATAAGAGAGCGGTGAACTGGGAAAGCCAATATATAACATCTGATTGAGCATAGCACTACTAGTCTATAATCGGGAAGATATTTTCGGCAAGATAAGAGGGGGTGGTGAGACTGTAAAGAATATTATATCATAAAATAGTGAAAATATGTGAATTGGTTGCGTATTTCTCATATTCAACAAAATGCGTCACCAAATTGACAACTGTGCCACTAAATAGGCAAGAGGTAAGTAGGTAGATGTAAGCAGGTAGAACATGGTGAAAAATAGATTATTAGAGAACATGATACCATGCAGAAAGATCATCATCATCAACATTAACTGTACAACCTCAGGTGAGTTTGAATCTATTCCAAAAACACTGGCCACTCCCTTCAGTCATGTGCAAGGCATATCTAAATGAGTTTCCCGGCTATACTCGTATCCTTAGTTACGCCATCCACCCATCGAAGTATTAGCCTCCCAACAGAAAGAAGTATTCAGGTCTCGGCCATTATCTCGGTCAAGGTGCTCGGCCATTATCCATTCTTACTTAAGGATGACCTTACAAAGTATTTTATGCTTAACAAATGAAGAGATATCTGTGTCCTGGAAAATCTCATACAAGTCCTAGTTGTACCACGATTCATCTTTTTGCACTGGTTCATAAATCCTCGGCAGAATCCTTTTTCAAAGATGTCCAGATATCTCTCGTCGTTATTTTAAGTGTCCTACACTCTGACCTTAAAGTGAATATTAGTCTAATCAATATAACATAGATATGAAAAAGTTGGTGCAATGAGAGAGCAGGCATAGCTTTAAGTGAATTTGTAGAATAAAGAAGCCATTATGAATATTATTTTTATATTGTATAGGGCTGCTCAACAAAAACTGCAATTTTAAATTTGACTTAAGCTCTGCAATCGTGTATCATAAATATTATACGTTTGTCTGCTGAAAAATGACGGTCAATTAAAATATGCAGCTCTTGTTGCGCCACCCTATGAAATAATACATTCGGTCAATGGAAATCGATATCGTGACATGATTCAAACTTAACATCAATTGAACGATTTGGATTTAAAAAACATGTGGTTTCATCAGGTTGGGTCTACTTTTCTTACTGCGGGTAAAACAATGGCTTTATTGCAGGAAATGTTCTCCTACCGTGTAATTTCTTGTCGTGGAAGTGCGAATTTGTCGTCACGATCATGTGATTTAACCCCTTTAGATTTTTTTTCTCTGGGGTCACGTTAAACCTCAAGTGTATGCCAAGAATCCGAAAACCATCGATGACCTTAAATCCAACATCACTCATGCCATTGCAGATATACATATCAATTTATGTGAATCCGTTATGGAAAATTTTCCTCAGAGTCGTAATCTGTAACAAGGGCTGAAATGGTTATAATTTCAATATCATTTTTCACACATAATTCTCATGTGCACTAATTACATTGATACCAATAAACATGAACATTAAAAAAAACTTGTTTTTTTTTCATTGGTTTCAAATTGTATTTCTTGTTACGCAACCCTGTATTTGTTAATGGCTGTATATGGTAATGTCGAAGAATATTCTTGATAGGGGAACAACAAAAATCAAGAGAGAAGAAGCACTTGAATTACATGGTGGGTGAAAAGAAATGTTATAACTATAAAGTTTATGAAAAAACTAAAGGTAATTTAAAGTAGACTCACAAATCATGTGGATCAAGGTTTGATGCTTTTTATTTGTCGTGTCCCCAGTAAACAAGGTTTTTACCTGTATGATACTGAGGAGAATAAATGCCCACCCAAAGAGTATTTTTGTTATTGAAAATGTAATAGAATGGAAACTTTTGTCAGTGTAATTAACAGTAGTCAGGCGTGCGGCACCTTCGGACCGCGAGCCGCCCGTTGCGCACCGCGGCGCGAGGTCGTGCGCCGATACAGGCGGGCCCGCGGCCCGTGGCCCGTACACCGTACATAATATAATAATGTCTGAGGCAGTAACTCACTTCAACCTTTCGGCGTTTACTTAATTTGAATTTTATTCCCGCCTTTATAGCTCGTTACCCACTACCAGCTACCGGCTTGCTCCCCGAAAGATTGCTCCCGACCATTAAATGGACGTATTTATGCAATAAAAATCCAACCTACAAAAAACGTTCTTTTGATTCTGTTCCAAAAACCAAGTCGAAATATCACATTATGACTTGTGCGAAAATATTATACGAGTATACATCATTATTAAATTCTGTCTTAGAAAATGTTTTATGTATAAATCAGCAGTAACTTTTTTTAAGTTTCCTTAAATATTTCAAAACAGTAAGAATATTAGCTGGATATTTTTTGCATATATTCATACAAATATATTCCCGGTTCCCAGCATCGGTATTAATTTGAAATATAAAATTACGTTTGAATTTAACGGTTCAACCAGAATGCAATTTTTTCCTTCTTCGCGTTGGAATAAATTACACACTTGATTTGGCATTTTCCCTGATAAAAATTCTATACAATTTTGCACGACAAAATGGCGTATTGTGTTAGATAATGTACTCGTTTTCACTGAAGCATAAAATTGTGTAGGTTTACGACGTTTATACAAAGAAAACTGAATTTGAATTTATTGCCAAAAAGATTCTCTACCAATGGTCTACTGGTTAAAGCACATGTGTTCTGATAATAATTTTCAACATAAATTGACTTTACAAATACTAAATTCTAACAAAATTATTCAGTATGCTTCCGTATATGTATATTGCGATGGGATCCTTTAATTTAAGGTACTCTATGAGATATACTTCAATTAATGCAGTTCTTAGCTACTTGACCATTTGTGATTAAATTTATAATTTAACGTTTGACTTATCTCACGCCGTTTTTGATACTTCAGGAACGCAGGAATGTCTCCAGATTACATGTCTTTTTTTCACGTTAAGGCAACACTACGAATCTCTTTAGTATAGCATTTTTATACTATAATATATTTATCTGAGATACATTCATCTTTTTTGCATGAAATCTCGTTATTTCTTAGCATAGTAAGATTATTTTAATGTTTTTTAATAAATCTCTCAATTTGAATAAGGCACTCGTATTTGAATAAGACAAATGAAGTTCCAATTACAAAATGAACGACACCGAGGATTTATTTTTAACGCTTTTTTTTGGAAGAGCGCTTGGACATAATTCTGACGTGGTTGTTGAGATTATGATGCGTCTGAAATAATGTATGTGGTAGCTTGAAAGTTGAACTTATGTAAGTGCAGAGTATAAATGTTTCAGTTGAATCTCTTCAGATTAAAAAATATATGAAATGTTTCATTAAGGAATGATTTCCCCCTTTGCTTCAGGCTTACTAGAAGAGTTATTATCTATATTGACAAAATGAAGGGTTTTTAATATTGTCATGTACTTGATTCGCCTTTCCGTTAAAACGATGTAAATTTTAATTGCAATACAAGTATATATATGTTACATTAGCAAGATCGAGAGACAGTTCATTTTTGTTACATTAAAACTCGAACTGTGTTAGATCACAGTAATACATTTATTTGCACTTCAGTTTGACAAAGACCGAATTTAAATTGACAATTAGAAATACCTCCTTTAAACTTTTAACTCCAAACCTGTGTCAAGTCCATCTGATTCAATCTTATTTAATTGCGCTCATTAACTTAATAATAATTATGATAATATATGATGATTTCAGTTTATAAACATGACAAAACAAATTGTGTAGAATGAGGTATGTACATAAAATTTTCAACAAGATATCAATAATTTTGTTACGAATCTAAATTATTTAGTTAGCCGACGTTTTATAGACATAATCATAATTTTCAAGGCAATATCAATAAAATATGTAGTATGCAGCCATAATGTGCAATATGGACGGATGTTTTGATAATATCAAAACATACATATATTTTTTTTTGTATACCTCAAGTGATATATTTTTTTCCGTAATAAATCTCAGCTCTGAAAGTTTGACTGGAAGTTGCCTAGTTTTAAAATTATGAAAGTGAACTAAACAAGGCACCCTGCCTAGTAATTGTGTAAGACGATACCTCCTTTATCTTTCACAGGAAAATTTAGAAGTAATGCACTCTGTTCACTAACAAGAGTGTAGTTTAAACATAAAAAAACACAACCTTATCAAAAGAAAATTTATGTACCGAGTTTTTCTGTGTGCCATTTTTTTACACGGGATCATAACTGTTGAAGTCGAGTAAGGATACATTTATTAGAAATATGATGCGTATATATTTTTTATTATTTGTTATTCCATTTATTTTATTTCTCTTTTAACATATATTTTAGTCATGTTTTTAAGTTTTAGGTTTGATGTTGCAGTTCGTTTTCTTCTTTATCCTTGAATAATTATTTTATTATTATTTATTATTAATGATATTTTATTACCTCTTTTCAGTATCACATTTACAATCTCGAGATAATTTATTTTGTATTCAAAACAAAAATAATTGAAAACTCTGTTTTATTAATATCTATTAGTATTTATTGCACATAAATTTAAGTAAAAACAGCTTTCCTGTGTTGAAAATTTTTAATTAACTTCTACCTGTAGTAGCGAGTGATTGACCCAGATACGCTTCTATTTCAGCACCTGTCGCTTGGGCCTCCATTCAATTAACATTACAAGTTGGCCTGATTGAAATTTAATATACTTCAAAAAAATCTCATGACAGATAACTTGTCCGCTAGTTAATATAAAAATTCCAAAGAATCGTAAATATTGTCTTTTAAAATTAATAACACTTAATACTCCCAAATTAAAAAATGTTAACCTATAATAACACAAATTCCCTGTTCGAGTAGACAGGGAGATCAGGACACCAAACTTTTCAATCCTGACATATTTCAACTTGCTTTACAATATAATTGCTCACATTTATTCATTACACTGTTTTTAATATGGGGTTGTGTATGTATAATATGTGAGTGAGTATGCTTTTATATTTTCAACAATTTTTGTACATATATTCTGAGTTTATAATTGTATTAACGGCTTATTTACTAATATTTTTTGTGTTATAATTTATGTGCACAAAAGTGTAGGCTAAAAACTTCTGATTTCCTCGCGGCCAGACTCGCCATCTATTGGTAGGGGTGTATCTCGACTGGAGGAACGAAATGAGAAAAACCCAGACCTTTTGATAGCTTATCTTTTAAATGTTTTTTTTTCGATTGCCTTGAAATATAGCTTCATTTCAGGATACACATACGTACTATGTTGCTATCGGCATTTTTTTTTCAATATACCGCACATTATTCTCAGTGTAAACATTTCTACCACATTTTTTCGATATTCAGTTAAATTGTTTTATTTTATTAAATACTTAATTATTTAAGAAATAGTATTTGCTATTAAATTTGAAAGCAAGGAAACAAAATACAAATATTTAATTGTAATTTATTTGTATCAAACACTGTTTATTCCACTTTTACAACAAATATTTAATCTATTCGTTTCATTCTATATTCCACATAGAAAACATTATGTTAACATCAAATTTTAAATAACACGCAATTTAGTTTAATTAACTTCCATAATGTAAAAGACTAGTGGAAGAAAACAAATTGAAGTGTTTAATTATTTTTTGTTTTAGGCAATTCACCCAAACTAGGATGATTTGTGCCACCAAATCAAAGTCATTTTGAGTCAATGTAATAAAACTAATTAAAAAATATATAATTCTAGACTATTTAAAGTTTCAACTGATTGAGCTTAAAATATTTAACAATCGATCTATAAGGGGAAAAGTTCCACGAATAAAGAAGAAACGCAACATTCATTTGGCACGTTGAAGATATGGCTTTTAATAAATCAAATATGTCTCGCAAAGGATAACCGAAAAATACATGGTATATAGTTTCATCATCACATTCGCAGCCGGGATTCTCCACAATACTCATTATGTAAAGGTGACCATTCGCAGCCGGGATTCTCCACAATACTCATTATGTAAAGGTGACCATTCGCAGCCGGGATTCTCCACAATACTCATTATGTAAAGGTGACCGTTCGCAAACGACACATGACAGACACTTCCATCTTATTTATTCTTATTACATTAAACCAGGGGTTCCCAACCTTTTTGTACTCTAGAGCACATTCTAAAATATCGGTAAGGTGGCGGGCACCACCTATTTTTAATCGACAAACTCCTTCCATCACTTCTCATTTTCCCATAATTTATTTTCTTATATTCATAATTTATTAATAAATAATAAACAAAAATGTTTCAAAATAATAAAATTACTATTCAAATTGCATACACACAGAGAAATGTATTTACAAAACGTAAACAAAAAACACAAATACAAAGAAAACATTTTATAAAAAAATATAATATCAATATGTCAATGTGATCTTTGGCATTGCATATCATTGGCCAGTGCCTCATACTCATAATTAGGAGAGTATGACGATAGCAGATAATCCTGTTAGCAAACAATCATAAAGATGCTCATCGGTGAGTCGAGATCTATATCTTGATTTTATTCAGTTCATGTTTGAAAACAATGATTCGCATAAATATGTCGAACCGAAAAATGATTCAATTTTATATGCCGCTTTTTTCAAAAATGGGAACTTTTCTCTGTCCACTGTATTCCAAAAGTCCTCTGATATTAAGGATTTTAGCAAAATATCATTCTTAAGGTCCAAAATTTCTAACTCTAGTTCTTCTGTCTTACCTTGAACAAAATCTGCAATACATGCGGCCATTTCCATTACATTTATTTGCCAAGTAAAATGATTGATACAGAAGGAAACAATTGGCTCGAAATGTGTTAACTGCAAAAATCTCTCTTCAAACTGTTTTTTAACACTTGAAGATGCTTAATAAATAATGACCCGTTTAATTCATTGTTACCTAGCATTTGCTTCATATGTGGGAAATGCACGAGAGAATTGATCTGCAGATGTGATATCAACAAATCCAATTTAGCTTTAAATGACTTTACAGAGCTTTTCATTTCAGCTATGTTTTTGTCTTTCCCTTGCAACTCCAAATTTAAAGAATTCAATTTTTCCATGATTTCTGTGAGAAATCCCAAATCAATCAGCCAGCGAGAGTCAGCTAGTTCATCATAATTTTCCTTTTTATTGTTTATAAATGTTTTTATTTCTTCAATTAAGCTCACAAATCTTGTAAGAACCTTTCCTTTACTGAGCCAACGTACTTCAGTATGCAGAATAAGATCATGTTCTTTATCTTCAGTATCTTCTAACAGGGCCTTGAAAAGTCGGTGTTGCAAAGGAGCTGCTCGAATAGAATTGATTATTTTTGTAACTATTTTCATAACGTGTTCAAATGGCAATATTTTACAACACAGAGCTTCCTGGTGGATAATACAGTGGTAGGACATAAAGTTTGGAAATGATTCACCCTTCTTGCAGAGGGCAATAAATCCTTGGTTTTTACCTACCATTGCTGGTGCCCCATCGGTGGTTATCGCAGACAGCTTGTGCAAAGGCATATTTATTGACTTGGCGTATGTTCTGAATGTATTATAAATATCCTCACCCCTTGTCTGTCCTTTCATAGGTAATATTTGCAACATATCCTCTTTTACTGTGAAGTTACTAAATACCATTCTCACCATAACTGCTAACTGTGCGGTGTCTGATATATCTGTTGACTCGTCAAATTGTAGCGAGAACCAGTCACATATTTCCAAGTCAGTCTTTAACTGAGTGTGTATGTCTGTTGAAATTGCATGTATTCTTCTTGTGACGGTGTTATTTGACAACTGTAAGTCTTGTTTTGCTGAGACAATCTCACGTTTGTTAGAAAATCCATTTTTCTGCGTGTACAAGGAGTGATGTGCAAATAGCACTCCCCGTTCCAGGCTAGCGTGAATAGTGCAGTCTGGCTCGCCGCTAGACAAATTGCGACAAGTACTGTCAGCAAAGCAACCACTCATACATACAATATCGCAAACATACGAACGTATTTAATAAACCTAGGCACTCAAAAAAATTAAAACTCTAACAAATAAATAAAAATAATTCACATTTTTAATTAATGTTTATGAAAAAATTCTGTCTCTGTGGAATAGTAGCGGGAACATACGAATCGTTCCGCGGGCGCCATGGTGCCCGCGGGCACGGGGTTGGAAACCTCTGCATTAAACCATGGTTTTAAAGGGATAGATTGTTGGATTGATTTATATCTACTATAGTTATATAGAGTTATATCCCAATCCAACGTCCATCGGTGTCAAGTAAAATGTTTAATTTTGTTTAAATGGTCAGTTACTGGCTGGGAAAAATCAGATAGGAGACAGCAGGTGGAGAACGCTT
Organism: Odontocerum albicorne; assembly: GCA_949825065.1. Lineage (NCBI taxonomy): Eukaryota > Metazoa > Arthropoda > Insecta > Trichoptera > Odontoceridae > Odontocerum > Odontocerum albicorne. The sequence goes on along the minus strand of OX463839.1, from coordinate 21,346,203 downwards.
CCTTTGCCAAGGATTCAATACATTCATTACAAGGGATACCAATATGTGAAGGAATCCAAGCTAGAAAAACATCTATATTTTTTGACATCAATTGAATAACTTGGCATTGATTGAGCAAATAATTTCGATGTATGAGTTACTCAAACAATGGCCTGAAATTGAATGAAGAGCACAAAGGGAATCGAAGAAGACAACAATTTAAAAAAAAATTTAAGTATTCGCAAATACTAAGAGCCTCTTTTATTACCACACATTCATGCGTAAAAACTGAAGAGTGAGGAGGAAGTGTATAAAGTGATTTTGTGTCTGCTTCCGGGATATATGGTATACTGCTGTTCCTCAAGAATCATATTCCTTCATTTTGGATCCATCTGTATATACGTGTATATGCAAAAAAAATCAGGAAAGTCACTATTCAAAAAAGTGTTAAAAACATTTTGACAATGCCAGGAAAATAATGATTTTTTTATCAAAATATTCCATTTATTTTATATTGGTGTAGCTACGACACTTTAATTTACACATTAAAAAACATTTCGATGTAATAATAATAAAAAAAGAATTTATATAGCGCAGTTTATAGAGCAAACTATCTTCAAGGGTGATCTAACTTGGGATTCAAACCCTAGCATTGGCAGATTAAAAATATATATGAGTGTAAGGATGTAGATTGAGTGTAAGAATAGTGGCTGCGACCATAAATCAGGTACTTACCCGCATCTGTACATGTTTAGAATAACATAAACTTACCAAGGGAAGATGAACTACAAATAAACCTTCGTAGATCTTTCGAGATGTGATAGTAAACATTCAGCTTTAGGTGTAGTGTACTGTATGTTTGTAGTGTTCATATAACTTCATAAATTTTGATAAGATCTAAAAAAAATCTGCAATCATTGATTTTTATGATAGTGTTAAATAGGGCACATTTTTTGGTTTTTTAAGTTTTGTTTTTATGACATTTAATGTATCAACTTAATTTTTAATAAGCTGCGAAGATTAATGGAACTTAAGTTTATTTTTTTAATTATGTATATTTTAACTAAAAAAATATTGATGAAATTTGAAATTGACAAATGTTTAAGATGATTTTCTACGTAAGAGAACTTAATATGTATCAACTTAATCAGCAGCAATGTCCATCAATGTCTACGCAGAGAAACCAAAAACGTCGCTGTATAAAAGAGTTGTAAAAACTTTCTCGAATATTAAACTGAGATCAATCCAAGCTTTTCTTGAGTAAAACAAATCTTCCCACGTGATAACAGATGGAGCATAAAAACCCACATCAATCCATCACACGTCCCTTGCCTCATTAAAACCTTAAGCCCCATCGCACGCGACAAGTTTAAGGAACTTATCGGCAACAAGATGAAAAACATTAATCTACCACTGACACTCGAAGGGATTACAGAGCGACAAAAGATTCTTTTTGACCTGAGACCCTTAATGGGGTGGGTATTATTTCATGATTTGGCAAATTGAGACTTTCTTGGTCAACACCCAGATGGTTGAGTCGAAGATTGATTCGAAGATTCGGGAAAGGAGTACATCATTAGTCGATTGACTCTCCTTTTTTATGTATTACCCAGAAGCTTTGTCCGAATATAGAGGTTACCTCAACGTTTCTTGATTGATCGCAAAAAAATATTCTGATCGTCATTTTTTTGCACACTTAAGTCATTTGCAGAAGGATGTTGTTCGAAATTAGTTCATATACGTGTAGGTAAGTACATTTAGAATTCGCCATTTGTTTATCTTCTTTGGATAAGTTTTCTGAGTTTTTTTTACCAAATATGTTTTTCCGAACATATGCAGATGAGGGTAAGTAACGAATCTTATGGCTACTGTCACTACCTTCACATCCTTATTTATGTATATTTTTTTTTTTTTAAATTTAACCTGTCATAAATAGTAGGTTCAAGTCCCGATCAATTGTCTTTTTATTATTCGTGTGATTTGTTCTTCTTCTAGTTCAATGTGTTCTATACAGAGCAGTCTTGACAATTGGACTCAATCTTGCGAGTGAATTGGATTTAATCTCGCGCGCTGCAAAAATATTAATGCACTTCATTTTTTTACGGTCAGTAGAATTTCTACTACACTTGGAGTGAGCTGTTGGTTCCTTACCAGATCTCCACCAGACTCTCCATTTCTACTTAACGTGGAATAATTTGGCCAATTTAACGGTTTTATTTCATTCATTTTTATTTGAATTCTTCTTTCAATCAAACGTTTTTTAAACTTGTTTTAAGTCTAGTTTTTTTTAAAACAATCATTAAGTTTGTAATTTTTTCACTTATAGGCTGAATTAAAACTATTAACTAACCGGTCTCAACAGTACTATCATCTTCAAATAACAAATTAATCCGCCAGGTTATACTATGTACAACAAAAGTTGTATATAATATAATATTATATTAGGTGATGTAGTATGGTGTGGTGAGGTAGGGTATGAGGAGACCTGGTATAATGTGATGTAGTATGGTGTGGAGGTAGGGTATGAGGAGACCTGGGATAATTTTATGTGGTTTAGAGTGGTGTGGCGAGATGGGGTATGATATGGTATGGTGCGATGGGGTGTGGGTTGGCGTGGTTTGGTGTGATGTGGCGTGGTGTGGCGTGGTGTGGCGTGGTGTGGCATGGAGTGGCGTGATATTATGTGATATACGAAATAGTGCAAAATTTATATATAAAAATTATCACGCCATATTCATTTTGGAGTAGATAGAGACAACAGATTTCCATGCCTTTCTATCAATGCACACGACTCTTGCCTCATCTACATCCATACATCTCGTCATACATGCACTCCTCTTCTCATTTCTAACGCAATTATTCTGTTAATATTAATGTCCAGGCAAGTTGATAATAGCACACCGAAAAAATCTTAGTACAAAATAATCATTCATAATCAAGCAAAACTAATTAACGTGATGATATTCAAGGTCACGGAAAGTTATTGTGACCATTAGTCGAGTATTTATGAAGAGCAATAATACAATATATACGAGTAGTATGAATTCCTTTGGGCAATAGAAGGAATGTACCAGTGCTCGGACTCTATATTTATTTACTTCCCTCAGTGATTCCCGTGAGGAATGGCTGAACTTTAATTCTCCATGTATGGTAATAATGTTCCACAACTTTTGATTGCCTCACTTGGCTACCAGTTTACTGTGTAGTATTATATTATTGTCCTAGATTCTGTATATCGTTTTTCATTCAACTGTTATAATTCTCCAATGTATATTATAAATATGTCGGTATAAATTAATTTATCATAACATATTCAGGAAGCACTCTGAATATTTTTGGAACAGTGTTTGAAAATAGACTTTAGTTAAATACTTTATCAGAGATTTTCAAAGTGTGGGATTAACTCCCAGAGGGGCTGTGAATTATTCGAAAATTTTAATAATCAGCATCTTAATTCAGTGCTCTGAAACACGATCACAATGATCAGAAACGACATCTATGTTAAATGATAAATCGCAAGTTTCAAAAATATTTCAAATGAGATAATGTGTTCACGTGTTCACGTGAATTCAGCATCCATTCAGGACCCAATTTCCTTCTGACTTTACGTCGTTAGAGGAAGAAAGTCTGATTGAGCTGTCTTGTATGTAACAGTACAGTAAAAATAAACTTTATTGATAAGAAACTGGTTGAGTTTTGGATATAAGTAAATAATTAATATACTTTGCAGATCCTGGTTTGACGCTAAGTTTTCGGTGGTGGCTATAATAAAAACTAAATATCACTCAAAAACACAACGTGGAACCGGAAATTAGAGTAGCTGTGAACAGTTTAATTCCAAGATTTGAGAAACTGTACGAGTATAGTGAAAAACTGACTCACCTAATCCACTAATTGATAAGCTTTTTTCGGGTGCCGTGAATAAATATTTATAGACTAAGGATGTCTTGAAACGAAAAAGTTTGAAAACCATTCTTCTCTAATAACAAATAACCTTTTTAAACCAATTAAAGATTCCAATATATTCAAAATTATAAAGAATCGAAATCTTCCAAATTAACATATATCATATATACATAAAATGGATACTCGTTTTCTAAAACGTTTCTTCAATAATGATTTTAAAGTACAGTAAAAACTTGGTGACCCAACAAAGAAATAATTAGAAAAAAACACAATTTCTCAAATACTATGACACAATTAATCACACATGAAGAAACTCTCATTCATATTCGAACCCCACAATGGTATGAAGAAACTCTTTTATTCATATTCGTCACCTACACTTGTATGAAGAAACTCTTTCATTCATATTCGTCACCCACACTTGTATGAAGAAACTCTTTTATTCATATTCGTCACCCACACTTGTATGAAGAAACTATTTTACTCATATTCGTCACCCACTCTTGTATGAAGAAACTCTTTCATTCATATTCGGCACCCACTCTTGTATGAAGAAACTATTTTATTCGTATTCGTCACCCACACTTGTATGAAGAAACTCTTTCATTCATATTCGTCACCCACACTTGTATGAAGAAACTCTTTCATTCATATTCATCGCCCTCATTCTAGACGGGACTTAAACGTTAAGTTTTGTCAAATTTACAAGGAGTCTGTACTCAGTGATATAGTTCAAATAAGTAATTAAGAATTAAATATCTTGTATATATTTATATCTCTTCGTTGAAATCTGCGTTGAATGAGTTAGTTCCTTTGTGGTCTAAAAATATTCACACAAGGGTGCAAAATTGCGCTTGGTTAGACTCCGTGGAAATATTTACACTAATATACACGTATATTCTTCTCTTATTTCAAATGCTTTTGCATATTTTTAAATAAGAAAATAGAAAAAAAAATGTTCTGATATTTCTTTAGCGCCTTCGAATACTGAATCTGATAGGACAAATAGCGTTGTTAATTAATTGTAAATTTTCTAATTTTTCGCCTTTTTTTTTTGAAGGACTTGAGTAAACTAATTAAATCTTGCCCAAATAAACAATCTGGTTTAGATCATATACCAACTTGGTTATTGAAGGATTGTTTGAAAATTCTTCTGACTGTAATTCAACGTTTTGTCATTATATCACTTGCAGCCTAAATAATGCCCTCTGAGCTTAAAACTTCTATCATAACCCCTGTTCTAAAATAAACAAATTATGATCCCAATAATTTAGAAACTTATAGACCTGTTTTTTATTTACCGCTTTTGTCGAAATTTGAAAAATTGCTATTATGATAGCACTTAAATACAATAATTTTTGGAAGGTTTTATCAAAATATATGAGTGGATTCAAATCCTAAGTTAGAGTATCCTTAAGGGAAGCATGCTTTCGAAACGACACTATGTAAATTGTCCTTTTATTATTAGTATTAGGTGTCAACTGATTTCCTACTCTATCTCTCCGTGTGACTTCTATGACTTTTCTGAGATATTGCATTTCTCATGGCTGTATTTTTTATCGGATCCTCTTCATCAGAATCCATTATTTGCGACCGTACACAAATGTTAGTCTATAAGCCACTGTGTAACACCTAAAGAATCTGGCCTATGACAAAAGGTTTTCGACTTTATCTATTCTAGATAAAACTGGACCGAGAAATTAGTTTTTTTTTTGTGACAAAATTCATTCGATTCAAAGGAATTCTAACCGACCTTGAAGGCGTTATGTAAGAACCGAACCCCTTATCACATCCTTCTATCTACAACACGAACAGAATAGAAAAAATATGTAAATGTAGAAACAACACAAATCGCAGGGATCAAAGTTAGCTGAAGTTAAACTGAAATAAATATTTTCTTAAGACCGACCTTTTTTTGTGACAAAATTCATTCGATTCAAAGGAATTCTAACCGACCTTGAAGGCGTTATGTAAGAACACTTACCCCTTATCACATCCTTCTATCTACAACACGAACAGAATAGAAAAATATGTAAATGTAGAAACAACACAAATCGCAGGGATCAAAGTTAGCTGAAGTTAAACTGAAATAAATATTTTCTTAAGACCGACCTTTTTTTGTGACAAAATTCATTCGATTCAAAGGAATTCTAACCGACCTTGAAGGCGTTATGTAAGAACACTTACCCCTTATCACATCCTTCTATCTACAACACGAACAGAATAGAAAAAATATGTAAATGTAGAAACAACACAAATCGCAGGGATCAAAGTTAGCTGAAGTTAAACTGAAATAAATATTTTCTTAAGACCGACCTTTTTTTGTGACAAAATTCATTCGATTCAAAGGAATTCTAACCGAACTTGAAGGCGTTATGTAAGAACACTTACCCCTTATCACATCCTTCTATCTACAACACGAACAGAATAGAAAAAATATGTAAATGTAGAAACAACACAAATCGCAGGGATCAAAGTTAGCTGAAGTTAAACTGAAATAAATATTTTCTTAAGACCGACCTTTTTTTTATTATAACCAAAATTTCAGTTATGAAAGTGTTTTTTTTTTTTAGTCCTGTATCGGGTGTTTGCGTCACTAGATTAAAGTATTTATGTTGTAAATAAATATATCTGTATTGAATTGTAATAAAACATCCTGGTATGTAATTCTCACATAGCCACATCATTTTGGATCAACCAGCTTGGGTTAAAAAAAAAGTTCATGGCGGCCGATTGACAGATCTGATGTCGAGCGACATCCACTCGTAGCTACTACTTTTCAAAGATTGAGATGAATATGGGAGCTGCGGTCGTATTTACATCGCTCTACGTGTGCGGCTTAGTTGGTTAGGCCAGTATGCTTACGGTGTATGTAGGATCACATATATAGAACACCTAATGAACCAAATCGTGCTTCATTCAACCAAAGTTTTAGCAATGAAATAAGACACAGTACGAAGGTAAAGTAAAAAGGTTAAAAGAAATTTCTTCGCCCAGCTGTTATCAGCACATTGACTTCCGAGGATTGAGCGACAACCATCCCTCTATTTTAGTCTTTGTACTAGTGCTGTACAAGTAAGCTACTATTCTGAATTTTTAATTTTCATAATATTTGGATCATCGTCATCATCCCTATTAACTCCAGTGTTGGATACTGGCCTCATTATTTCTCCTCCTCTCGTCCATACCATAGGTACATTACTTCAATCGCGCTCTCGATTGCTTTTTTTATGTCATCACATCATTTTGCTAGAACTAGTCCTTTTTTTCTTTTTCCTGTCCTTGGTTGCCATATTCTGGGTTCACCTATCATCGGTACACCTGGATATGTACCCTGCCCAGTTCCACCTCTGGATGACAACTTTCTAAGTGAAATGTACGATTTCGGTTTGTTGCTTTATTTATCTGTTCGTCTTCAGGTCTCGTAATGAGATATTCAACACTACATGACCCTCACTGTTACTCTGAATACGAGTATATATATTATTTGCCTTTGAACTTTGCACTTTCAATCCCATATATCAGTACTGGGAGAGAGCATGAATTGAATAAGCATTTTTTTAGCTATATGTGGTACTTTGAAGACCTTAGAATAAAGAAGAGCTTGCCAAATGCGTCCCAGACTTTACTCAATCTACATCTTTTGGCATTTGGTTATTTTTCCCAGGCATTATGGCACATCTAAGATATACGTAGAACTGAATATTTTCGATCGTCTTCCCATCTACTGTAATATGTGCTGTTTAACCAATGCTGCTCATTTTAAGGTTCACTCGTAGTGATTACTGAAATGCTGAGATAAATTATTAAAACCTTAGATAACATAAATAAAAAAATACCCAATCATATGTCTGCATCATTTTACTATCAAAAACCAAGAACAAAACGACATGGGTTTATTTAGTGCATCTCTGAAAGCAATTGTTTGTCAATCACTTTTTATTGAAAACATCTTCATCTGCAAGACATTCAACAGTATTTCATTAAAAATTCCTTTGAAACGACCCATAAAGCGAGCTATTTAATTTGTAAAGAAATTTTTTGCGAATCGTTTCTTTATAACTTAGGTTTGTTTCTTTATAACTTTCTTTATAAATCGTTCCTTTATAACATAGGTTATCTTTATAACTTAGGTTTCTTTATAACTTAGGTTTTGCAAAATACTCAAGGAAAAGAAATGCAGCAGTGATTCTGTAAATAAGATGCACGATATTATCTAAAGTATAAGTTTCTTTGCTTGAACAATCATAAAATCAGTTCATAATTGTTCTTTGATTTAACTAACTTTGTATTTTCTTTGAGTATTTATTTTCTTTCAGTGCTTTGCAAAAGTGATTTCATGCGACATGTGCTCAAAACTAAGCATTTTTTTCAATTTTATTATTTTATTGAGTAAATATTACTATGGTCTGTAAAGGACACTAAAGTGTTGATTTATAGCATTGAAATATTTTTTCATTAATATTTTATACACATTTGAATGGTTTGTATGTAAAAGAATCCAAACCACATATTACATGTTTCGAGATATTTGTATTTTATCATTTTGTATGGGCTTGAATGTAATAAAATATATTTAAAACGATATTTTACCAAGAAATTCGCATAGCAAATACTTGATGAAAGTATTAAAAATGATGTTTAATGTTGGTAGAATCCTTTTTGCGTACACCTATGTCAATTTATATGTATTCCCCCACTGAAAACTCGTGGTAAAGAAAAATCTGCAATAAACCTGAATCAATATTCATTTTTTATGTTTTTTGTTTTTTTTTATTAAACAAAGTTAATTATTGTACAAACATTTGTCAAGGATATACCTATATATAAATTTTTTACTTAACTAATCTTAATTATATGTTACAATTTATGAACTTACTTAATCTTATTTTCCTACATATCATTTTATTTTATTTTTTTTCAATCTTAATATATGATTTCTTAGAAATAATTAACACCTACATACTACTTATAACTAGATAACAATTCTTACATAAATTATTTAGCAAAAACCAGTCTACTCGTTCAGGCTACTTGTATTCCATCACATTCACTCAGACCTTGGTCGTCCCAGCTAATACTGTAGGTGGACTAGTCAGGCAACAGATAATGCTTCGGGAGCTTGTACTTATAACGGAAGGGTAGGTCGGGTTTATTCTCGTAAGCCCCCAGGGCAGCGACTAAGGGATTGCTGTGATTTTGTTGGATTTTATAGAACTTCACGGTCTAAGCGAGGATGTGGTGTTGTAGGGTTTCTTCTCGCTGTTCGGCGTGAAGTCGGGTATGATTTGTTCTGGGATGGGTGTTAAAGTATATCTTGAATGCCTTGTTCTGCACTCTCTGGAGTATCGGAATCAATACCGCAACCCTGGAGTTAAAAACAGGCGTAACATCAACTAGGCCACGGAGATCGTCGCACTTTTATAGTTTACGGTTCAACCTACCAGAAGGTGCTAAGGGGCTTAATGTGAAAAACCAAAACAGAAAACGTTTTTTGGGTACAACCAGCAATCGTACCTGAAATCACCAGGTTGAAAGATTAACGTTCTACTCGTACTTACTAAGCTTTGAATGTTTTATTGAAAAAAAATAACTTAAAAAAATTACTTGACTATATTTTGTGAAGATCTAATAATTCAGAAATCAAACCTGCAACTCCCAAGTTGTAAGTCAGGTGTTATACCAACTAACTACAGCGATAAAAAAGAAAGCATTAATTAAACATCTATCTATTCGAGTGTCTTCAGAAAAAAAAAATTATCAAAAAATATTTGATTTTATAAAGAATGAATATTTTATTTTCCAAATTAGTCCCAACGAGGAAGTAAAGGATGAAACGACTACTCGTACAAGTAAAGTTCGAGCCTATCTTTACTAAAGTCGCGATACGTTGAATATTTAAGTCGGTAAGTAAACTAAAGGGAGTGGCAAATATCTGATAATATTATGTTTTAACCGAGGCATCCTTTGAGCCGTGTCTCGGCGGAGTATGTATGCGCGTTTGAATAATTAATTTTAATAATTAATTACCAAATATTGGATTGTGGTTAATCAGAAGCAAATATCTGAATAATATTTGTGTAAAACAATATCAATTCCCCTTTAACTTGGTTTACATTTCTCAATAAGGAAGAAAAACGTCATTTACTGGGTGTTTGCTTATCTCATAATTTACTAAATTGTGGTTAAAATTTTAAATAAAATAAAATGAAACCCTTAAGAATACTAAAGAAAAAAAATCTTTCAAAGTAAGACATAATATTAAAAAAAAAACATATTGAGATAAGACGACTTCTGCGTACCCCCGCAGGGAAACGGCGTGATGGTATATACTCGTATGTATCAGTTAAAAGAGTCTTTTAGGTTATTATATTAATATTGAAAATGTATTCATAAGGAGAGACTATAATGATCTCCATTGCTTTATTGATAAGACGCCTGTCTTCCGGCCAGAAAACTAGGGTTTCGATTAAGACGGGAACCCAATATTATTAAAAAAGGGTTCTAGTCTGGTTTTCACTTAACGCATATTTAACATTTTTTTGGTTGGTTAGAATAGATAAACATTAATCACGCCAGATTATACTGCATACACCGAAAGTTTAAAACAATTTGTACTGCAATTTGTTTTATCAACCACTGTTTATTTCAGTTTATGTAACGGTATTATCTTACTGGTTTTCAGGTTTTCACCTCATCATCAGGGAAGCACAAACCAGGCAGTCTTGTTGGTTCTCCACTGATGATAAGGTAAAAACCTTGAAACCGTTATATAAAGTGGTTATATATGGTAGGTAGGGTTATACCGTTACATAAAGTGGAATAAACAGTCTTCTCCCTGGCTCCATCCCAACTCATTGTCTGCGAAGACTGTTGGGGTCAGCTCTCCTCATCCCGGACTACGTCCCCCAGGCCGTGCCTCTGCATCAGATTATCTTTTTGCACAACCCATGAATTATTTGGTCTTCCTCTGGATTTTATTCGAGGAAGACCCGTGGGGATTGCCTGGTTCACAATGTGATCGGGTGTTCTGCGTCCAACGTGCCCATACCATCTCAATCGCCTCTCCTCCATCTTTCTGTTGATGTCTGTAACACCTAGGCTTCCACGAATGCGTGAGCTTTTGATTTTGTATCTTAGGGACACACCAGCTGACCATCTTAGCATGCGCATTTCAGCAGTTTCTAGTTGCCTAGAGTAAGAGTTATACAACATCCAGCATTCGGAGCCATAGAGGAGTGCGGGTCTGACAATCGTTTGGCATACTTTTCCTTTTAACTTTACTGGCATTTTCGGATCACATAGGACTCCCGTCATTGATCTAAACTTCATCCATCCCACACGAACTCTATGTGTTACATCTGCTGCACATCCTCCATCACTATGGAGGAGTGACCCAAGATACTTAAAGGAGTCACAATTTGGTAATGTTTCTCCATCCATTTGCATTACGGGAGTGACAGTATTTGTGTTCTCGAATGGTAGGTACAGATACACTGTTTTCTTTCTGCTCAGTTTCAATCCATTGTTCTCCAAGATTCTTCTCCACCTTTCCAGACTATTTTGCAGGTCTTCATATTTTTCACTTATTAATACGATATCGGCTGCAAATAGTAGGATATTTAGGAGACTGTTCATTTCCTGGTTAGTTAAATAGTCCATGACTAATATGAACAGTAGCGGACTGAGTACCGATCCTTGATGTACCCCCACCTTTACAGGAAATTCTGGTGAAGTTCCCGAAGTGCCCCTCACTTGCGTTGTCACGTTATCGTACATGTCCTGGATGGCAAGTACATACTTTTCTAGTACACTATGTGCTCTAAGTGCTTCCCAAATTAGGCTTCTAGGGACCCTGTCAAATGCCTTTTCAAGATCGATGAAGACCATATGAAGGTCTTTCTTGGCATCACGGTGTTTTTCGACAAGGAGTCTAACGGATTGAATGGCGTCTACTGTTGATTTTCCCGATACGAAGCCACACTGGTTGTCATGTATTACCACCAAATTCCTGATTCTCGAGTTTATAATTCGCTCATAGATTTTCGTGGAATAAACAGTATTTGATAAAAACAAATTACAATGTCTTTAAACTTCCACAAAGTTAATGCCTTAACCATAATTAATAAATGCAATTTGGCAAACATGCGAAACACCATGAAAATTAAGTAGTCAAATAAAATTGACTGCACAACCAAAATATAAGCTTCTAAACATTATTAACATATGGGAGAGTCATTTTCGATCACCGTGCATAGCTCCCATCACTCGTATTCCCGGAACAAGACATAATCCTTCTTTGAACGACTGCACTCATCCTGATTGTGCTTTTGTTCGGCACTGCTCATTAAACTCTCATATTCAGACCGTTTGACGGTGCATACAAGGAAGATTGTACGGGTGACGCGAGTTCAACTTTTATATTCCCCGTAATGAAGTCATAATCGTTGGTGATCCCTTGTTGATCAACTGTATATTGCCTTCATCTATGAGCTAAAAAACTAATTAAGCTTTGCTAAAATTCATAATCTATATTAAAAAATACAAAATTGGGCAGAAGTTGAAGAAAAAAGTTCGAGCAGTGTGTTATAATGTTTCAAACAAAAACTTTTAATGGTTTGAAACTGCGATACATAACAGAAATTTGCAAAAGTGAAGTTTTTTTCTGGGTAGGTGTGGTATGCTGTAACATAATTATCTAAGTTTCATTTGTTTTCTATTTAACCTTACAATCTGTTTTATAAGTAAATATTTGTGACCTGCTAAATCTGGTGTGATTGTTCTGTGGATCTATTACTGTTATTCATATTTGTCAAAGTAAATTAATGGATTTTTAGAGTATGTAAAAAAATCTATATAAATATAAATGTTGGTATGGTAAAATGTAAATGTTGGTATGTTAAACATATCTAATCTCCGAAAATTCTTCACCAATTGCTTTGAAATTTTGACAAAAGGTCGCATTCGTATACAAGCATATTTATACATATATATTTTTTATATACGGTTGTATATAAAACACGAAATTGTATAAACGTTGTATATAAAACAGACCAAAAGTATATAAAACAGACGAAATAACGGGAGCGCCCCCTGCAGCGACACACGCAAACTAAACAATTTTCATTGACAGTTGTCACATTGCATTTTCGACGTTTCGGAATTCATATTAAATAATTAAATATTAAATAATTAATATTAAATATCTATATAAATAAAAATGTAAATGTTCGTTAATTAAAAATCTCCAATCTCCGAAAGTTCTTCACGGATTGGTTTGAAATATTGACAGTTTCATTTGGATTTCGAATATTAAATAATAAATATTAAATAATTAAATATTAAATAATTAAATATTAAATATTTTAATAATAAATATTAAATTTTCAAATACGTTTATTAAAAAATAGCGTCATCTGCTTGGACGTAAAAGTATACTAAATTTTTATCCACCATTTTGTACTGTGGCGTTGTAATAATAGCTGCAATCTTTCAATTCGGTTTTTTTAAACTGTTTTTTATTATTTTTCAGTGCAATTAGCGGTGAATTTGAACTGTATCGATTGATTTTCATTTGAATTCATGTATGTATCTGTGTACGCTTTATACATTTGAATTATTAAAAGTTTCACGTGTTTCATGCAACTAACTTTTGACAAGTCATATTTGATTTTAAAGAACTGCCACATTTTTGCTAATTTGTGACAAGATGTATCAAATTGTCATTATTGTTAGTTTTTGGTAATGTATTTACCTAAATAACTTTATTTATTAGAATCGAGCCTTATGTTAAAGTCGATAAAATAATTAAAATTACTGAACGTCGTTACAAGGTTGTATTGGGGCAAATTTGTCAACTGTCATAGGACTCATTCTAGAGTTTCCGAAGTATATTAACATTATTCAGAAACATCAAACCTAATATGTGATTAATTTGATCATTTTCTTCCAGAGACGCCAAGAAATATACTGAAGGGAATCCACCTAGCCAAAGAGAAAAACAACTGTGAAGGGAAATATTTCGTTAATATTTTTTTGTTTTTCTTTGTTTTTTAGTTCATATATTTTCTTTTTTTAATGTTTCGCAATTTTATATGTTTTTGTTCTAACTTTCTTGCTTCTTTTTCAGTGCAATCGATCTGCTTTATCAAAATGTCGAGAAAGCAGCAGAACGACGTGTAGCCAGACTTGAGGATGCACGGTTGCAAAAACGGCAATCGCGTTCTGCAGCTTCAAAACTGCTTCGTTCTCAACAAAATGAACGCGACAGGTTGATAGTGGCTGAAAGAGGTCAGTAGGAATATCAAAAGTATCTTTTTTATATAGAATTTAATTTTATCTCTATGTTTATATTTCAAAATCAATCAAATCGTATAAAAAAAATGGAGATTTTTCAAAATTAGTTTGATATTCATCCGTTTGAATCACACCAACCTTAGCTTTGAAGAATGCGTTCATTTGCGAGATGCAGCTGTAAACGACGGTAATACAACTAACGTTGGAAGACTAACGATTTGCCATCTTCATATATAGGCAGACCACGTCACATGCATGAGTACGCTCAAGACGCAATAGCGTGTGTTCGTTACTACGGGTGTCCAGATCTATTCACTACATTCACATGCAATCCAGCTTGGGACGATATACAACAGCTCTTATTTTCTGGGCAATCGCCGGTGGATTGGCATGACATCACAGCACGTGTTTTCACACAGAAGCTGAAATCGCTGATGAATTTCATAGTAAAACATGAAGTGTTTGGGTCTGTGTGCTGCTGGATGTACTCAGTGGAATGGTAAAAGAGAGGATTGCCACATGCACATATACTAATTTGGCTCTATAACAAAATCACTTAAAACGAAATCGACGATGTAATATGCGCTGAAACACCCGATGCCGACGTCGATAAGGATTTGCATGAAGTTGTGATGAAAAATATGATACATGGACCTTGCGGTTCACTGAATCCAAATTCACCATGCATGATAGACGGAAAATGCTCTAAGCGATATCCTCGAGCATAAGTATCCAACATAGTTACAGTAAACGATGCATATCCTTTATACAGAAGAAGATCAACAGAAGATGGCGGTAAATTAGCAACCATACAAATGCAAAACGGTGACATCGAAGAAGACAACCGTTGAGTTGTTCCGTATTCGCCTTTGATATCAAAAACATACAAAGCGCACATAAACGTGGAATACTGTAACTCGGTTA
Organism: Odontocerum albicorne; assembly: GCA_949825065.1. Classification (NCBI taxonomy): domain Eukaryota; kingdom Metazoa; phylum Arthropoda; class Insecta; order Trichoptera; family Odontoceridae; genus Odontocerum; species Odontocerum albicorne. The sequence continues at coordinate 21,331,098 of OX463839.1, read as the reverse complement.
AATCGATCAAATACATTTGTAAGTACGTGAATAAAGGCAGCAACATGGCAGTTTTTGGCGTGCAACCAAAAAGAAGTGATAGGAATGCGGTCATACATATCGATCAAATTGCACAGTATAAGGCTGGAAGATACATAAGCAGTAATGAAACTGTAAGGCGAATTCTTTCATTTCCCATACATGAACGAAGTCCAGCTGTCATTCACTTCGCAGTACACCTAAAAAATGGACAACGCGTTTTTTTCACAGCTGCAAATGTGCAACAAATATCCTTGAATCCACCGGCTACAACGTTAGCTGCTTTTTTTACGTTATGTCAAAATAACGCGTTTGCAAAAACACTGCTGTATTCGGAAGGGCCTATGCATAACACGTGGAATGCGAGTAGAAAATCATTTGAACGACGCAAACGAGAAGAGCGAGTCGACGGACAACTGGCATATTAAAAAAAAACTACAATATGCAGACTGTACACCGTCCATCCCAATCAAGATTAATGCTTCTTTCTTCGCATGCTGTTGGTAAATGCGCCCGTTCCAACGTCTTTCCAGCAATTGAGAATTGTCAACGGCGTCATACATGCCACTTTCCGCAGTGCATGTCAAGCTCTGAATTTATTGGAGAACGACCGACACTGGGATGTATGCATTAATGACGCGTGCAACATATCACATCCAAATCAAATTCGTGCATTGTTTGCAATTATATTGATCACTTGCTCTCCTTCATGTCCAACAGAGTTATGGGAGAAATATAAATCGCACATAGCTGACGATATTTTACGTCGAATACGCGAGGAAAGTTCAAATATGAACATGGATTTCTCAGCAGAAATCTATAAAGAACCGTCGATAATGATTGAAGATTTGTGCTTAGAAATCGCGAACAAAGTTCTCAATCAATTGGGAATGCCATCACTGAATCGATCTGCTGCTGCTTTGTTCGATGTAGAATTGTGTCGTGAACAAAATTATAACACGAATGATCTTTTGTCATATGTGCAATCAAATATTCCTAAGCTTACGCTTGAGCAAAAAGACATTTACGATCAGAAAATGCAAACTGTCAATAATGGGGTTGGAGAAATCTTCTTCTTAGATGCGCCAGGAGGAACTGGTAAAACGTTCCTAATTAGATTGGTTCTGGCAGCAATTCGATCCCAAAACGACATAGCCTTTGCTCTTAAGTCGTCCGGAATACCAGGTGGAAGAACTGCTCATTCCACTTTGAAATTGCCATTGAACATGCGATTCATTGAAACTCCCACGTGCAACGTTTCCAAAGCACCCGGCATGGGAATAGTATTGCAGAAATGCAAACTTATTGTTTGAGACGAATGCACAATGGCACACAAAAAATCACTCGAAGCTCTTAATCGATCATTGCGAAATTTACGTGGAAACATCAGACTACTTGGGAAAGCATTAATATTGCTTGCAGGAGATTTCAGGCAAACATTACCTGTAATTCCTCGATCGACATCGGCGGATGAAATAAATGCTTGCCTGAAATACTCTACTTTGTGGCGACACGTAAAGACGTTGAAATTAACTACAAATATGCGTGTCCAGCTGCAAAACAATCGATCAGCTAAGATATTCTCACATCAATCGCTGGAAATTGGGAACGATTTGGCCGGTGCCACCCATGATAGCCTTTGACGACTCTTCTCCATCCATCCCTGCACTCCTTAAAGGTATCTTACTTGAACAGTCCAACGCATTGGGATTCTTCCTCTTGTGCGTCGTCCTTCCACGCATCCAATAACCACAAACCGATCCAGACTCCTTGGCTACGAACAATGTACCAAAAGAATCGGAGGACTCCTCGAATGCATACTGTTGACAATTATAAAAATTAAATTATAAAAACAAAACATGACAATTGAAATTAACCAATTAAATTTTATCAATCAACGAGTTCAACAGTAACGCAGAATATTTTGTCAGCGGTGGCATTTAATTGATTGGGAAAAAATATTTTTTCGGTTGAGAATTTTACCTTGTTTCACGTTTTGATTTTACTTATTTCACATTTCGGACGTAAACCGCGTTGTTAAGGTGAATTGATCCAGATATCTTAATACAATTTCAAAGTGATCTTAATAAGATTTCAACGTTTAGTTGATCTTATCAGATAAAATTGATGTTCCTTAGTTTTAACTATTTAGTTACGGTGGATTGCACAAATTGATTCAATTATCATAAAAATGGATAAATTTATTGTATCGAAAGGTTTACGTTACATAAGTATCTTGAAGACATAAATTGACACTTTTTGAAAGTTACCAAAATAGGACAATATCATCTTTATTATAGATACTTCATTATCTAAACGATGCAAGTAAAACAAATTTATTTTAATGTTTTATTACATATTTGGTTACTCTTTTCCGGAGATGTAAACAGTTAAGAATCACGAATATGCTCGTCTCAAGGCAGTAGCACCTTAACACTACACTGTGGATTTCATTAAATAACATTACATATACGAGTATACCGTCATACCATTTTTCTATCAAGAATACTCGTAGGGACAGGGAGTTCGACTTTCCTATCACATAAAATTCCCTTCGCCACCTCTGCATCCACTCATCTTTTCATAGAACTCCTTCGAGTTTTCTTACCCCTGATCTTTTTTTTTTTTAATTTTAGTCAGTTGATTTAACAGTATTTTCAATGATTCATTTACTCTGACAAGAATATATTATGGTGTCAAAAATAGGTTCTGTACACAATATTTTTTTTCAGCGCATAAATATTTTTTACTATCGATGTCTACCATGTATGATTGAAACTCAATTTCTACACAGTAATTTATTATTCTGAATGTTTTAGAGTGATCTGTTTGAAAGATACTTTTATAGTTAGTTTTGTTAGAAATTAACATGACGTTTATTTTGTTGAGATTTTCTGAAATTCGGAAAAAGTAAAACCGCTTACAAAAATGCTTCACTGATCGACTAATGCCTGAATACTGAATGTGGCATAGTATTAGTTTTAATAAATATTTGAATGTCAATACCAATACCAATACCAATAGATTCTCAGTGTTTGAACATTTCAATATAGCTGAATGCTTTTAAAAAGTATAAAATAAGTGTATACTTAAAAAAATTTATTGTGTATGAAATGTTACTTTATCGCGTCTTAGACGCTAAAAAGTGTACAGCATCTCTATACCCCGTTTCATATAAGAGAGAAAAATTCCCGAATCTCAAGGCATAACCAGGTTTTGCCTTTCTCGATTTTTCCACACACAAAGGGTGCAGACGAGAGGCGTCTCGCATCTTGTTCACCCCAAGAAAAGTTCTTAGTACGAGCTGAATCACCTCAAACAAATTTGCTTCATCTCCGCTTCACTTATCTCTCACGCTAGCAGATACGTCGTTACACAGCCGCTTTTTTTCTTTGTCATGTATTTTGTTTTCATACATGCATTTTGAACATAAAACTTTATTTTTGAATACTCTATTTTAATATTAAAACTTCCATATTTATAGCTAATACTATTTTATAATTACCTAATATTATTTTACAATGACCTGATATTATTTCATAACGACCTAATATTATTTTATAATGACACAATATTATTTTATAATGACCTTATATTATGTGGCTAGAAAACGGCATAAACTGAAAATAATTGAAAGAAATTGTCATTGTTCTTTTTTTTTGTTGAATTGCAGAATTAAATTTATATTTTCTACAAACAAAAATTAATTTCAACATATAGGTATGTATCAGATCAATAACTTACAGACTTGTATAAGAACTTTACAGTACAAGTGAACAAAGCCTTTGCAATATTTGGATGTCTTAAATATATAATCGTATGTGAAAAAACAAGTTTATTGTTTACAATGAGTACAATAAAAAGTAAAGAAAGGATCTATGAAACATGTGTTAGACATGTAATGACATATTTTTTTAGATGTGATACCATTCGAACGAAGGTACTTCCCAAAACATTGGAAACAAGGCCTTGCGATGTGTAACTGGTAACACTCAGAAACAGAACAAGAAATACAGAAATAAGAAGAATATGTTAGAGCAAAGAATCATAAGATGAGGATGGTAGAGAAGACGCTCTTAGCCAAATCAAGTTAAAAAAAATAATGAAACCAGAATTCTCCGTTCAAAACTTCTATACATCGTTGTTTACACTAATACGCTACTGTGAGTAATAATAATAAGAATAAAAGTATAACTTTCACAGCATCTTTTAGAGAGTTGACACTTCTCAAGTTAAACTTCTATACATCTATGTTAGCACAATCCGCTACTGTGGGGAATAATAATAATAGTATAACTTTCACAGCACCGTTTAGAGAGTCGACACTTCTCAAGTTAAACTTCTATACATCAATGTTTGCACTAATACGCTACTGTGAGTAATAATAATAATAAAAGGATCATTTTTACAGCACCATATAGAGAGAGAGTTGACTCTGCTCAAGGGCATGAATCATCATTTTAACAGAACTTGATATGTTTTTCAGTCCCATATTGATTTTGCTTCCAAATACAACTCCTTGTTTAATATACAAATCACTTATCATGCAATTAATTTTCATTATCCACCAATACAATCATGTCATCAGCATACTATAGTCCTCAAAAACATACCAGATTCGGTGGAAAAAAATGTGAATTACTATCAAAATTATTTATTAAAATAAAAATTCTTGAATGAATGTTGTCACGTTTCTAATATTGTTTTCAGCTTTTTATTCTTCTATATATCTATAGATATGCATCTCTGACTCAGTTAATAGTGTTGTCAATCATTATTGTTCTAATTTTTCCTAACTGCTACACTTTGGTCAATTTTGATGTTACTAGTCTTCCGCTTTTATTTTTTTTTATTTCGTGCAACCCATTTTGTGCAACCCATTAAGGGGGTATTCCACTCTAGAAATAAAAAAAATCGTTTTTTTTATTTTTGTACATATTCTTAAAGTTTATCCTTTAAGATTATGTTCTCAAAAGGAAATTTTAAAATTCTTAATATTTACTAAGTTATAGCTATAAATGAGGCAGCAATTACGCCGCACCGGAATGACTCGCACAATAATCTCAAAACTTTGAACGCGTTTTTCTCGAAACTGCTTTTTTTGGCCTGGTCGACATAAAATCTAAAGTTCTATTTAACCGATTACCTTCAAATTTAGTATGAAACTTTAATAAATGTTTTTCTATCGTCCCTATCAAGGAAATTTTAAAACTATAATTTTACTATTTTAAAAAAATAAAAAAAGAGTAAAAAAATTTAACTTTTTTCAAACAGCCGCCATTTTACGATTTTTTTTATTTATTAGGTACCAACTATAACGACATTATTTTTTATTAAGAAACTGTGTGTAATTTTTATTTCAAATTCACAAAAGGGTTTCAATCATGTCGACCAGTTTACCCCTTTTTTTTATGACAAGATATAACAGCTGATAACATCTTGATTTTTTATTGTTTTTTTCCAAAAATTAATTTTATACATTTTTAAATCATCAATCAATAAATTGAAAAAAAATTGTGAATTATATCATATTTTTATGTTTTTTTTTATTTAGTTTAAAAAAACGTCCGAAATTCATTCTCTAGAGTACAATACCTCCTTAAGCAAGCATCTACCTAGTAATTTAGACAAGTATTACACAAAATAACATTAGATTTGTGCTACTATATATGGGCGAGTAATGAAAGTTTAGAGTTAGTAGAACAATTCTGCTATTTAAGTATTATTTTCTCCGATGATGGAAGAGTTATAAGGAGATCTTAAGATAACTCTCAATGGTAGTATTTAAGAACAAGCTTTGATATATATGAGGGAAATGTGGACGTGAAAAAATACTAAAAAGGTCCGAATAAATGCTGCAGAAATGCATGTACATAAAATAATACATCAGGGCCATGTATGACAGAATACGAAAGGAAGTGATTTAGAACGAATGTTAATTGATGGGTTGAGTAAGATAAAAGAGAGCACTCTGAGATGGTTTGGGGACGTGGAACGAATGAAAGAAGAAAGACTAACAAAACAAATTAACAATGCAAATGTGAGTGGAAGACGTGGTAGAGAAAGATATGTCCGCAGACTATGGGGACCAAAAAAAGTATGATTGCATCATATTTTAAAATAAGAAGTAAGAGAAATCGTAGAAACAGCATTAGAAAATGTATGCGTGTGGAAGAAATGAAATATGTGTGTTGAGAAAAGTCTGGCGCTTTGTCCTCTCCACTTACCCCTGCAGGGAAACAGCGTGATGGTATGTATGTAATATTTTGATTTAAAATTATATATAATGATCCAATCGTGAAAATAATATTGTATATAAATAAACCATCTTATCAAGTATACTCCCTGCCCTTAACCAGGCATCTGCTTAGTTAATTAGAGCAAACCGCATTAAGCCAAGTACTGCTTTATCAGTCTTTACATATATAAACGAGTATATACTCGACTAAGTATTGAAATGCATTTGTATAGTTAAATTGAATCATTTTATCATCTAGCCATACCCTACATTTTAATGTTCTAAAGATTAAATTAAAATCCACTTATCACTTTTTACAACCAAAATTTTCAGTATAATGCATTAATTTTTTTATATCTATGCCAATTTTTATCAATTCTATAAAATACAATGTGAGACTTCAAAAATGTTTTTTGAGTTTTTCAAATCACGATACACCAAGAACATAATTTCAGTAATTTCAGAATGCGAGATATACCCGTACAAAATATATCCAATCGGTAAAATGTTTATTTCATGGTAAAACTCAGTTTAAAAAAGTCACAGTCATTGAAATACACACGTTTCCTTAAATATTCAAAAAACATGCATGCAAGATTTTTGTGGATGATTTAAATATTTTGAAATATATAGTATATGTTTTTATGGACGCTACTTAACCTACTCAATTAACAAAAACATAAATTAAGTTAAGTTGAAGGATTATTTTGAATCGGTTTTGAATTGAATTTTCTCCTATTTAATCGCGTCATAAAAGTTTGAGCCTCAATATCGAATAAAAAAACTTAAATAAATTACAAAGAACCGAGGTCGTATTTTTTTCTCGAAATTGTATCATATATTATCAAAGAATTGTGTTACGAGATATTAAGATATTGCGGAAATTATTGAAAAGCATATGTGCAAAAGAAATTTAACCCTCATCCTACATGAAATAGTTGAGGCATAGTTGACGACAACATTTGGAGTGGTATAGAAGTAATTTTTAGAACTGAATTTGGGGTGGCATATTTGTTTAATTCAATTTAACGATGAAAGACAAATTTAACCACTGATTTTTGTTTTCATGTTATTGATTTTAATTTCTCCATTTGATGGTATTAATTAGTCTTTACACATGTAATAATAAAATAGCGTTATGAAAATGTTAGTAAACAGAAAGAGCTAAATAAGAAGATGTATGGATGATGTTGAGGAGACAAAGGAAGTATTTAGGTATTCTGCCCATTTTGACTACCCCAACAGAGAAACGGTGCAGTGGTATACATATACTAATATACATAAAAACGCTAAAACAATTGAATGAAGGTGAACACGTATGTACATACCAACACGCCATTTTCCTGTCGAGGTTAGACCGATAGGACAGAGTGCCAGACTTTCGTATCACTGCAAACTCACATCCTTTATCTCTTCCACATCCATACACTTTCTCATACAACCCCTACGATTTATCTGATTTTCTAAGTTTCTTTCTTTCAATATATATGGACTTTCCGAAATGTTCCCTCACATGACTCCCACTCACATTTGAACCAAATAGTTTTTTTTTAGCATTTATAAATTCGTTCCACATGCCCAAACTACTTCGGAATTCTCGTCTTCCTCTTACTCAACATATCAGCATTGACTTCGCATTTATCACTTCATTACGTTTTATGTCATACTTTGTTATCCTATGTACCATATTCTTCTCAGTGAACTCATGAAATACTGTTGTGGACTTTAAATTAAGCAGATTTTCATTCTGCCCGGTTCGGGTAGATATGTTTTAACCCCCCATTGACTTGATTTTCTGTCGCTACACACCGTTCGATATTATCTTAACTCTTCCATTATCTGAATAATAAAGTAAATTAAATAATAAATTCAATTTATTTTGGTTTTTTCTTTTTAAATAAATAAAGTCTTGCGATATTTTAATTGAAGAAAGAAATAAAAGTTAGCAGTTTGAATATTTTTATCGTATTTGTTATCTATATGTGTATGTGTCATCTATACGTTAATTTGTTGATTTCAACGTAGGAAAATTAATGCTTTAGCTAAAATGGTCGAGGCGCCAGTAGCAAGTAACGAATGCCACCGAAAAGAATCGTAGTCATTCGGAGGAAGTCGGCACCGGAAGTGGGTTCCGGTAACGCGAGCAATGGCGCGTGCTGGACAAGATTAGCCAAGCAACCGGAAGGCGGGAAACCGCAGCGAATCAGCCTCCTTAACTTATCTCGACTTGTTACCAGAGAATTATTTCTTCCTTGGCAAAAATACTGAAATATAACGAGTGGATCTTCAATTAATTTATTTCTATCGGAAAATTAAGAATATTTACTTGTAACACTTATCGGAAAAGTGATTAGTGTTTGTTTACAAAAATGTATTAAAGTGCCACTACTAGGGAGGTATTTCAGTATAAGTTCAATATTATTAATTAATATTATTATGTCATACATCATTTTTTTATTATCTAAACGTAAAATGAATATCTCTGAAATAAATTGAAAGCTAAGTAAAATAACCGAGGAAAAATGGAGAAGGATGCAAAATGGAAAAGTATGTTTTACTAAATATATGGATGTTAATAAGGCAAAGCTCTGTGTGTGGATGAAAACGTGTGGAGATATGTTCTCCTTATTAACCCAAAACCGGGCATAACTCGAAGGCATTTAATTACGTTTTTGTTGCATATAGTACAACCAGGAGATATTAATGCTATGTGACGAACAACCAACCAGAAAGGCATTAAATACGCCAGAAGTGAAAGAGAGTCTGAAACATTTTTTTAGTAAAAATAGTATCGACAGGAATCGAACCCATAATTGTTAATTGCACTTTTTCGGAAAACGTGTGTCTTACAAATTAATCTACGGAGGTCATCAACTTATAAGAATCTTGATGTTTACAATGAAATCGAAAGATTATAATTTAAATGGTTTTATTTTTTTAGAAATCTGATAAATAAATAAAATCTGTCGACTCCTACGAATGTTATAAGATTGGTTTTCACAGTAGGCACCACATTTGATAAAATGATTGGACAGAAGAAAAAGTATATTTAACATGTAATAATATATTGATAATTTGTATAATTTTAGCTGTAAATATTTTTTGTAAGGAAAACTAATGGTGGTCGCAAACATTTTAATTTTGTCAGTATCTAATTTTGAATAAAATAAAAGCTAAAACTAAAAACAAAAGTATGTTTCGAAAATTTCAATGACAGAAATAGAAAAAAAAATCCATTTATTTTAAAATGTCAAATTAAGTCATTTTGTTTGGATAAAAAAAATAGTACCAAATTACAAAAATACAACTTTAAAACCGTTCTAATTATCATCTAGTCAACAATTAGTATTTGTGTTAAGCATATATCAGATAAGGACAAACATTTTATGGCAAAATTATGCACAAATAAAGTTGAGTTGAAAACCTTCAGTCGTATTTCCATATAAAATCTCTAACAGTTTATTCACACGGTTTGTAAAAAAACTAAAGTTCCCGAAGAGAGGGGTAGAAAACGGTTCACTTTTTTTGCATATACACCAGTTGATTCCATGTAAAAGACAAATATTATCTGAAGTTCACTTCAGATAAGGGGATTTTTTATCAAGAGGGTCTTTGCCATAATGCTATGATTCTGGTATGTTATTCCATACACCTTGTCTCTAATGGTCCTTAATCAGTTTCAAACTGTTATTTTATCGCTAACAGCACGATTCTAGATGCTCACTCCATTTTAGTAATGTTACAAGCCAGTAGGTTCCGTTGAGCCATCTACCCTCGCTGACGTATGTTAACAGAATGTTTAATCTTTCTTATTCTACTAGTTAAAAACCAGCCACTCTCGACCTCCTAAGATCTTAAGCTATTGGTTTCCAGACTTCAGGCACCACACAAAGACTGTCTCTATAACACTTTTATACCCACCAACCCATATTCTCACGCATACGTTTTGGACATTTGGGATCGCTCAAGTGCAGAGCGAGGAAAAATAAATTTCACAGATTCAGGGCCTATTTTTGATGAAGGCAATACCTCTAGATGAGCGTATGAGAGGAGGTCAATAAATTCGCGAAATGAAGGGATTGTAGGAGAGGCCAGTAGTGCCCATGCGCATGTTTTGATAATATGGGTGCAAGAGAGGTGCTGCTTTTGCATGACAATGCACCCGTGCACAAAAGCAATTATGAATGGGCTGCTCTTCCCAACTGTGGCTTTCAAACATTAAATCAACGTCCCTACAGCCCAAACCTGGCTCCGTCCGGCTATTATTTGTTTCCAAATATGAAAAAAGAACTTTGAGGGAAAACATTTACGGACGATGAAAAAGTTAAAAGTGCCATTTCAGCTTATTTTGAGGGCAAAAAGTTTTTTTTTCGTTGGTATAAATAAGCTTATTGAAAGATTTGAAAAATGTATCAGAGTTGATGGTGAATGTACTGAAAAGGAAAAATAAAAAATGTTTTTTTCCCCTTCATTCCGCGAGTTTATTGACCTCCCCTCGCATATTATATTATGAGTAATACAAGATATGCAGAATTCTGTACCAAAAAACAAAAATTTTAATTTATATTAAGTGGTTAAATGATTTAAGACATTAAATTATTTGAATTAAATCTGGACAAACATGAAAAAGTTTTAACATACATACATAACATATTAACACACCACATAATATCCCTGTTGGGATAGGCAGAGAAGAAAGAAAGTACTCGACGTCCCTATCCCGACACACGTACTCGTATTTAGTCTCCTTTACATCCATATACCGTCTTATACGACCTCTACGATTCTCAGACTTTCTACGTTTCCTTCTTTTAGAATATCATTCACTTGATTCAACCATACTTTCTTAGGTCTTCCTCTCACACGCCTTTCACTCACATTTACACTATGTATTTATTTTGTTAGTCTTTCTTCTTTTCTTTGATTATTAAATTATCTTTCCTTTCATTTTGAAGATTTTTTATATAATTAATTTATGGAACAAATTATGATTCATTGTTAGCGTTTTGAATTTTTAACTTGTTTATTTTGACTTGTTATATTTTATGAAATTTTTCTAATCGAAAACTGAGAAAAACGTAATTTTTATTTTTGATCCAAATAAACTAAAATACGTCGTAACAACCGAAACTACCCTTTTTGAAATAGATTATCAATGTAATGGCATTACAAAATACTTTGTGTACCACCAATTGAATATTTTGAAATAGATTATCAATGTAATGACATAACAAAATACTTTGTATACCACCAATTGAATATTTTATAAACTTTATGTGATAAGAAAACATTTAATAAAGTATATCGCAGAAAACCGTATTTACAAACAAACCTTTGGGGAAGAAGTTTTAAAATATTCAATGAATTTCTCTAAAAATTGTATCTCTTAATAAAAAAAATCTAAAATATATTTCTCCCATAAATAAGTTTGAAAGGGGTAGAAAAGTAATCGTTTTTAAAATCGAAAAATAATCGAAATAAAATCGTTATTTCGAGTATCGAGTGAACATTCCGAACTCACTTAAAACCCAAGAGAAGCGTCTAAATAAAAATTCATATATCAATCCAGAGGGATAATGGGGGTTCGATACACCGGAAGTAAATCTACTCCACCCCTTCTTATTTCAGCGCTGAAACATCTGAAATGTCTGCTGTGTACATGTGTGTAGAGATACTCTAACTGAAATAATGGTTATATTAAACCAATGATTTTACTTATTTTTCGCTATTGTTTCCTTAAATAAAAGGAAAGTGAAAAACTTTTCTAGATATATTATGTTACATAAATCATTTACTTTCTAACGTATTTCTTAAACATTAAGCGGGGACTAAATTGTATTAAAAAAACATTCAAATAGGACTAAAAAAATGGAAAAGTGTTTTCGTGAAGTCACACAACTAGGATAATATTGCAGTTTGAAAAAGAGATAAAATGTAAATGTATTTCAGATTTCTTTTAACGCCAGTGCCAGAACTTGAATTGAAGCAACCTCATTAATAACCTGTCATATAGGTAGTTGATGGAATAAAATGTTTTAATTATTATTTCATGTAAAGAAAAAAAGGATATTAAAAAACAAAGAATGTAAATGAACTATTTTTGTTATGACTTCGGATTTCCTTTGCGTAAATAAACAATAAATGTATCATTGTTTGGTATTTGAGTTAAGCGTATACTAGATCAGGACAAACATCTTATGGTAAAATTATACACAGATAAAGTTGAGTTGAAAACCTTCAGTCGCCTCTTCAAATAAAATCTCGAGCAGTTTATTCACACGGTTTGTAAAAAAACTAAATTTCTTCCACAGTGCCAAAACATAGAGATAGAAAACGATTCACTCTTTTTTGTATACACACCAGTTGATTCCATGGAAAAGAGAAATGTGCTCTGGAGTCCACTTCAGATGAGGGGGTATTTTATCAAGAGGGCCCTTATCATAATGCTATGATTCTGGTATGTTATTCCATACGCCTGGAGGTTTTATGCGTCCTCTATTCGGTTGAACTTTTTTACGAGCTGTTATTAACCCCGGCAAAATCCTGAAGGTAGCACCTCCCTTAACCATATTTTATTTATCTCTCTTCAAATCCCTTTGAATAAAGAATGTCTATGAAACAAAATGGCTCTAGTATATTTTTTTAGCTTCTTTAGTATAAATCTTTCTACCGGAACAAATTTAAACTACAAATAGGATACGTTTTATTTTTTTCGGCAGGCAAATGTTTTTCGAAAATGATGAAGACTTCCTTTGAAGTTCTTATGCAAATAATGACATGATCATTTTGTTGGAAAAATTTATGTTTCTCGTTAGAAAATGGAAATCTGACAAGAAATAATATAAGGGATATAAAATCTTGTCATCTTCAAAATAATCGCAAGAAAGAAATGTGTATGATTTAAAAAAATAAATACCCCTTTTTTTAACGTTTTAATATTTTTGCAAAAACAATCTAGAAAGGCGTCGATTGTTCAGATCAAAATATTCGCTTGAAATTTAAAAAAAGTTTCCTTAATCTCAATGAATTTATCCTATTAATTAGTAAGCTTACATCTGTAAATCTTTTTTCAAAAATTTTCATTGAGTAGATAATTTTGTTAACAAATTAATAACCTTGACGCTGCTTTATTACAATTGGATAGGGTTTCATTTTACTTGCTTATTTTTCATTTATTGTTTGATTCAAATTAATCACAATTCTTTTAACTAAGCTAATAAGAAAAACAAGTGAATAATTTTAAAAATGTGTGTTTAAATAAAAAAAAACTTGATAGTGACGGAAAGCGTTTTCAAAATATATATATATATTATAAAACAATAAAATGTTATTTTTTCCATAAAATTTTTCAACAACTTTATAACATTTTACGGAGCATTATCAAAGATATACACTATTGTTCTATGTATTTACTCGTATTACCACTGGATAGTTTTAAAATGCAGGTATTAGAGAGAAATGTAGAAGACGGCCATATTGAGTCGAATAAGTATAGTAGTAGATGTCCTCCACCGCCAAGTGGATATGACGCATGTCTTCCAGCCTGAGGGTTACGAGTTGGAACATGTATTTTTTTTACAATACAAAAAAGAAATCATTCTAATTTTTCCTTCAGGTCTTTTTTAATTCTTTCTGGTTAGTTGGAAGAGATTGTTACGTGACAAGAAACTTGCCAAGTTATGATGTACACAACGTAAGCACCATACAATATAATTTCATCATGATGAGCAACTTTCCAGATGGATTCATGAAAGATGGATTTCTGTTAATGAACCCTTAGGAAAAAAAACTTTAAAATGGCCTAGAATCTCTGTTTGGAAGGAACAAACTTGAAACTGCTTAAAAAGTCTTAACAGTAAATAGACTCAAACAAATATTAACGATTCACTACAAATTAACTCAAAAGTTACCTAAATAGGCACATAATTAACCTATGCGCATACCTAAAATTTTCAGGAATAATAAACATAATACATTACAGATCAATTTCAAGGTAAGTTCCAAGAACCTCCGTCACCAAATTAATGTTTCATGAAAGGACTATTCAGTTTGATCACCTATACACTACAGCCTATAATTAGGATCACATTATTCCTTAAGTTAGATATATTGATACTAATCTCCTGGCTCTTTAACTCAATATAGTGTATTAGCCGTATTCATATTCATCTATTCATCGATAATTTTCATACATTGTCACTAATTCTATACACGTATTTGAAACACGGATCTAAATTATTCGTTCCTGGTAAATGGAATTCTGAAGCCAGCAAAGCATGAACAGTATAACATTTAATACTGCATATTTGATATATTTTATCGCAATAATAGAAAAAGAGTACCATAATTATAAAACTCATTCATATTAATTGATGTTTGTGTTAAATATTAAAAAACAATCGAGACAACTACTTTACAAGAATATTATACCTGCTTTGACATTAAACTTTCAAAATACCTCTTTTGTAATACTTATGAATAAATATGTATAATAAATTAATCTTCAGTAATTTATTCGATTAAACATTTGTACAAAGTTCATTCGATCAAATATTTAAAATCATTCGATACATTTTTTGAACTAAACTTATTCGGTAAATTTTTTGAACTAAATTCATTTTCATGTATTCATTTGATTGAATATTTGTACTAAATTAATCTTCATAAATTCATTCAAGATTGCATAAATCATGTAATAAACTAGGATACAATAATAAGAGAAACCAAAAAGTTATATTTCTATGTATAATATTTGAAACATGAATAAACGATGAAAAAAGAACTTAACATTATATTTTAATTCTCAGCTTTAAATAATAACAAATCTAATCAGTACTGAAAATCATTCTTTTTATGTCATATTTTCATATATTTCTTTTTGAGGCATTAGCAGATGAAGTCGTGTAAGGTTACTTAAATTTGCTAAGTGATTTTTGTTGGCATTTATCATAGCTATTTTGACCTTTAAGGCAGGAGCTCTCAACATAAAATTGGTACCACATTGCAACCACTTACTTATGTTCCTCTACCAGCAGATGCGTCTTCTTTCTGCACTCCTTCTGTACTGCTATTTCCCCCCACAATATCAGTTTAAGGATCGCATGTGTTTCTTCTTCAAAGTACTCTTAAAACCAAACGATTAGTGTTGCATAATATTTCGAAGGTGGTTTTAGTAGAATAAACCCGATATCGAATAATGTCACCACAATTTAAAATTTGTATGAAAATCACTAATATTTCATCCATGAAATAATCTCTTCCAAAGAAAATTATGTAAACTTGCTTTCTAAGTAAATTGGTGTAACCACATTATTCAATATTATTATAACGTATACAAAATTGATGATTATTAACTTTGCCTTTAGTTTGACAGTGATCAAAAGTGTAAATATAATATTTAATTATCACTACAACAATTTTTTATTTTAAACTAAAAAAATTAAGTTAGTTAAAATTAAGTAAAAAATTTGTTGACTTGCCTAACGATGCTCATTGGCATTGTTAGCCAAGTGAACTATGATATCATTTGTTTTTATTTTATTAATGTTAGAATTTAAGCTAGAGAAATTTGTTGACTTGCCTAACGATGCTCATTGGCATTGTTAGCCAAGTGAACTATGATATCATTTGTTTTTATTTTATTAATGTTAGAATTTAAGCTAGAGAAATTTGTTGACTTGCCTAACGATGCTCATTGGCATTGTTAGCCAAGTGAACTATGATATCATTTGTTTTTATTTTATTAATGTTAGAATTTAAGCTAGAGAAATTTGTTGACTTGCCTAACGATGCTCATTGGCATTGTTAGCCAAGTGAACTATGATATCATTTGTTTTTATTTTATTAATGTTAGAATTTAAGCTAGAGAAAACATACAAATCCAAACGTCTTGAACTCGCAAGTGCAGCGTCAATTTTTTAGCTGAACGAGTTTGCTGCAAAACAATGGAGAGAGGGGTAAAGAGATTTACTCTCCATAAACGATATCCACAAATCACTTTCTCTATACCTCTAAAGATGAAAGAGGAAAGTTTTTGTAGGGAACGAATAATAGAATGAAAAATATTAATTTATTTAAAGAATTTAAATTCATTTATGCGCGTTTTGTAAAGTCATATGCAAATAAATTCCGCTTTAGAGAAATCGATGGAGTAAATCATTATTTTGCCAGACTTTCATAAAAAATACTTATTTATGCTAAAAATACTTTTAACATGCTAGTATGCGTCAAATTTGAGTTGGATAGTAAAAATGCATAATTCGTTATAAAATGGAATAGGTTCGACATAAATGCTCTTCAAATAGAAAATTTTAATCTTCTTTAAAAAACTAAATTATTTTGTACTTCATAAACCTTTCTTCTTAAGTACCACTAAACGTCTAATAATTGTCTTTTGCTCTGGCGATATATCATGTCCAACTCCATTTATTTATAACAAGATATATGTTTGTTTCTCGTTTTTATCAAAATAATATTTTAGGATGCATTATGGAGGATGCATAGGTCTATTTTTGAAAATACTAAGCATATAAATTTAACTATAAACATTTTCGAAAACAAGATGAAGGAAATACAACAAAAAACGCTACAGTGCTGCGCTAGACAAAAAATATACTATAAAGAATGTGCAATACAATTTTAATATAATAACTATGTAGTATGAAAAAACATATAACATATGAGTATTTTATCTTTATACTCTTCCATCTTATCAAGCATAAAAGCTCTTTGAACCCTTAAATCTCAAAGTTTTGTGTACTCCATTATTAAAGACTTAACAAAAATATTGTGCTGTCCATATTGTATCTGGATCAAATGTGGTGTTCCTTATACATTTGTTTGTTACTGCCATGTTGTAATATGGTTTAATGCTTTATTTCATTTTCGTTTTTATTAAAATAATATTTTCAACCGATGGACAAGACTAGAGTATTAAAAAAATACGTTCTTAAAACACCTGAAGTCCAAAAGGTTAATAGGCTATTTACGAGCAAAGTAATTTCAAATTAACGTTGTATCAGATTTTAAACAATATATTTTTATTTATTATTGAAAAAGAATTTAAAATATTATAAAATGCTCCACTCATCCCTTTATATGCTATAGACGTTTAACTGGTCTTAATATTATTATATAATAGTTGTTTCTGGGTGGTTAATCAACAGTTGATCGGACAAAACAAGCCCCGCTACGGGAACATTGTTCTAAATATTTTCTGCCTTTAATATAATATTAACTCATTGGAACTTGGTTTATATAAATTTTTTATATGTATGTCTTATTTATTGATACCTGTAATGTTTTACATAAAGTATACTTACATAGACAAAATAATTTAAACTATTTCAAAACAATATAACTAACTTTATTTCATAAGTTTCTGAATAAAGAAATATAGATAAGATCGAAGATTTTCATGATTGATTATTGGATTAGATTGTTTCGGGCTTAAATGATTTTCATGATTGATTATTGGATTAGATTGTTTCGGGCTTAAATGATTTTCATGATTGATTATTGGATTAGATTGTTTCGGGCTTAAATGATTTTCATGATTGATTATTGGATTAGATTGTTTCGGGCTTAAATGATTTTCAATATTTCAAGGGCGTTGCAGCCTTCGTTCTCTGGGTTAAAAAGATTACCAAATAGCAAAAAGAAATTCAGTTCCGTATATTGATTTGCATAGCTCAATTGTGCAAATAAATATAAACAGACCTTAGTCTAATAAGTTCAAGACCTATCTTCCGAATCGGGGATTGCGGGTTCGATTCTCGTTGGATTTCAGATTTGAATGAAGGATTTCGGTCTAGTTTGATTTCAGTCAAGTTAGATTTGAATAAAGGAATTCAAATCATAGTAGGCGAAAAAATTCCACGTAGCAATAATCCTGCCAGATTGTATAGTAACATATACAACGGAAATGTAATACAATACAAAAGAAGAAAGAAATTTAGTTAAATCGTGTAAATATATAAAAGATACACTTCGCCATACAAGTAAAATCTCCAATATGGTATAAAGAATATATTAATGTTATTGATATATCTAATATAGTTATTATTTCCACTGAAAATATATAATTTCAATTGAAATTATTATATGTTATTGTATATAAATCATCCCAAAACAAATAAACTCTGGGTACTTCAATCGGCTACACGGGTATCGTGGCGTCGGTTAATAGACCAATAAAATATAAAGTATCCTCTCCTCGGTGAAGCGTCCGCACTTACGAGAGATCGCTACTCTTTCTTTATTTCATATTATTTCTTCATAATAAAAGGGTAAACAATGTTTTGTTTAGTAACAAGGTTGTAAACATTAAAATATGCTTCGTCAGAGACGAAATGTACAAATTTAAATGAAGGTTCAAATATTTACGGCTCATCATTGAAGTTTTTCGCAGCGACTTGCCGCCATTTCGTATCTGTGATGAATAGTAGTACAATTAAACCCCTAATGACACCATCCATCGACCAGGGGGCTTTTTCTGTTTCACTGTGATGCCAAATGCTGTTATTTACAGAATTTTAAAAGTGATTTTACCCAACTTGTATCGAAATGTTGAATATAAATAAATTTACTATCTTTTCAAAGTAACCAGGTAAAAGTTTAATATAACGTTTGATTATAATGTCATGAAGCAAAACAAATATTTCACTTTATACTCGTATAACTTTAGTATGTGAACTTTGGCTATTTAAAGTGAATTTAACGTGAATTGAAAAACGTCACCAGAAAAAATACATTCCGTGGTACTTTGTCTTATTTCACAATTGAACTGTTATTTATTGGTTAAAATTATCAATTTAATATAATTTATTTACTAATAAAATATTCATATTTAATATTTGTCTTTACCCTCGTTTTATTCTATTTTCTTTAAAAAATAAGTAAAACGGGTTCCAGTCAAATTCAAGAGTTTATTGAGTTACAATATTCACACGTGCTAGACGTGTTCGAGTATTCTTGCCTGTCCACTTGCTGTAGTATTTCTAGTACGCACGATGGCGAACTTCGTTTTTTAAGATCCCGTTTACAGCGAGTAGGCCGCTGATCTTATTTTCCCACCTTCATCTTTTAGCATTCGAGCTTGAGGCTGACATTTGTGGGGAGAACAGGCCATGTCTAAAAGACGAATAAAAATATATTCTTTAAACATTTGCGTCTCTCACTGTAAATTTTGTATTGGTGTTAGTATTTACTTATTGCATCCGATAGTTTTTGGGTATAATGCAAATATAAATTATATTTGATACAGCTAATGAGAAAATTTTGTTAGCATAAACATGAAATCTACACAAAAAAAATTAATAAATAATTTTTATATCGCCGGTTAGAGAACAAACTATTCTCATGGGCGATTTAACTTGGGATTCGAACTCACTATTATTGACAGATTAAAAATATTACAAACTAAATATAAGTTGAATTTAAAGGTAGAAAAGTGATTCCAGGCAGACCGTTCCACGCCACAAGACCAGCATTAAATAAAAGTAATTAAATTATTTACATAGACCTCCATTTATCTAGGATAACTACTTAAACAATTTCGTTTCAGACGATACAGCCCCACGTAGAGTGAATCTAGTCCGAGTGTAGACGCCGTATCATTTATCATCCCACACCGCGGCTTCTAAAATAAGATTGTAAGCGCAAAAGGAAAACACGAAATCAAATGACCATGCCAAGTGGCGCTGGCTCGGCTACACAGCACCTCATAGCGCCTCGCAGCGCCTCACAACGCCGAGTTAAATCCGTCTTATATTAAAATAACAATAGTATCATCTTGGATATGATATGTATCATATCATACTTAAAGACACATCTGTCTTTAGTTATGATATAATACGAGTACATCATCTAGGGCTCCTAGAATCGTATTATATATATATTTTTTTTAAAAATCCACTTAATTTGATTTATTTTGTTTATCTTAGTAAGAAATATTAGTACGACGTAATTTAACTTCATTATATATATTTTTTTAATTAGTTTTTCTAGCAATACTCTTTTTCTATTCATAGAACTCCATTATTTCCTAGGAAAATAAAAAAATTGGCAAAGCCAATCATTGAATGGCAAAAGACCTGTCACAGAGTAAATAAATAAAGGATATAGACCAATAAAAGCGTTTTATTTTGATCTTTATAACAAAAAAACATGTTTTTATTTATTTAAATTTATATTTCACCACAGTAATATTCACTTTTTCATTAACACTTTTTTCTTATCTGCTAACTTCAGAGGTTATTAAGAATATTATTAACCCTCACTTAGACTTAAGGGAAAGTTCATTATTTAACATATTGCCGTAATCCTACTCATATACTCCCAAATTTTATCAATTTCTATCACGATAATTCATCTCTTTCTCTTCCCCTTTTTCTCACTCTCATATTTTTCAATCTACATTTCTTCATATTGTATAGCATTAGATAAATGAAAAAATGTTCGTTATTTAAGTGTACATATTGTGCCTTGAGACTACTATTTAAAGTAAGTTAGTATAAATAGTGTAAAAGCTTAAATCGTATAAATGGGGAAACACTAAATTTAAATAAATAAAATGACTTTAATCTTGAAAACATGATTGTTATATTGTACCGAAAATAAACTGTTAACTGTGATTTACATGCATTAAAAATAGTATGATATTGCTTATTCTAGCGGGATGAAAAGAGCCTGGGGATAAGATCTAGAAAGACGTGTAGCGAATATTAAAGTAATTAGTGAAATAACAAAGAAGTTCATTGTGAAATATTTTATTTCAATTTATATTTTATAATTTTCTTTCTTTGGTTATAATCAAGAAAATTATTTTGTGTTTCCCCCCTCGTTTGACTTGTCTGACCAATATAACATTTAATAATTTTTTTTCCAATCAAAATTTGAAATAAATTTTACTGAGTCGTATAGCATGTTCATCCAAAAAAATTACAAAATTTATTATTTTCTTAATTCGAGCTCACACGATTACCAATACACAAACTTGAGCACATCATTATTGCTTGATAATGATTAAGTTACTTCTTATACGTATAATAAATTATAATACAAATTACAGTGATAAAAGACGGTCTGCTTTTCTTTGGACTAAATATGAACCACTCCAATGAATCATAAATGTGTGAAAGATGACACTAGTTTGGTCAAAGTCTTGAATTAATTTGTGCTTGCCCCGTATCACCTTTATCATCTGTAACTTGAAGTTAATAAATAATCCATAATTTAAAAATATATGTATTTAATGTAATCGATGTTATAGAAACCATTATTTTTATATGCAACACTCTGCTTGTTTACAATACAAATTTGCGTTTTTTTTCTTCTTAATTTGTCTAAAAAGTAAAGAAATATCCAAATACTAATAATTATCCTTTAGATTCATTTGAAATTAGAATTCAAACTATCTACACCATTTAAAATACAGGTTTATTTGCCACCAATTTCTTATAACGATGAAATATATTTCAATACCTCCTAATTTGAACTTGGATCTTAAAACTTCAATGTGAATTGTTTATAATGAAATGTTTCTCAAAAAACATCGTAAATCTTTCTTATTTATATTTAAAAGATACTTTTAAATATATTTTCCTATCCCAATCGGAAACAAAAGTCCTTTATTAAAAATTATACTTCCCCAATCTCTTTTTTTTTCATAATACGCCATGTATTTCATTATTTTGATTCGGAAGACAAAGTAGATAATAATTGGATATATTTTGTAGATATTAAGATCAGCTTTTGTCAACGGGAATTCTGTTAGATGTTTCAGAAAGGAAAATGTCAATATTGCTCTTAAAAATATTAAAGTAAGGGACTGGGTATAATTATTACAATGGAACTATCACCCGAGGCTGGCTTATTTTTAATTTATCGCTGATAAATCAACAGAGATTTTCATATTATTTATTTATTTCCTTATAAGATAATTTAAAATGAAATGTTCAAATGGCGAGTTTTTTTTTCCAAAAGACCATTTTTTCGAACCAACCAGACAAGAGTTTAGTGCCAATTGCTTTGCGAAATATGAAAACTTTATTTTCAAAAAGGAATCTCAAACATGTTTAAAGCATTAATAACTATTGTAAAAAACACAGGGGGAAAACGTTTATACATGTGTCATCGAAGATTGGGAAAGCAGAAGGAAGATTGAAAAGGACAACAAAACAAGAGTTAAGGAGAGACACATTCCTGACGACAGATGTGATATTTTTAAGTTACTATTTGAAGCAAGCCAACAAGGGTGAGATTTTAAAACAGCACACTGAGTTAACTTCTATAATTCAGTGCTTTAGTGTTATTTTATAATTGGAAATAAGACCTTAAAATCTCATATTCATTTAAATTCTCTTTTCTTTATACTTTTTTTTTTTCAAATAATGTAATGTTATACTTACCCATTATTATACCTATATAGCCAAAACTTGCAGTTCAAGAGATGTATTTTAAAAATAAAGCTTTATAACTCAACCTTGTCAAATTAACTCAATTTACAAAATTAATATTTCTTTCTAAATATGGACTCTCCTTCCGATCTGTTGATGGAAGAATCCTTCATAATCCAACGCATCACACAGCATTCTACACAGCATCTTTTGCGATGCGCATTGATGGACTTCTGATCGATCTTTCAGGCTCAAAAAGATAAATTATCCATGCATTACATTACTCAAAACTTTCTCGTCCTTAACTCATAAATTAATCAATGTTTTCGATTCATCAAATAAATTGAATATTAATGATCTTCTTAAAAATTCTATATGGAGATTTATCTATTTTTGTTAATATTCTGTTACTCAAACATTACTTTTTTCGCTATGATAAGGTCTTGGATACTGAATACAAATATTTTTAAACAAAAGCTGTTTAACGAGATGAAATTGCTTCAGAGCAATAAATCCGCTCGATTGGTTTATAGGTACATGAAAGTTGTTAAAAAATGTTCAATTACTTTACTAAGTATTTTTTTTTATAAATTGTTATCTATTGAACATATTCGTTTGTTTTTTCTTCTGATTTAAGTTTATTTTGAGACTTCTTTAAAGCATAATTATTTAAAATCTGGATAATAAATAAAAGTCGTTATATATACATGTATTCAACATTTCCATGCCTGCTACCAGCATAATGACCTAATTACGGAAAACTCATATCTTTTAACATATTTCTCTTTGTCTGAACTGTACATAACTCAAACAATGGAATAACACATTGCTTACAGGAAGTTGCCATTTTTAGGGAAATGTTGATATATTTTTCATACCAAAGTACGTATTTCTTGTATAAGTCAGCGTCTGTTCTCCTTGAATTAGCCGTTATCATGTCTCCAAAACTCATGACGTGGATTATATTCTTAAACGCCATTACGTAACCGCTTACTCGACGAAAATTTCAGAAGAATATTCATCACATACCATTTTAATACTTTTTTATTTTATATATTGATCAATTTCTTATATGATATTGTTATATTTAATAAATGCATAAAATTTTCAAATGTTTTAAAATAAAATAGTGTTGCACACATTTGTTATATATTTCATAACCATTCTTAAAATG
>OX463839.1:20941451-21307071 GCA_949825065.1 Odontocerum albicorne | reverse complement strand
CCGAAGTTAGCCGATTATGGACGATAGTCTCTTTCTTAAACCCGATGTGTATTACTTACCGCCTGTAAAATATTGAAATTATTGTTTTAAAATTGAATTTTTTGCATAAATATCCACACACATTTCCAATGTGGGTGATCCATAGTAACGTGACACCAGTGAATAGAAAATCGGGATAAGAAGGAGAAATACGTGTAGCGGTGATTAACGTTATTAGTGAAATAACAAAGTAATTTATTTTTCCACAAAGTTAACGTCGAAACATTTGATAAATGATACAAAAGTTTTTTTTTTAAATAAACCAATTCAAAAGTACAAAAAGGGATTTTGATTTTTTTTTTCATTTTTACTGGTTTGTTTTCTACCTCCTTTCTGATAAGCTATTTGACAAGTATTTTTTTCAGACTTTATCTTCAATAACATTCTTGGAGGGTTCTTATCAAGGTGGTGCTTTTTCGATAAGAAGATTAGGTTTCTTTTTCATACGATTCGACAAAACTTAGAGTTTGATTGTGTTGTAAAGAAAAGAATAATTTTGTTTTTCTGAAACCCAAAACACGGAAAAAACGTTTTATGTTGTGTGTTCAAGGTTTTTCTTAAGAAAAAAATGTTTTATGTAAAGTCTTATTTGTTTATCTTCTTGGAAAATTTTGTGAAAAAATAATTATATTTATTTAATTTATTATTGTGAGATTGAATACGGAAAAAAAGTGATTAGGGTTGTATGTGAGTTTAAGAGGGTATTCTCATTTGGAATTTTCAAAAAATCGATATTTCTTTGATTTTATATTTTTATAATCCTATTGGAATAATTTCCCAGTAAGAAATGTTAAAAAATCTAGTAAATTTGAAAAGTTATGAGGGTTCATAGTTGAGTGCGCCGGTCGAAAAATGACCTGAGCTTTGCACCTTTCGGGTCGTCTATTGTTATGGCAGTAGCCTTATTTTCCAAGAATTCTCGTCCAATAGGATTTCTTGGAATGATGAATTGAAATTTAGTTTGTCGTATAAAGATGAGATTTTTAAACAAGTTTATAGGGCCCTGGAATTACTGATTAATAGTAAGTTGAAAAGATTAACTTTAATTCGAGTAAAAATCGCACTGAAAACTTTAAATGCGTTTCCTGAAAAATAACTTTTTTTAAACTAATAACTCCGAAACTAATTAACTGATTTTAATGAAGAAGTACTTATTCGCTTTGTTATACCTCTCTCCATAGCCTTTACTAGAATTATTTTAATCAATTCATTTTTTCGATTTTTTCCCTCCTCTGAGGACAAAAAAATATAAAAAAAATTATTTTAATTTCAACAAGCTGCCATTTTTTTTAATTATTATTTTTGAAATATTCTAGTACCGGCTATAGCCACATGCTTTCTGAGTAAAAAAGTTTTTTTTTTTTATTTTCGGACTTGTACAACAGCCACAATTACGTGGATAATGGACCCCTCCATGTACGGGCGGCCTTAGTTCCGGGTTAATACCAACAAAAATACGAGTATCAAGAAATTTTATGAAAATGTTCTAAAAAAGATAAATAAATACTCATATGTCTAAAAAACAACAATTAAAAAAAATACTCGTTCACTGAAAAAAAATCTTAAAAATCGTCGAGTTTTCGGCCCATGAAATGAGAATACCCCCTTAAAGCTAATGTGGTAAATATGGTGAAGAAGAGCACTCTTGAATGGTTTGGGTATGTGAAACGAATGATTGAAGAAAGACTAACAAAACAAATATACAGTGCAAATGGGAGTGGAGAACATGGTAGAGGAAGACTAAGGAAAATATGGGTGAATCAGATTAATGATAGTTTAATAAAAGGAAATGTAATAAGGTAGAGAAATCGTTAGAATCATTAGAGTTATATGAGAAAATGTATGGATTTAGAAGAGGCGAAATATATGTATCGAGATAGGAAAGTCTGGCGCTCTGCTACTCTAGCAGGAAAACCACGTGATGGTTTGTATGTACACTTAAATGTGTCATCCTACTTTAGATGGTCATACAACTCATGAAGATCTTTTCCTTCCTGACGATTTTCCTCCACGCCGATCGGCCACTCCCTGTCCTCTCTCTGTTTTACTATATTCCAGTCTCCTGAGAACTTAATGTACGCCATTTCAAAGACTGTCTTACACTGCCAAGTGACTTTTTTACATGTTGACGTATTTTCTAACTTAATCGTGTTGACAGAGAATCGCTTACGAGGCCTTATGTAACTGCCTGTAAGTAGTTATCTTTTTTTTTTAATTTCTTCATTAGAAATCTATTCCTACAATCTGGCATTCATCTTAGCTTTCAAAGTTTTTTTTTATTGTCAAGTGTCATGACAAACGAATTTGACTTATATATAATATTAGGTGTTAACATAAGTTGTGTCCGTTTTTATTTCAAATTTAAAAATGAGCACCAAAAGTAAAACAAAATGGTAAAAATTATACGTCATTCGAAACAAAATTTTCGTCCTCACTCAAACACAAATCAATGGGAAAAGTCCAGAAGTTCGGCACTTGGCCACATGTTTTGAGTGAAAACAACAAAAATCAACGTTCGACAATTTCTGCAGGTTTGTTCGTGCGTCATCGAGCTACGCATGGCCACAAGTAAAGGTTCCTTTACCGCATCATTACTGATTTAAAATGGCGGTATACAGTCATGTGACTACAATTCATCTGCTCAGCCAATTCTACGGGGGTTTGAAGGGGATCTTCATGAAAAATATGGTTTAAGCGGTTCTCGTCGAAGTCCACTGGTCGTCCGGAACGATCCATGTCTTTCAGGTCGAAATTACCGTCCTTGAAACGCAAATACCATCGACGAGCTGTCCTTCCATTCATAGCATCTTCACCGTACACTTCGCAAATATCGCGAGTAGCTTTGGCAGCTTTATTCCTTCGATTGAACGCGAACAGAAGGAGGTGTTGAAAATGCTCACTTTCGTCTACTCGACATTCCATTTTGAAGGCTTGTAATCAAATAAAATAATATATGTAACGTAAAAGCAAACACAACATATTTTAGAACAGAAAATTTTCTTTCGAATGACGTATAGTCTTTACCATTTTGTTTTATTTTTCGTCCTCATTTTTAAATTTGGAAAAAACGGACACAACTTATGTTAACACCCAATAAATAAGACCATCGATCGAGTGTGTTGTAAACTTAAGTACGTGAACTACTGTATATTTTCATTTAATTAGCTATTTTCTACAAATCATTGTGTTATATTAGTATCTGAAATCTGTCAAATGTAAATTTTCTGGGTTTAAATTTTTTTCCGTTCGAATATTTATTTAACTTATTTTATTTTATTTATTAGAATAATTTTATACAAGTATCTATCTATCGTTAAATGCATGTTTTTATAGTTAATCTAAAAAAATCGGAAAAGTATAAATTAAATAAACACATTGGTTAATGATTTTTGTAAAAAAATAAACATAAGATATATCATTAGGATAGAAACTATAATAAATCTCCTACACAAACTCCTTGTACCTTTGAATTCTTAATAGTATAATAATCACTAAGAACCACATAGGAAGTTTGAACAATCCAAGGACGAATAGAAGTACGTGTCGCGTGGTTTTATATAATTAGTGTAAACAGAGTAATTTCTATCGAATATCCATAAAATAAATGTTTAAAAGCATAATATATTATGAAATAGAAGTAATACATTAATTTAATCATATGGTACCTTTAAACATACCTTAATTGGTGATTTGGACATATCGAAAAGCATGGCAGGAAGAGAAAATTGTCTCCGGCCCCATAAATCGAGCTGTCGGGTTTACAACTACTTGAGTAGGCACCGAACTCCCGGTTCGTCTTCGCACATGTTGGCAACACTACCTCGCACGCAAAGACATCAACACGCCATACACGCGTGCATTGTTTACCAGTATTTTACAATGCTAGCACCATTTTTTTTCGGGCACAATCGGGCAACAAACCCAAAGCCCCCGGAACGAAGTTAATCATCTTAGAAATTAGGCCACGGAGGTCATCGTAACATATATTGAAAAACTTTTATTTATTTTTTAATGAAAAAAATAAGAAGTATATTTATTCAGAATATGAATTATTTACATACATAACATACTCGTATACATGGTTATTGCTTATATTTCTCCATACGTATTTTTTCTTCCCTTGCCTCCTCTTTTGAAAATTCTTTCCATCCCCTCAGTAGCCAGGTGAGTTTCTTTCTTGCTGATATGTTTATAATAAATTTCACAATCCATTCTTGGGTGGGAAAGTTCTTTTTAAGTTCACCGCAACATGAAGGCCAAAATATTTTTGGTAATACTTTATAAACGTTTTAATTTGGTACAAACTTTCCGAATAAATTACCTTCATAACTTTTAATTATTGAATAATTCATTATTCCTTGAAAAATATAAGGTTAAATACTCTTAATTGGAATTGAATAAGTTTTTTATATAATATTATGCTATTGTTTTGAAAACATTATTTTTATGGTAATTATAATTATTGAAAAAACTACTAAGCCTATGCTATTTTGCATGTTTTTATAATGTCATTGATTTGATTTATATTAGATTTTAAATTAAGTTTTCTAAATGAATTATTATTATTCTGCGAATTTTTCTTTACAAAACTTGCTAATTCGTGTAAGAAAAGTGTATGTAAGTCTTGAATCAAATGAACTGAGAATGAACATTAAAGTGTCGAATTTTAAAGGTATAGAGAGAGGAAAAAAGAGAGTGTGTGAATTAAAAGTGAAAAACAAACATAAAACAAGTTTTGTATCTTAGAAACATGTTCACATCGATTGGCCGCGTGGAGTACTTATTGATAGAAGAATAGCAGCAGGCAATAGAAGAATAGCAGCAGGCAATAGAAGAATAGCAGCAGGCAATTGAAGAATAGCAGCAGGCAATAGAATAAATTATGGGTTTATTGGTCGGATCATTTCAAGAGAACCAAAGCTGGCTCTTTATAATGGAAGCATGGTAACAACATCAGAGTATTAAAAAACTGGAAGGTGGTAAAGTGATAAAAGTAAAATTAATACGGTAGAAATAAAAGCGTTGCATATAATGTGTGGAAAACCCATGTATGACTCAATAAAGAATGCAAATTAAAATAAGATATAATGCCCTATGTATCACAAAGCAAACCAATGTCTCTATTACCCAAGAATTGGAGATAACCTAATGACTTTTGACAGCATGCAGAAAAAATGTTGTAACGGGCTTTGGTCATGTTATTAGAAAAAATGACTGGAAAAGCTGGTAATCACGAAAACAATTGAAGGACAGCAATAAGAAATGGTAAGTTTTGTTTTTCTGGACAACAATCCAATATTCATGGCAAATAGATGCTTCTTTGGTCTGAGAAAACACCTTATATCTCGGTTGTTGTCCAGAAAAACAAAACTTACCATTTACAAGACACTGCTACAACCTGTCCTCACATATGGGTCTGAATGCTGGGTATTGAGTAAGAAGGACGAATCTTCCCTTCTAATATTTGAAAAGAAAATACTCAGAAAAATATTCGGACCCATACAGGAAAATGGATCTTGGAGAGTGAGATATAATGAGGAGTTATACAGCATATACAAAGAGCCCAACATTATAAAATACATCAAAATCGGGAGGCTACGTTGGGCGGGGCATGTAGCAAGAATGGGAGAAGAGAGAATACCTAACAGGGTACTCTTCCAAGCCCCAAGGAAGACGTAGCGTGAGTAGACCAAAACTCAGGTGGATGGATGGGGTGCAGAGTGCATACAAGCGTGATTGGCATCAGGGGCTGGAGGAATGCATACCAGGATAGGAGGGAATGGCGAGGACTGCTGGAGGAGGCCAGGGCTCACAATGGGCTGTAGTGCCATTGATTGATTGATTGAGCAAGAAGAAAGCTTTCTATATGATAACAAACAAACAGGGTCGAATGAACACGGTCCTCTTTAAGCGCATTCAACATGGCACAGGATCGGGAGGTATGGATGGATATAGGTGGTGCGCCGAGTTCGAGACATATCAAAGGACCACGACGTTCAGCGTTGAGTACGCGATGAAGAAGTAGTGCTTAAAATTAATAAAGAGCATCGAAGTAGTTCGGCTATGTAGGAAGTATGAATGATGAAAGATTTGCAAAAATAATTAATATAAGTAACACATACGCTCCGCCAACCCCAATAAGGGTAAAGTGATTATGTTTTTCAACAGAGGCAATTATTTTTTTTAATTGCCTCGGTATATCATCATAAGTCATTATTTTATCATAATGAAAATGACACCTGCCAAAACAACTGCGGAATAACCAACACTATTGATTCGGTGCGCAAAAGGCTATTTAACTTTTTTGAACAAACTGGTGTTAAGCCCTAAATTAAAAGAATGAAGTTTATAGTAAAAAATAAAACATTTCTATTCTAAACGTCACCTTTTTTTTCAATTATGGGAACTCATTACACATAATTTGCAGTACAGTATACTCTCGATTATTCTGGGTTGCATTAACAGGATTGTGTATTCACATGTACCAGTTTTTTTTTTATTCGACCACATAATACAACATGTACCTACCAGAAAAGTGTAAATGGTCAAATTGGTAATATTTAACAGATAATAAAGCTAGCGAAATTGCGAACAAATCGTTGACCAGAAATAACAGTGGTAGAATCAGTGTTTACTTTTGATGCAAGCGCAGGGTGCATCATGTCGAATTGAAAATTGTAATTACATGTGCATTGTAAATCATCATTTATTGTTAACATTTTTTTTGGTTTCTACTAGCCTATAACATCCTCAATTTTGTATTTTAGTGTATTTTTCTTGATTTTTTAATATTCTTTAGTCAGTGTCTTCTTCTTCTTCCTCTTCCTATAGATCATGATCTGTTTGTTCCGCTTGTTCCCCTTCCTGTGACGTGGATTGATAGCTGTCACGCCATCTCTTCGGAGGTCTTTCTGGTAATCTTCTTCCGGATGGGTTCCCTTGAAGGGCGACACGTGGAAGTCTGTCGTCTTGCGTTCTGTTTACATGTTCATTCCAGTATCGCCTTCGATATCTTCTCTACCTGACGATGTCTTCCGTACCACACTTTTTCCTTATTTCGGTGTTTCTGATTCTATCTCTTGGTGTGTTTCCGGTTATACATCTCAGTGTTTTCATTTCCGAGGTTCTCAGGAGAGATTTTGTTCTAGATGTGTCTGCTCTGGTCTTTATTCCGTAGGTGGCTATCGGTCTCACACATGTCTTGTATATTCTGACTTTATTTTCTATTCTCATGTGTTTATTATTCCACACCGGTGTTTTTAGGCATCCCGATATTACAGCCGCCTTATTGACCTGTCTCAAGGTTTCATCATACAGATTTCCATTGCTACTGATGCTCACTCCAAGATACCTGTTGGTGACGTGGTGTCGATTTAACATCTATCCATTTCCAGCTTATGTTGCGAAATCTTCTTTGCACTATTAGCTGAAAAATGAATAAAGGAAAAAACTTCGTTGCTTTTGTATTTGGGAAAAAAAGGTGTGTAAGATAACATAATTTGGGTGTTATATTTTTGTCACATATTTTTCCAATTTTGTGGTGAAATTTTTTTGTCAGTTGTTGTCCCTTCTATCACGTATAATCGAAAGTCTACTGTCTTATTTAACATTATTCTCACTTATCATATATTCAATCAAACATATCTAAATCACAAACAGGGCAATTAGATGAGTCCGATGAGGAAACTGGCTAAATCACCTTAAAGAGGAACGAGAAACAAACGAAGTATTGTTTTAAATATATGTTAATTTGGGATTATCAATACAAAACTTTTTAGAATATGAGTTAAGTCAATAAACTACGTGTGAGGTCAGTGAAATCGTGGTATTTTCCAGACACAAACAAGATAGCATAATGCAATACATACTCGTATATACGAGTAACACTATATTGCCGTATTTTCCGAGGAAATTTATGTTCAGAAATTGCTGCAAGTGCACTATGCATGCACTTTAAGAGATGCTTGATTATTTCACCAAGTGAAATATCGCTTTATTATTTAACATTTCAAAGAACGTGAATTCAAATATACTGTGGTAGAATAATTACTTCAAATTGATAAAACTACACTCAAAGCTACTCTATGTAACTTGATTTTAATTGTTATCTTGTACTTAAATTTTCGTTACTTTTTCTTTTTAAATATTGTTATCAAGATACGAGTATGTTGAGAAACGTTCACTAATAATAATTTTGACACAAAAGTTGGTTGATTGGAAGAAATTTCTTAAATGTAATAAATCCACCAAATGTATTTGCAAGAATGTTTTAAATAAATAAATAATAATAACAACGTATTAAGTATTGAACCTGTATAAAGTACTTACTTGGACCATTTCCAATAGGGTAGTATAATTGTTGTTTATAGTTAAGGCATTAACGTTGTGGAGGTTTAAAGACATTGTAATTTATTTTTAACAAACACTGTTTATTCCACTTTTTTATGACGGTATAGCCCTACCGGTTTCAAGGCTTTCACCTCATCTTCAGGGGAGCGTAAACAAGACTAAATGCTGTTCGGACTGGCACCGATATAGACACTTCAACGGATGGAGGCGGGAGGGGTGAGAGGAAGGCTAGGTATAATTTCGGCCAAGAGCGGGGAGATTTTGGGGAAATAACTATTCAACAGATGCTCTGATCGGTATACTGACTTAGAAATTTCTAGGGCCTCTAATCTGTCCAATCTATTTCCGTTGCCGCTAATATGTAAGAATTTGGCATCATCGATAGAAAAAGTATGATTCTCACGGTGACAATGATTAGCCATTTCAGAATAAATTAGAGGATTTGTTAAAGCAGATTGGTGTTCACGAAATCTCTTTTCAAAAGATCTTCCTGTCTTTCCTATATAGAAATTATCACAGTCAGCACATAAAAGTTTATACACACCGCTGTTGTTAAGTATTCCATTTTTGCCTTTCCCATTAAATAAGAGTTTCCGGAGATTAAAGTTAGTGTAAAAAGCTGGCTTTATAATTATCTGTTCATTCTGTGAACTCGAAGAAAACACGAAGTTTGAATCTTGGAAGAAAATAGTAGTTTTTCTATCACATTCTAAATTTATAATATGCATTTCTCTTTATCATCTCTACTTGTCCACTTAAGAGCTTATAAAAGATTTCAATGTTTTCAGCCTTTTTATACCATACACTAGGAGAAGTCGGTTCCTTTTTATACCATACACCAGGAGAAGTCAATTCCTTTTGAAAGACCAGCCAGTTCAAAAGTGAAATCAGGATAAGTGCGCTTTACATGTTTCGCCTATAAAAAGCGGTTTACGCTCTGAAAGTAAAATGATCTCTCCGACCTCAAACGACTCAGACGTGCCATCCATTCCACGCAATTACATAATGTTGTGCCAAATCAATTAAAATACCTAAATACATAGGTTGAAATTCGCCCTTAGAAGACATTTTAAACACCAAAACTCCTGCAACCGCTGCGTATTTTAATTTTTTTTTAATTACTTTTTTGATATTGCATATAAATATTGGTTTTTATTATTCCTTTATTAAATCCGAATTTGTATTAGATCTCACTTATTAAAATTAATTAATTCAGCGTAGATGGTATGATGCCTTCCAAACACCTAGGATTTCAGATTAGATTCTCGACAGTACTTAAGAAATAAATAAAAAATATTTAAAATAAACCAAAACTGACTTAAAACTTCGTTTGATAGATTGTAGTTGCCTCCCCAAGCACAATAGTATTTCCAAAATATACGACGACGAAATGTGAATTTAGTGCCTACTCCAATAGTTCTAAACAAGGATTATTATTGGGGCCAAGGAAATGTTGTTTCCTGATCACCTTCTTTAGCATGTCTATATCATCAATTTGGATGTGTAAAAAGTGCTTTTAAAAATATTAACCTAAAGTTATACAATAATTGTATCTCCGGTATCGGTCAATTGAAATTTTTAGTAGCAAGAAACAAAATATTTTAAACAAAAAATCGTTGTTATAGTATTTCATAAAAGGTCAATGGAATAAAACCTCCAATAAAAGAAAAATTTACATTTGTAGGTAAAATGAAAGTCGATTCTTTGGCATGACACTAATCTCTGGCCCACAGTGGCGGAGCGTGGAGGCGATATTGAGGAGACCGTGAGAGATTTAACGAGGTGCCACTGGATCCGTTGGATGACAAGGCATTTTTCAATTTGAAAACGTGCTATGCAAAATTGAAAAATGCTTTATTGCCGAGTAAAAGTCTGGTGGAAAGTATTTGCGTTTTTTTCAAATATTTTTTTGGCTTGGTAAACTTGTATGGATATTAAAAACTGTATTAATATGAGGATAATTACTAATTGTCGTGCAATATAAAATACAGGAAGGTTTTTAGTTAACTACAACTAGAAGTCTTTTAAACATACATTTTATCATCATCATTAGCATCACGACATGTTCTTATTGCGATAAACGGATCTATAGATTATCGTTAGAAAACTTTCATCACTCATTCTTTCTACGTAGCCAAACCATCTCAACGTTCATTTCATCATCTTTAGAACTTTATTATTTCCTTGTATTCTCATTCCTTAGTCTGTTTTACTACAGAATATTATTATTTCCTTATGTTCTTATTCCTTATTCTGTTTTACATTGTTTTACTGCAGAAAAATATAATTAAATGTTATCAATTCATTTATTGAAAATTCAACTGTTTTCAGACATTACTTTAATAGTAGTTATTGTATGTGTTTTCTCCATGCAATTCATCATATTAATTATACGTTATTATGCAAAAAGAATCTATCGAAAAAGCATATATCAATATATATTATTATTGATGAATCTCATGTTAAATAAGTGTTTTGTGGTTTTTGTTTCATACAAGCCCACACAGGATGACGAAATATTTTCTTTATCGTCTCAGAACAAGTAAAATGCGGGTCGATTCCTTTTTACAGATTACGCCCAATTTTTCAATATTTTCGTATAACTAAGAAGCTTAGGCCATGAGATAAAGAACATCTTCTGGCAACCCTATAGAGTCCCCGTGAATAATTCGTTAAGATTCCAGACTTGAACTGATAGTAGAAGATCTATCAAATTTAGGACACCAAAACATCTACCAGGGAATGCCAGAAGGTTGCTAACAAATCAGGCATGATATTATGCGAGACTCATGAATGTTTTTGATTAGCACACCAGAGTTTAGAGCAAAAGTACTTGGAAATGAATCATTAAGTCGACTCGAGATCTCAATGGTATGTCCATGATAGTGAATAACGGCTACTAGATATTACTCAAAAAATTAAATCAAAATAATCAACAAACATACCAATAGAATCGCTGTTTACATAAACACACACCAAAATACGCATAAAATATACACTTCATACAATTTTGACTTTATTATGCATCTTAAACCGATAAAATAAAAGGATTTAGTCGAGAACGTTTGGTGGAAACGTTCCTAAAGCTTATTTAGAAATGAAACATTTTAATAATAAAAAAGGTACTTAATACATTTTTGACAACAGTGATAAGCGTCTTCAATAAAATTCCATCCACAATGTGGCACTTAAAAGAATGCAAAGTCTCAATGGCATTTTCCTCTCTCGTCCCTCCATTGTCCGCCGAAGCAGAGATCACCCAGCTTCCAATTGTCCGCTCCGAGATGAGAACAATGCCAGCAGAAGAACGTATTCTTTATGAAGAGGACAAAAATGAAATATTATTCCGCCCATCCCCCGGTTGTGTCAATTATTCCTAGAAATGAGACGCTGCTCAAGAGACAATGTGATGTGGTTTCTATTTCTGATATTAAAATCTTCAAGTTCACTCATTTTGGATGCTCGCAAAAAAATCGTTCACTTTGCAGTTTTTTTTAAATAATGGCAAAAGTATATGAATGTTACATTTATTAAATATTTACGTTTGGGTTACATTTATTAGATATTTACATTTGGGTTACTTAAATATAACATTTGAAAGTTTCAAAAAGAATTCTCTTATCGTTGGGTGGTTGAATCATTCAAATGACAGCATACTACAATACATATCGTACATACAACTCCCATGTTGTCATTCAACGAAATAATACATTTCTTAAGTTATCAGATTTAGCAAACACTAAATGGTTCTTTGGGGAAATTAAAGAGGCACCTTTTAGAGGAAAATGTTGATGTGTTATAGAAGAATTTAAAAACACTAGGCTGGTTATATAAATTGATAAAAGAAAAACATATCAAAACAATATTATGCACGCTTATATGGGTATGTGCCTAAAACCAGGTAAGAATATTTCAAGACTTCTTAGAAAGCAAAACCAAAAAAGAATCAAGTCATGATAAAAAATTTTAATGCGAATCTGCATATTTACTTACGGATTTTTAATATGAAGAAAAACCAATAATCAGAGTTTTTAAATAACGAAAAAAAAACAAATAAGCAAGTTTTCAAATAAAAAAAACATAATATTAATACAACAACAGTTTCTACGTTAAATGAAATTTTCGCTCTATTTTTTCAATATTTAATCCAAAAAAATTAAATCAATTAACTAATTTAAGATTTTCTTCCACCATCAGAAAAAGAACTTCAAGATTTAAAAAAAAGTCAATCATATATAACTGAAAAAAAGCCTTCATCATTTTATTTTATTTTATCGTTGTTGAATTCATCTGAAGAAGTAATAACAAATGAAAATCGCTTATGTCAATTTTTTGTCTGATACTTGAAGTCGGTTGAAATCCTTACGCAAATGATGGGGTCAGCGGTCTTCTAACATTTATATGAAGTCAAAGAGACTGTTCAAATAAAATAATGCTTTTCGAATAGTACTTATTTCAAAGTCGCAAAGCACACACAAACTCAAAGGTTCAGCATACATAAGGTCTCTATAAATATTCATTCTTTTTTCAAGTAAGTCATGCATTATACAATAAAACGATCATTAATTTTTCCCGAGTAAATGTCAACGGTTTTTTTTCCTGAAGTATTTATTTTTATTTTATTCAACCATTCGATTTCTACGAGTACAATGTCGTTAAATTTATCGGCAGAAGCATTGAGGAAAATCATGTCAAAAACTATAATTAATGTTAACAGTTTTTCCCATTACAGCGTATATTAAAAAAATTGTCCAGCCGATCTCGATATAACTATCATTTTCAAAGTATACTTTGAAGGTGTTAGTTTAATCGAAACCGGTAGGATGGACAATAATTTTGATATACCGTCTAAATGAAAAAACAGTATTTACATTAACAATAGTTTTCTAAAATGTCGTTTATAATAGTTATTCGTATTTTCAAAATAACCCATCTTGATAATATTTAGCAATCATCGTAAAAGCACCAATCATCGTCGTTGATCCATATAATAAAAAATATTCCTCACATGAATAAATCTTCCTAGCCTTATCTCTTATTTTGAGTTATACTCTTTAGAGGTCGATTCTTCTTGTCCGTAAGCTGTAGTTTCTTCGGTTTTAAATATGATAATCCGTTCACTTGTAATATTCTTCGCCGTTGTGACACCTGATTCCTTGTTAAGTTGGTGTTGAATGGCTGACCATGTTTACAGTTTGCCAGACAATATAGTGTCCAGGTCATTTCATCACATATCCATCGCATCGAATTTATGTTTACATAATTTGTTCTTCTATGGTATTAACATCTAAGCTCCTTCGAATATGTGAACTTATATTTACATAATTTCTTATTTTGTCTCCGAGGTTAATCCCACGGACGATCGAAATCTTTGACTCTTAAAGAAGACAATGAAACCTGCACGATTCGCATTCGTGCAGGTTTCATTATCTTCTTTAAGAGTCAAACATGGTCCGGCATTCTGAGCAGTGGAAAAAGGGTGGTAAATGTTTGATATAGTCAGTTAAACAGCATATTTTGTCATTAAATTTGAGCAACCTTACACCAATTCTGTGACATACACATACATCTTCAGCACAACTATCATCCACGCATATCAAAAGTCTAACAATGGTTAAAAATCTCCATCCATTTTGAACGATGTCCATAAAATTATACACGTTACCTCGAAAGGTAATATATATATATATATATATATATATATATATATATATATATATATATATATATATATATATATATATATATATATATATATATATATATATATATATATATATATATATATATATATATATATATATATATATATATATATATATATATATATATATATATATATATATATATATATATTTGCCAACATATTTAACAAACCCGAAGCATTGGTAAACGAGCTTTTAATTTATCGGCCATCACATTAGACAGGTATACTCAAACTTTCGTGTTATTTTCACAATGATCTATTCAAGACGCTGTGACATATTATTTTGATATTTTCTGAAAGTCACACTCAAGTGAAATTATGGAAATGTTTATCATTATTTTATAAAGTAAATCTCGTACTTAAAACACAGTACACACGTTTAATAAAGCAAATATGAAAAAAAGTTAGTATTGTATAATTGAATTTAGTCGTGGTATAACTACCTATACAGATAGTTGAAAAGTATTTATTTCTTCCGTAATAGATACTAACATACATGTATTATATTTTTCATTGTATAGGATCAACCATTTTAAGTTTTTCTACCTGCACGTACCATCTTATTATGTATTTTTTTATTAAAAGTTGTACATATTATTATTCTGACTTGAAGGAACATTCCCGAAAAGATGTATGGATGAAAATTTTTGACATGTGGTAATCTCCAATATTTCCTTCTTCACGGTACCTTGGAAATAGTCTATGAAAGTCACACTACATATATATAATTGTATTTTGAAAAATCAAACTTCCATTTTTAATCGAAAAATGTGTTATTTCTTTCGAGTTGACTGTTCAAGGCATACACATGTAATCATGGATTAGAAGAAAAGGAAAAAGTAATCTCTCTTCACGGGTGAGCTTAGAAACTGAAGCTTCCATTCCTTTCAGAAAGTTTTAACTTATAAAAGCTCTCGACTATAATCATTGTAAAGGCTCTACGCGCGTCCCCCCAAAGTGGACTCCCGTCACTTTAGTCGCAGATTCTCAAAAACAATTTAAAATATTTCTGTTTTAATTAATAAGTCCTTGTTGTTTTAACTTTCGTGTTATTTCATTTGAGATGAATTGTTTTATTCATTATAAATTACGAGAAACTTTTCAAGGAGATGGCCATGAACTAATTAGCCAGAATACATTCTATATTAATTTGAGGAATATACTCGTACCAACTGCAGAAACAAGTGATACTTAAAAAATAATTTAAATAAAGTACGTACACATAATGAAAAACCATCCCGTAGAATGGGGACACAAGATTACAGATTTTGAAAGCATCCACATACATACGAGTACATACACACAAACATGCAATCATGTATACAACGATTACAATCTAGAGCTCCGCTCCATTCATAAATATCGCGCTTAAAAGCAAGAAAAATGCCACGATTTCCATTTAGCGCTAAAAAGCAAGAAATATACCACGATTTCCATTTAGCGCTAAAAAGCAAGAAATATACCACGATTTCCATTTAGCGCTAAAAAGCAAGAAATATACCACGATTTCCAAAGATTTTGTTGAAATAAGGAATTTGTCAGAAATATTAATGTTTTAGTATGCATTCGGAATACAAATACGTTATTAGTACCATAACATTATCATTTATTTGATTCCCATTCACCTCTTAATAGCTTGATATTTGCTTCAAACTAATATATTTTTTACTTTCATTGCAATTGCTATAATGAAAGACAAATCATCGAATATTGTCAGCGTTCCTATGAAGGGATGACAGGTGAGTGGTGTTTGCAGATTACTTCACGCCTTTACGAATCAACCGTAAAGCTCTAATGATAAGGAAAACGGTCGATTATTTGTGTTTAACAAATTTATATAACTCTTTTAATTTACGAGAAACTATCTAAGAATTTATGTTGAATAAATTGAATAAATAACTTATATACTATATAAATATACAAATTCAGATAGTATATAGGTAGCTGAATTTACAACCAGTACCACTGGTGGGTTAATTGCTTTGTGAAAATATCTTCCAAACAAGCGTCAAGTGAAAATCAGATGGAAATTCTATTTTAAAAATCTTTGTTTCGGTGGGAATCGAACCCACAACCCCCGGGCTGAAAGACAAGCGTCTTACCAACAACGCCACATTGTCGTTGTTTTTTTATGCCTACTTCTTATAATTTACGGCATCATAAAATAATAAAAAATTTTGCAAACTCCATAAAACTTTCAATAAAATCCATAAAACTTTTCCTTGAACAATACATCGAGTGAAAAACCTGCCCTTGAAAGATATCAACGCCATCTAGTGACTGCGTAAGGCTCAAGTGGTAACCTAAGTCTTAACATGGATATTTACTTTGTTAAAGAGTGGAGGAGATTCAGTTTGTTTGTAGTTCAATGACGGCGAAATGGCAAATGGTAAGGGGTGGAAATAAAATGGTGGATTTGTGTCCCACTTTGTTTCACTTCGGTCCTGTTTGACGGATGCCGGTTCAACTTTATTGTCTCCGCTGGCAAAATTAAAAACCTTGTTTGAGATTCGTGAGAGGATTTTGGCTTAAAAGTTATTTCAGAGAGGAGACTTAAATTTTTTGTTGGAAAATAGTTCGTTTTGATGACCTTTTCATTTAAACTTTATTTGAAGTAATATTTTTTAACCTTTTTTATTTCAAATTAAATTATTTCGTTTATTTATTCTCAAATTATTTAAAAATATTTTTTTAAAAGAAAAACGTTAATAAAATT
Organism: Odontocerum albicorne; assembly: GCA_949825065.1. Lineage (NCBI taxonomy): Eukaryota > Metazoa > Arthropoda > Insecta > Trichoptera > Odontoceridae > Odontocerum > Odontocerum albicorne. Next base: position 21,290,260 of record OX463839.1, on the reverse strand, counting down.
CATAAAGATTTCTTAACAACTTTAGATGATAACAATAGTATCAACAAGTATATTTAACTCAAAACCTTCAATTTATTTCCATTTGATCTTCATACAGAATTTTGTTAGCATTTTACAACAATATAATAGTACCCTTGTGACTTATTGTTAATTTCGGCATTTATGTTGTTTCCTTTACTATTATATATATTGTACCATAATATGATAAATAATAAACATACTTTTACGTACTTCCGTATAATTCCTTAAAAATTAGCTTTTCTCCCCAAAAGCTATTTTCGTGTGATCAAAATAACTTTTTGACCAAAAGGATATAATCAATTAAAAATATTTAAAAGATTCAATAAATTATTTTTACATAAGAATTTAATCTCTTAACTTGTTTTAGTTTATTACAGAATGATTTGACGCTTAAATTTCAAAAAAATCTTCACAATAACTTAATTTGAAGCGACAGATATGTTTCGCTTTACAAAATCATAAACTGTATATCTTCCACAACGTTAATGCCTTTTTTCAAATTTTGGGGTCAAATAATTCTATATTATAATTGAGTTCTACAATAGAAATACCAAATCAATTACTCGTATTAATTTGTTTTTTTTTTTGTCAATTGTAAAGTCAATAATATTCATCACCAAAATTATGATAAATCTCACAAAAGGTTTTATGTATTTCTGTACTTATCAAAGTTTGGACCTTTATAAAGAAACGATTTCATGTATTTTTTTGTATTCATTGTTCATCTCTAATAAAGAAACTTCAATAAGTAGAGTGGGTTTCATGAGAGTTTGCACTTTTTAACACATTGACAAGCTTAGTGCGTAATATACAAAACGTGTCAGTGTATTTGTAAATATCTTTGCCGTGGTTGGTTGATGCGTTCAACTGACGTTTGAAGCATGCGCGCGCAGTGTTTATTTGACGAAAAATACGGTGACCATAATGTCTGAAGTTACGAAGTTAGGAAAAGGAAGAACATGGCCTATCAAAATAAATCCAGTAATCTACCCCTTTGAAGCCGTGGTTTACAGTAATATAAATGACCAAGACAGAAGTGTCAATCATGCGTCGTTTTGTGAATGGATCGCTGCATGGTGGTTAGTCATCTTTACAGAATGCGTATTGTGGAGGATCCCGTCTGTGAGTGTGATTTGGATGATAAGACTATAGATCATGTGTTTTTCGGTTATGTTTTACGAGTATGTGACAGATTTGATTAACTAAATGTCATATCTTTGCTGCATCCAACGAATGTTGCGTTTCTTCGAAGGTTTTTCACTTAAAGATCGATTGTTGTTTATTTTAAGTTTAATAAGTTGAAGATTTAAATTGTATTACTTAAAATTTTCTTATATTAACTCTTATAATAACATTTTTGGATTTTATGTTATCTTAAAAAATGATCTTAGTATGGGTGGATTGTCTATTAAACAAACATCGTTGCAAACAAATGTGATCCAAGCAGTGGAAATAAATATATGGAACCTAAAATTTCCATTCTAATATCTATTTAAATAATATAAAATAACACTGTTCATTTTAAAAGGAAGTACATTGCCAAGCAGTTAACGCACTGAACTTCTTTGCATAAATATATCTAATTAAAAAGCGAGAAATCGACAACAGATGAAAAAATGTAATTGTTTATATCTCATACCTTAAGACATCATTAGCTTATAAAAACATGAAAAAAATGTAACTGCCACAGAAGGTTAAGTTACTTGTAGTTGCATGGACTATGGTAATTTACCGAAAACCCTATAAGTAATTTACGTAGAATCTTTAAATTACCAATGTCGTTTTTTTTTCATATATGTATGTCAAATCGAGTATGGTACGTTAATGGGAACATCATTGGACTCTTGAGAACATACTGCGCTGGAATTTAACAGGCCCTTAAAACCTTGGTTCCATTAAAAAATCAAGAGATTTATTTATCTAGCATGTCATTGTAAAAAAACAGTCTGGTGGGATTATTGCCAGGCGGCAATCTCTTCTAACCAAACAGATGTAGGATACTAGATATGTATCCTACATCTACAGAATGTGAATTAGTCGATGTTCGATCGCTTCGCATTTAGCGAGAATCAAAGTCTTTGACAGCACGATACATGGTTGTGATCTGAAGGAAGAAACACTCAATCAATTATTTTTAACTGTTCGAAGCGCTCTTCTTCGAGCAATATGAACAATATTCTTGTTTAAGTCACTTACTGTCCCTCCCCCCTAAGTTACTCACTGTCCCTCCCCCCTAAGTTACTCACTGTCCCTCCCCCCTAAGTTACTCACTGTCCCTCCCCCCTAAGTTACTCACTGTTCCTCCCCCCTAAGTTACTCACTGTCCCTCCCCCCTAAGTTACTCACTGTTCCTCCCCCCTAAGTTACTCACTATCCCTCCCCCCTAAGTTACTCACTGTTCCTCCCCCTAAGTTACTCACTGTTCCTCCCCCCTAAGTTACTCACTGTCCCTCCCCCCTAAGTTACTCACTGTTCCTCCCCCCTAAGTTACTCACTGTCCCTCCCCCCTAAGTTACTCACTGTTCCTCCCCCCTAAGAGCAAATTGTTTTATATACGATAATTTCTTACTCCAGCTTATATTGTAAAACCAGATATTATACATAACGCAAAATTATATCCATTAAAAAAACTTATTTACCTTTTAGCTTTGAAAGAGCTGTCGGTTCTATAAATATATTGTATTCAATTATTTTCTTAAAGAGAACATAGATAGGGTTTGTAATGCAAATATAAAAAAATCACTTTTAACTGAAGCTGACGCTTTTAGCTCAATGTTACAAAAGAAATTGGGTCAGTCTTAATAGAAACATATATTCGATGTACGTATTTTTTGTCAGTCTTAATAGAAACATATATTCGATGTACGTATTTTGTGTCAGTACATGTACGATAACGTGACAACGTAAGTGAGGTGCACTTCGGGAACTTCACCAGAATTTCCTGTAAAGGTGGGGGTACATCAAGGATCGGTATTCAGTCCGCTACTGTTCATCTTAGTCATGGACTATTTAACTAACTAGGAAATGAACAGTCTCCTAAATATCCTACTATTTGCAGACGATATCGTATTAATAAGTGAAAAACATGAAGACCTGCAAAATAGTCTGGAAAGGTGGAGAAGAATCTTGGAGGTCAATGGATTGAGACTGAGCTGAAAGAAAACAGAGTATCTGTACCTACCATTCGAGAACACAAATGCTGTCACTCCCGTAATGCAAATGGAGGGAGAAACATTACTTAATTGTGACTCCTTTAAGTATCTTGGGTCACTCATCCATAGCGATGGAGGATGTGCAGCAGATGTAACACATAGAATTAGTGTGGGATAGATGAAGTTTAGATCAATGACGGGAGGTCTATGTGATCCGAAAATGCCAGTAAAGTTAAAAGGAAAAGTATACCAAACGATTGTCAGACCCACACTCCTCTATGGCTCCGAATGCTGGACGATGTATAACTCTTACTCTAGGCAACTAGAAACTGCTGAAATGCGCATGCTAATATGGTCAGCTGGTGTGTCCCTAAGAGACAAAATAAAAGCTCACGTATTCGTGGAAGCCTAGGTGTTACAGACATCAACAGCAAGATGGAGGAGAGGGGATTGAGATGGTATGGGCACGTTGGCCGCAGAGCACCCGATCACATTGTGAACCAGGCAATCTCCATGGATCTTTCTCGAATTACAACCAGAAGAAGACCAAAGAATTCATGGGTGGTGCAAAAAGATAACATGATGCAGAGGCATGGCCTGGGGGACGTAGTCCGGGACAGAAGAGCATACAACCTGAGGACGAGGAGAGCTGACCTCAACAGCCTTCGCAGACAGTGAGTTGGGATGGAGCCAGGGAGAAGACGTATTTTGTGTCAGTCTTAATAGAAACATATATTCGATGTACGTATTTTGTGTCAGTTTTAATAGAAACATATATTCGATGTACGTATTTTGTGTCAGTCTTAATAGAAATATATATTCGATGTACGTATTTTCATTTATTCCAAAAAATAGCAAAACCTTGAAATATTTTTAAGTCTCATAATCCTGTCTAGCCATCAGAATTATCGTTAACCTATATACAAAAATCGATGTTTGTCAAAGCGTTATTCAAATGTGAGTCTCTATTATTATAATATATAATCTGATAACATCAATAATCACTATAAACTTGACATGAAAAATATTATTATTTATATACTCGTACACAGAATAGCTCCAAGTTTTTTGTATTTTTTAAGTAATAAATATAAAGGCTTGATTTTTTACGGTTAAAATTTTTTAAATATTGTAAGAATTTTTTTAATTCACTTTTGTTGCACACAGTACAACTTGGTGGATTGAATGCCAATTGCCAACTATTCCAAGCAAACAGAAAGATGTCACAGGGGATTTGTCAACCAGAAAAATGCCTTTAATGAAAATCAAACTATAACTCTTAGTAAAATTGGGCACCAATAGGAATTGAAATCATAATCCTCGGTTCGAAAGACAGGCATCTTAGAGACTTAGTCACGTTGGCCTTTTTTTAAACCATAATTGAAATAACCACTTTAAATAATCAGACTTTTTAAAATAAAACAAAGAAAATTAAATTAAAATGATTTTTCGGGAAAACTCTGTCCTTCAGATATACAAAGAAAACAAATGATAAGCAAATTGGACACACTCGTATTAATATAAGCTGTATGAGAAGATTTCATATGGAAATCCGTAAAGAGACATACTTTATCCAACTCCACTACAAATTTAATGGCTTAAAAGTAATAAACTGCCAAACTAAAAGAAGTTTATTTTATAAAAAATAATGGTATTCAAAATACAAACTCACTAAATTAATCATTTAAAACTTTAAAAAACTTAAAACACAGCGTTGAAAATTGAAGACACGGAATTTAAAAGTAATTGAAAAATTAACACAAAGCAATACTTTTTCCTTCACACCAGAATATTTTAAGTGATAAATAAAATTGTTTATCTATTTTTTTTGCATATTTTTTACAGTATATACATATACGTTATACGTTATGTAATACTTGTACATTAAATCTCTCTTAATAATAAATCTTAAAACATCCACAATCATTTCCATGAGTAGATAAAAAATATTTCTTAATAATTACTCATATAAATATACTTAGATTTGACTCTATCTGATTGTAATTTAATATGGGGCATGTTAATGTTTTAAAATATATATTATGTTTAAAAAGCATCTTATTTTTTTTTGTTCTTATATGCTTTCTTTTGTTTTATTTTTATGTTTTAATCATAAAAATAAAAGAATTATTTATTAGTCGCCGTTTAGAGATCAAAGTCCCTCCCTCCTCAAAGGGGATCTAACTCGAAATTTGAGACCGCTATATTTAAATAGTAAAAAAATATACGAAACATATAATATGCTAAGTGTAAAAATATATGAAACATATAATATTCTAAGTGTAAAAATATACGAAACATATAATATGCTAAGTGTAAAAATATACGAAACATATAATATGCTAAGTGTAAAAATATACGAAACATACTCGTATAATACGCTAAGTGTAAAAATATACGAAACATATAATACGCTAAGTGTAAAAATATACGAAACATATAATATTCTAAGTGTAAAAATATACGAAACATATAATATGCTAAGTGTAAAAATATACGAAACATATAATACGCTAAGTGTAAAAATATACGAAACATATAATATGCTAAGTGTAAAAATATACGAAACATATAATATTCTAAGTGTAAAAATATACGAAACATATAATATGCTAAGCGTAAAAATATACGAAACATATAATATGCTAAGTGTAAAAATATACGAAACATATAATATGCTAAGTGTAAAAATAGGGAAGAGAACATTTGACTGAGTACTTTCGCGCATATGCATATTTGATAATAAAACCGCAGAAAAGTTACCAAGACAGACCATTCCACATTATGATACCACAAGACATACTCGTATTGGATCGATTCAGAACAACTAAATTATTTGATGAAGATAAGTTCGGCCTTAAAGTTCTACTCCTCTCGGAGGTAATAAATATCTCTTAGACACAGATTCGAAAGATACACTGGAGACATTCCATTTTTATCGTCAAAATCGACTGTGCATTGTATGATATAAATAAATAAGATGAGTTTGATTTAAAATTTTTGTATTTCTCAATTACAATTAAACATGAAAAAGCATTTAAATATCTTTTCATTTTACATTTCAATATAAAATTAAAATGCTCAAGAAACGTTCCACTTAGGTTCATGAATTCAGCAGTAAAAAAAAACAAAGTTTTTAGGAGCGAAGTAGTTTTCGAATAGAAAAACTATCACGCGCCCAGTACTAGTCTTAGCCTAAGGGTAGACGGTGAGAGATGAGAAATCTGATATTCGTTATAAAAAGTATAATAAAAGTGGTAAGTATACAAATACATATAAATTAAAATATTATATTATTATAAATAATATCTTCGTTTCAAAAGAAAAGAAAAAACTTTGAAATTAAAAAAGAAGAATTAAGAAAGTAATATTATCTTTAGAATGTGCTAACATAAATAACACCAGCTGTAAAATGTATCATATAGTGATCTCCCAAATTATGAGTAGAACTGCAATAATTGAAAGAGATACACACAACGCTTCTTCTGTCCCTTTAGGCACGTGTAAAAAGGGGCGTCATTTACTGAGAATTGATATTTTAATCTCTTTCTCTGATAGATTTCAAAACTTCAAATTATCATTCGATAATATGTCACATATTTTTTTACTTCACAATTAAGCATTTTCTATACTGTTCTATAGACCTAAAACCTTTTATAAGCCACTGAAATCAACTTAGTTGTTAAATATAGATAATATATTAGGTGTTAACATAAGTTGTGTCCGTTTTTTTTTTCAAATTTAAAAATGGGCACCAAAAGTAAAACAAAATGGTAAATGTTATACGTCATTCGAAACAAAATTTTCTGTTCTATAAGATATTGTGTTTGCTTTTACGTTACATATATTATTTTATTTGATTACAAGCCTTCAAAATGGAATGTCAAGTAGACGAAAGTGAGCGTTTTCGACACCTCCTTCTGTTCGCGTTCAATCGAGGGAATAAAGCTGCCAAAGCTGCTCGCGATATTTGCGAAGTGTACGGTGAAGATGCTATGAATAAAAGGACAGCTCGTCGATGGTTTTTGCGTTTCAAAGACGGTAAGTTCGACCTGAAAGACATGGAGCGTTCCGGATGACCAGTGGACTTCGATGAGGACCGCTTAAACACATATTATTCATGAAGATCCCCTTCAAACCACCGTAGAATTGGCTGAGCAGATGAATTGTAGTCACATGACTGTATACCGCCATCTTAAATAAATGGGAAAAGTCCAAAAGTTCGGCGCTTGGGTTCCACATATTTTGAGTAAAAACAACAAAAATCAACGTTCGACAACTTATGTTAACACCCAATATATTTTTGTACTCGTATATGGAACAATTCTCTCAGTGTTAATTCCTTTTACGTAACCGACCCCCAAAGTCCCTCTAAATTTTTTTCTTTCTTTTATAACCTGGCTCTTTTGCTTCTATGTCTGGCCTTGCACAAATTATAACTATGTACTCATAAAACAAAACTATTTTTAAATAACCAGAATCGTTCCATGAAGCGGCTCAAATTTAAAAGGAGTCAAAATATTGTTTAATTTAGTTATTAAAGTTTTATATCAGAAGCTCGAAACCAGACCACGTTCACGATAAAATTTATTTTGAATAACTCAAACTTTTTCGAACACGTTTTATTTTGATATTACAATCGTACCAAATTGGCTAAATTAAAAAACAACATACAAATAAAAATAAATAATTTATATTTCGTCTTAGACATAATTGTATAAAATTGAAATTATTCTGTATTGTAAGACAGTGCGTTGACTATCACGTCCTCCCTTTGTACATATACACACATACATATACATATGTTATATTCATCGTTTTCGTATTTGAAATTTCGCATTCAATAAAACATAAATATTTAAAATTGAAAAATAGTATACTATATAGCATTTATACATTTTCTCATTGTAGTATATCAACATAGTAGTGTTACGAAGTATAGAAAAAAAAAATATTTTCTCTCTCGACGCCCATTCCTATCCAGAAAATCGAAACTCGCAATCTATTTATAATAATCACATATATTTTTCTTCTCATATGAACATCAAGAGTATTTATAATTATAGTATATTATATTTGTATCTATAATCGTGCCCACTCAAAATTATAATTTGAGTATTATTCTTGTAACCTTTTTGAATGGTCGATAAAAGACCATACATTGTATTAAAAAAAAAAAAGATAGACTCCCGGTTTGGTGCAGTGCAGGTTATCTGCTTTAATACAGTCCTGTCGAGTATTTGCAACTGTACATATTTATATTGTTAATTTTTAGAATTTTAGTAAAAGTGTTGACATATGTACTTGCATACTTATTGGTTGAATGTTTTTTTTATTACGAATGAAGCACTACTGTTTAGGATCTACTCGTAAATATAATACTATTATAATGTTCAATGTGGCATTCAGTGAGGACGAGAGCACGCTTTCATAGTGGCTAAATATTCGCCTTCATAGTCATAAAACAGTGGCTAAAGAAAATGTTCCGGTTATCAGATGAAGTATGCGTGTTCAAGTTGGGAAGAATTGTTAGAACCAGGCTTATTGTGAGAACTGAAGAATCCAATACATCCAGATTAATAATTGAAAGTGACTAGTTAGAAGAATGTTAAAAGGCATCCACAAGACAGATTAGAGAATAAAATGAATGTTGACGTGGTGCGTACGAGTGCGTACGAGTGCATACGAGTGTGTCTAAAAGGTTTAGTTGTTCCCAGGATATGAATGCATATAGAATCATTGTGAGCTCTTGAGTGCCCCAGGAGATACTAATGCCACTGTTCTTGCAGTTTATATGTATTGCTAAAGAATCTCCTAGTGAGTCTAAGGTATTTTTTCAAGTTTTATCTATATTCGTATGTATTTTAATGTCTTAATAGCGCCGCCATTTTGTAACACCATTTACCCCAAAAGCACTTCAAAAATATATGGCAGATAGCTTAGTCTCAGCGACAAGAAAAAAATAATTCCAATAAACAAACCTCTTCAGGTCAAATATTCCCGGAGACCCGGGGCAAACACGGGGCAAATTGAGTAATGGTATCAATAAATAACTACTTAACATATATGTCTTTGGAGTGGTGTTTGTTACATTGTAAAACACTCTGCATATGTTGCACAGATATTCTCCAAGTCGGTTGGTTCAAGCCACTGGCAAGCTCGGAGTGTTTATGTTCCCAGTCATCTCATGGTAGCAAACATAGCGCTGCGGGTGTCTATTACACAACTAACCGCCCATACAAGAGATTGTTATTGTTGCTTCGTTTTAGTATGATTCAAATGTTTCTAATGAGTTAAAGTTTCAATTATATTTTAAATGACTTATTTCTAAAATATTGATAAACGTAAAGCATTATATCAGTACTATTTTTACAAAACGATGCCAGAATTTTGACAAAAAAGACAGAAACCTAGTTTCAGAAAAAAATATACACTCGTATATATGACAATCAGGATAAGATGTGAAAAATATGATTGTGAAATATTGGAAGCAGTTTCTGACATAACATGTCAGGGTTTTATATTCAATAATGGCTTAGCTTGACTGGGAAATTCAAAATCATTTTAAGGAACACAAGTGATAAAAATCTTCATAAATTTTAGTGAGAAGTAAGCTAGAATAAATACAATTCCAGTATGTGGACACCTCATTGTAGCATTCATTCGAATGAAATAGACAGTCAATTTTAAAATTGGTCTTAGTAAGAATGACATCAGTTGTAATTTCTAGTTATCATATCTTGACTTGAGTAGCCTCTCTATCGGCGAATAAAAGCAAACTTAGTACTACTTATACATTATGAATTGAGTGATAAATTGAGGGAAATTCATTGAACTTATTAATATTCGAGATCTAACAAGAACAACCTGACTTCAGGACACGTTTCTATGTGAGAATTACAGAACGAAATATTTTGCGAATTATCCCTTAGATTCAATTAAATCGGCAATAAGTATACTGCAATCTCGAATAGTTTCAGAGTTAGTTTAATAATTCGTCCGTGAATGGGCACTTTCAAATATCCGAACCTTAAGAACTTTTTTAAACGTCTTTTAAATTATTGTTTTTTTTTCCTTTCGATATATTTTTCCTGTGCTAGAAAAACTGAAAGAAATTATAACTGATCTTATTTTGTGTGGGTTAAATGAAATAAGAAAACGGAATATCGCCAATTAGTTATATATTTCATTCGGTTCATATTTTTTATGCAAATTTTAGTATGCATATTCGATATTTCAAATGAACCAAAAAATATGCAAAGACAAAAAATAAACAAATTTCTAGTATTAGATTATACCTTTTCTCTTCAAGGCGTAATTATTTTAAACAAGACTTCGATAGTATTATTATAACTACCTTCTCATCACATCGTCCAGCTATGTGAGTCTAGGCTGTAAAGTCTAGAAGAGATTAAATCTTTTTTTTATGTATTCCCTTACAGTTTTTTTTTTTCAAAATCAGTTTGCGCTAAAAAAAATAGGTAACTTTAACATCACACACTAGTTCCCAGGTCATAGTTGTTTGTCACTGTTTATTTGCTTGTTTTACTGTATTTGTTTTGGTCGATAATAAACTTTTCATGGAATTTGGTGTACGTCACAGCAAGAGAGGCGATTTTCCATATTTAAAACTGAATAAAAAAGGCACAGCGATTCGAGGGGGAGGTTAGCCGGTTTGAATTCAGTCTGGGCGATAAATTTATTTGCAGCGGGAGCCGGTTGCTGACTGTGATATATTGATACTATGTTGGATGGATGGTGTCGACTCGCCAAACTAAGCCGCGTTGAAAACTGCGAAATTTTCGAAAAGTGTTAGCAAATTCATAAAACAATACGGTAAATAAAAAACTTTTGTTTTCTTTAATATGGAAACAGATCGATTCTACTCGTATATCGCCACCAAATGTTTCAGGATATTGCTGGTAAGACGTTGTTTGTCTACCAACTCAGGGTTACGGGTTTGATTCTTAACATCTTTCTGGTTTATTGGAAGAGCAGCCCACTAGGTTGTAACGTTTACAACGAAAGTGTAATATAATACAATACAACGTGTACTATAAACAAGCAGCTATTGCCTATTAGCATTTCCTTTCCATCGCTCCCGTTTCTTCACATTATCCGTATTACATTTTAGTTGTATGTTGTCAGCTGTATTACCATTTGACAATCTTTGCCAACTTACGGGAAAGAAGCGCTAATCTGACAAGCGAAAAATATGGATACCAACACGAATCGAATCGATATTAATTACGAGGCATATCCAGAAAGTAAGTGTACTGAATTTTTGTAGGTTATAATTTTTTTTATTTAAACAAAAAAATTACGTGGTTACCGTAATACATATGTAAGCTATTTTTCGACATAGTCGCCATTCATCTATATGCAGGTGGTGAAGCGGGGTATCAACTTTTTGATGCCTTCCTCGAAGTAGTTTCCCGCCAACCCCTCCGTCCACTTCTCCACCTTCTCCTTTACCTCCTCGTCGGTTGAAAACCTTTTTCCACCCATGTGCAGCTTCAGAGAAGTAAAGAGATAGTAATCTGAAGGTGCTAGGTCAGGGGAATGCGCGGGATGGTTCAGGACATCCCATTTAAACGAGGCGAGCAGTTCTTTCGTGGCGTTGGCCGTGTGTGGTCTTGCATTGTCGTGCAGCAGGCAGACTCCCTTTGTCAGCATGCCTCTCCTCTTGTTCTGAACCGTCCTCCGCAATTTTTTTAGGGTCTCACAGTATCTTGCAGAGCTGATGGTCTGCCCTTGAGGCATATATTCAATTAAAATTATGCCTTGACAGCCAAAACACGGATGCCATGATTTTCTTGGCTGAAATTGTGGTTTTGAACTTTTTGGCGGAGGGTGAAGAGGTGTGACGTGACCGTTTTTAAACTCGCGACACCACTTGTACACACTCGTACGATTCATAGCTTTATCACCATATGCAGTTTTCACCTCATTATAAACCTCAACCGGAGGTTTTCCCTTCCAAAAGAGATAACGGATGACGCCGCGTATTTCGCACTTGGCGGGAGTTTGGATTGACATTTTTCACGAATCGTGTTGTCGCGTCGACATTTCTCAACGTACTGACCTCAAACCGGTCTCATTGCGGAAGGGAAGGGTCAGGCTACACAGAAGTGTAGCCAACATGTCAAAAATAAAATCCATCCGGTCGTGAGAGCCTCAGTACACTTACTTTCTGGATACGCATAGTATATTGATAAAATTTATTTTAAATTTACTTTTTATTTTTTTTATTTCCTATCTGTTTTACGTCTAAAATAGTTTTTATCTTTCAAACAGCAAATTGCACAGTGTATATTTTGCTAGATTGGTTAAAATAAATATGTTTATTGCAGTCCAATTGCACTAAGCTAAAATCACTTTAATAGCAGAAAGTAAAAACTAAACTTCGAATTTAAATATCGCAATACAATATCGCAATACAGTATTGCAATACAATATCAATACAACTGCGACTTGCTTGAAAAAACACCTGTTCTCCAACTCGGGGGTTACGAGCTCGATTCTCCTTTGTAACCATTTTTTTAATAAAAATGGTTCCTGTCTTATCTTTACTTACGGATTATTTGATATCTAAATCGTTTTATGTTATATTACAATTTTGTTGTATACAGTAAATCTTGATTGTCTTCAATTCAACAAGAAAAATGTTCAATGATCTTTATGGGAAAAGCAGACTAGGATCCTTTTTAAAAATCTGGGACCCAACGGGAATTAATTTCACACCCCCGAGCTTAAAAACACGCGTCTAACTAACTAGGCCACGGAGAAAGTATATCTTATTGGTTGTAAGAGATTGCCACATAGTAATAACTTGTCGGATTTTGCTGTATGAATCGAAAGTGTTGTGCATACACCCCAGTAAAGGTAAGTTGGTGTTTATTTCGAAAAAAAGCAGCTTATAAGCGCGCTAAAAATATACTAAATTTCGAAAGTTTGAATGATACTTGGATACATATATGTTGGATGACAAGACCTATATTCACGAGACCATTGAAACTAGCAGTTCTAAGCAAGTATTAAAGAAAAACAGTTCGCGCTCCGCTCAAGTGCAGATTGCCTCTAAGATTTTCCAGTTCACTACTCTTCCTTTTTCATCTCATACATGACTGTCGATGGGTTTAGGCTCTGAAATCTAACATTAGATTCACTCCGTCATTGTTGTGCTTCAAACAGCGATTCAATAAGTATTATAATTCCATTGAGTATAGCATATTTCCTGTGATTAATACCACATACCCAAATCATCTCAACGTACTGTTCTTCGTCTTACTTAACACATCAGCCTTAAGTTGCCCTTCCAACCATATCGCTTTATTCTGTATTCTGTCATACATTGTCACTCCATGTATTATTCTCTCTCAATGCACGCGTTTCTACCGCATTTATTCGGCTATATATTCGGAATATATTTAAAATGAGTTATCTGATAACATTTGTTTAATGATGATGTTGATATATTTTTAATACTAAAACCGTGTTACGTTCCATGATACTTCCCGATGAAAACTGGGAAAACGATTTTTGCATTTTTATTTCATTTGGGAATCGACATAGAAATTGAGGCCAGTGGAATGAAAAAGATAATTTATTCGTTTTCTTCCAATGGATGAAATTTACGCACAATTCATTCTCTATACGTTTTAATTAATTCCCTTTAGGATAGCTCTGTAAATAATGTTTTTTTATTTCATTTATTTGCTAAGAAAATGGGAGTAAACGTTGGTATCTGGAGCGAGAGAATATAAACGGAGTTATGTTGAAATATATGAAAAATCCATCATCTTACACAATTTATTCTTCTTATAGTAATGCAAGAAGAAATTTTGTAATCTAAGTTGATAGATTTTTCATAATATATTTCAACATATCTTCCCAAGATGTTTGTATTATGTTGAAATTTGGACCATGGGAGAATTGAAAAGACGACGGATCAATGCTTTAGAAAAGTGATATTGGCGCAGAATGCTCCGGATACCATGGACAGCCATGAGAACAAATGTTTTTATCTTAGTTTCGAAGATAAAGGATCACTTCTCGTCATTGTGCATGCGAAATGTTCTGCAGTATTTCGGCCACATCATTAGAAGAGAGCAGAATAGCCTGAAAAAACTTGTGGTCGGTGGAAGCGTCGAAGGTATGAAATTTCGAGGAAGATCCCCAACCAGACGGAGTAACCTGATCAGGACTGCGACAGAATCTTCAATATCACATGCTTTCCAATCCGTCCAGGATAGATCCAGATTGAAGGAGACCATTAAAAAGGTCATCGACGGCTACCGCCATTCATAGACATGAAGGACAGGACGATGGATGATGATGGTAATACATTTTTGAACTGTTTTGTCTGCATTATCACGAGTTTTGGACTGTTAGCTATGATTTAAAAAAAACATACATTATCTTAAGTTCATCATACAGATTATATATAACTTAATCTAGACCAGTGAAGTTTTCATAGAAAATTCGTGTACATGTAAAATTTTAAACGTAGACGTGAAATAATTTTTAAAAAAAGTAATATAAACATATCGATAAAGGGACATATAATACACAGTTTAAATGTATTGATATATAATGTATATCGATCAATTAATCATAGTTCTAAACGGTCGTAATTGTGAGGAATGTAAATAATTGCAATAAAAGATCACAGAAAGAGCTTGACTTATTTAAAATTAAGGATTTTTCATGGATTTTTTCTTTTATTACGACTCCCACGTGATTTTAAGATCGGGTTGTTGCATTGATCACGCAATGGTGAAAACTCAGCAGAGGGCTAGAGCAATAATATATCAAACAACGTTTACTGACTATTACGCAATCAAGGGTGTTTCAGGAGGGGTAAGTAGACCAATTAGGATTGGCATAAAAACATAAAAAAATACAAACATACCAGAATTCTTGCACTTGCATGATTTGGAAAATTGGCAAGATACACTCAATTCTTAAAATGTAAACGAAACACTGGAAAGTTTTATTGATATGTTGTTTATAGTTAAGGCATTGACGTTGTGGAGGTTTAAAGACATTGTAATTTATTTTTATCAAACACTGTTTATTCCACTTTTTTGTAACGGTATAACCCTACCGGTTTCAAGGCTTTCACCTCATGTTCAGGGGAGCGCAAACAAAACTAAATGCTGTTCGAGCTGGTACCGATATACACGCTTCAACGGTTGGGGACTGAGGGGTGAGGGAGGCTGATACTTTCCACTCCTATATCAACTCAGCCACACAAACGAAACACATTAAAAACAAAAAGTACACTAAACTCAAACCTTGGATAACTGATGGATTAATTTATTATATACGCAAAACAGGTCTTCAGCACCGGAAACTCGAAACATGCAATGATTCGTACTCAAGATTTTTTACAAGCAATATAGAAATGTATGCATAAAAATCGAAGCTTCAAACAATTATCTAAAGGTGATTTGGAGTGAAATCAGAAACACCACCAGTACAAAGAATGGAAAAAATGTCCTTTCTATACAATGATAAATATACCGGACAGGGCACAAAGAACTGTAACGTAGGTGCGATGGTTGCTGCGCAATGCTTGGAGAATTCAGTTACGTTCCCAAAAGGCGTAGATCGATGAGAAAGTGGCGATGGTGAAGAGATTCCTCTTAGGCAGGTATAGCAGGTCTCAAGTAAAAACACAGGAGGTGGATTGTACTGAGAATATATTTCAAAATTCAGAGGGACCCCTCTTATGAACGGTCAGTCGGTCACCACAAGCGCTCACATCTCGCGAAATTCAACAACTTTCGGGAACTCCGCCCATTGCTTAGACTGACCGGTCAGCGACCTAGTCACGACGCCCGTTTACAAATCTTTAATTCCTCTACGGTCGCGATAACGAACGGAGCCAAAGAAACATAAATATTTACATAGAAAACTAAAATATCAATATGTACTAAATTTACGTAACAAATATCCATATACATACACATCTCAAAATACATAATTTACATATATTAAGGGTAACCGCATACGTCCAATACAATAAACATTAATAGTACGAAAATATTTTTAACACAAGAACCACTAAAATATGCTTGCATAAATTAATATTTCGCCAATATATGCCATAATCTGCCACATAATATAATTGATAGGAACAAAACGACTGAACGATCATTGAATGATGCTATCCTCTATTCTATGATACGAGTAATACCCGAATATGCATTTAATCTAACGCTAACGTTGGAAAAAGAAGATATGGATTCTGTGAATACACTCAAGGCAAGTAGTGCCCGAGAACTTGATCAGATTACATCTACAATGATTAAACATACTAAAAAAGTAAAGCACTGCCATTGAAATATATAATAAATTTACTGTAGAAGTGATACTTTCCCAACTGCTTTGAAAATTTCATATATTGTACCAAAACATAAGGAAAGCTAAATGTATGACCTTGTAAATTATAGACCTATATTTATATTGAGCACTCTCTAAAAGATTGATGAATTTTTTGAATGAATATAACATTATCTCCCCTAACCAATTTGGGTTCCAAAAGAATGTGAGAACTAAAACTGCTTTTCTTAGTCGAACAAACAGTGTTACAAGATGGATAACTAGAGAACACGTTTGGCATTTTTTTTTCGGATCTTGCAATAGCATTTAATACTGTGTCACCAAATATTACTTACCAGATTGATGGAGGGGGGCATACTCGTATGTGGGCGTTATTTAAATTGGTTATCTTCATACTTATCTGACAGAACTCTGAAAGTAAAATTGGGTAATGGCATATTTAGTGAGCTTCTTTCTGTGAATTTCGGAGTACCTCAAGGAAGTGTTATGTAATCATCTATCAGGGATAAGATTTTAACTTTTGCGGATTGCACAGTTCTTCTGTTCGAGAGCAGAATATGGGATGATGTGTTTTCAAAAGCGAACGAAGATTGTGTCTAGTTAAAAATTAATGGCCTTAAATAAGTTGACTCTGAACTCCGAAAAAAACTAAGTAAATTATATGTTGCGTTTCTACAAAAACTCTAGTACCTACGAATAAATACACAAAACTACACACTTGTTCACCTTCGGCTGACTGTAGTTGCGTTTCTTTGGAAAGAGTTGATAGTATAAAGTATCTTGAAAATTTTTGTTGATGAGTTTTTTTGCTGAGAGGTCCATATTAACGCTTTGAGCGCAAAAATCAGAAAACTTGGGTATATTTCCCGTATAATTCGAAATGTACTCAATGAAAATATTCTTAAAGGTATATATGTTGCTTTATGTTAGTCGGCACTTTCCTACGATAAATCAATTTCAGGGGATTACACCTTTACATAGACATACTGCAGGTTTTGAAAAAAAATATTATAAAAATAATTAATAAACATCCTGCCTGGTATCCTACAGCAGAACTTTTCAGATAATATCGGCTGCTTAACGCAGCCAACTTATACTTCTATTCTCTAACACTAGCATCAAGAAAAAAAGAAGATACAAAGTCAACAAAGACACATTGCACGTATACTGGTCAAATGTTCACCATCCTTAGAGTTACAACATAGTTTGCATGTAGGCAATATATCTATGGCATACAATGGGGTGCCAAATCCAATAAAAGCAAAAGGGGGCAAAAAATTTGGTAGTGAATAAGAGCGTAGTTGTTATGGCGTCAGGGGTTTGAATGCTTGGGCTTGTAGGAAGGATGACTTGTAGCAAAGGTTTGTGTGAACTTCTTAGTGTCATGTGCTTTTGGTGATTATGTGTGGGACATTTTAGGTCTGTCTAGAATGATGAAGTATGCGGGGTTCAATTCACCTGATACACACATGTAATTGAATCACACTGTTTATCAACTTGATGAAAGTTTGCAACGGGGTATTGCATAATCAACAACCGGAAAAAAACATAAACTTATTTTTCCATGTTTATATGTCCTCGGTAAGATACAGGCAATATCCTAGTTTACTAGGGACACGACAAATAAAAAACAACGAACTGAAATCCGTATGAATCGTGCGTTCACATTAAGTAACCTGTTATTTTATCATAAATGAAGTATTTATAAAATTTCTTATCAAGCATAATAAAAAAAATAAGATTAAAAAATTCAAATAGTAAAACGGTGAGAGAAAACAAAATTCAAATTTAAAAAAACATTTAAGAGTGACTGGTATGTGTTGCTCGCCATCAAGTTAATCAAAGTATAGCGAAATACTCATTCAATCCTTTTTAAGTGTATCAATTGAAATTCCAAAATGTCAAAATTAAAATTCCCATTAATAAATAAATTAATTAAATAATTTGTATTCACCTTGCGAACATTGAATAGCTCGTACGAACTAGTTGAATTAATGGGGCAATAAAAAGATATTCATTGAACAAAAAACAAATATCAATTTAATATATACGAATACCAGAACTAAGAGGTTCCAGCCCATGACGTTCCAATTATAAGTATACAAATATCAGCTTAGGATCGACCAGAACTAAGAATCTTAAGCTCAGGGTGTTCCAGTCATAAGTATACAAAAATCAGCTTTGGATCGACAAGACCTAAGAGGCTTTAGCTTATGGTGTTTCAGTCATAAATATACAAATATCAGCTTTGGATCGACTAGAACAAAGAATTTTAAACCCATGACGTTCCAATGATAAGTAATAATCGTACAATAAATTCATACTCCGTGAATAATGAATTTATTTTTTAGATGTACTCGTATTTAATGTAACTCCTTTATATTTTCATTGCCTGCGCGAAAATCGCTAACTTCTGAACATTTTTGTTTGAGAGTTATTGTAAGCTATGGTGGTTTTGGCTCAGTTGCGTTCATTTGATTTGTTCATAGAACGAAGTATACGTTTTTTATATTTTCTGTATTGTCCGTTAACGGAATTAAAAAAGTATTTATTTGCATATAAAATTTTCTGCTTTGCATTTTTATTAATCTGTAGCGAAAAATACAAAATCACTTCGCAAAGCTTCTCATTTATCTAATTGTATTTGTTGTTGAATATTTTTTATGTATTTTTTTTAAATAATATGATTGCTTCACTTAGTTTTAATAAAGTTTCCTTAAAGTCAAACGCATTTTCGCGGTTTTCTAAATTGATTAATTAAAAATAGTTATTTTCAAAATATAGAGATGGATTACTTTTTCCAATATTTTACTTGTTATAAGGTAATGGTTCAACAAAAATCATCTAGAATTTTAAAAAGTTAATACTATTGATAAGAAATAGAAGAGGAATATTTGTCTGTAATATTGCTTGTATTGTTAATTTTATTGTTTTTCATTATTTAATTACAATAAACCCGTATTTAATAAAAAAAATGAAAGTGAAATTACATGTCTCATTTTATTCTCAACGGAAAAAAATGCTTGTACCATATGTTAGGTGGTTGTGCTCAGCGTGGGTATTCAGATAACGACTGCTGAACATAAATTGACTACATAAACTACACAACCATGCAACTCATTACATGACTTATCTTCTTAAAACACATACTTCCCTATTTTTACTATTTTAAATATAAAGTCTAGTTTATCATTATTTCTATGCTTGTTGTCGTAGTCTCATCAAAAGTGCTTCGAGTTGTGCGCATGTCTTGCCATTTTATACTATTAAGGGCATGACGCAAGCATCTCTGATGAAACTTTTCATACATTTTGAAGTGTCTTCTATAGATGATTCAGGTTTCAGATTTATACAGTAGGGATCACAAAACAACCGCAAATTATACTTTTGCTCTAGTCGCTTTGTTAGAAGTTAGAGGCTTTCGAAATATGGATTCATTGAAGAATTCTAAGCATTTCTTGGTATCATCATATCGCGAACACTGAGAAGGTGTATCCAGTAGGTGTAGAACGAAAGCTCTTAAATACCATAAAACTCCGAAAGTAGTATATCTGGGTCACATTTAGATAGAAAAACACCACATCCTAAAATTCATATTGATGGGCCAAAATTAAGGGTCAACGCGGAATCGGTAGGAATCCTGTATCTTAGTCTCGCAACATTCGCGAATGGACAGGTATCCAGACAGTTGAAAAGCTGTTCCGTGCCGTCAAAGACAAAGATATTTTCTCAAGAGTGACCACCGACGTCAAGGGGGCCGGACTCGGCACATGAAAAATAAGAAATTGCTTTGTGTGATAGTATCGATTTTAGAAAATAATTCATTTTATTTTATGTCCAATGTCTTTATATGGTCTTAAAAGCCAGTTATAATTTAAACAAACAAAAAATAAAGCATTTTCAAGAGATTAAAAGTATTATTTTTTCCATTTATAATGAATATTTTCCTCTTAAGAATGGATACTTAAGTTTACATCATTCCACCAAAATCACGGAAGAAGAAGCGGCTGGCTGTAGGAAAAAGTAGGAAAGAAGAGCTTTGAACTTTACAATTATGAATCATTTCGCAGAGCTGCCCGTCCGTTTTATTAATACCATCTGTCCCGTCTTGTTCTTGGTGCGGGCCCAGAGGAAACTTGGGGCTGGCGCCATCTGTTGCGGACTGAAATTATGATCCCCAACGAGGGGGAGAGCCCACGGAGAAGGGAGGGATTTCACAACTGAGGGAGCCTAATGAAAGGAATTATGCACAATCCTACCAAACTGAAACTGAATTTCTGTTCGGCACCCGAAATATACTCGTACTTGGTCTAAAGTAGGACAGAATACATTATATAAATTCGATTGCGGTTTAAATGCCTTTGACTGATTCTTCTTCAAAATTTCATCCCTGTTTACTGGAGATGCTCGGCAAAGTGGAGACACTTTGACAAACAAAGGAACCGGTTAGATATTTATATTTACATGCAATCATTAAAAAAAAGTTTTTAACTAATTATCAAAGAATATTCTCATGTTTATACCCTTTTTGAAAACCATAGAGTCTTTGAATAAAAATTGATGACAAGTCATAAGTCACTATGAAAAAAAAATTGCGGTGCAAAAAGATCATTTAAAAAGATTTCATTTAAAAGCATGATGTTCGATTATTTTAATTTATACATTTCTTCTTTTAGCCTCAATTACTTATTCAATCATTTATTGTGTTCCAGACGAATATAGGGGAATGAGTGTAAGAAAGGGAGGTTTTGGTCTGTGAGCTTCTATTCATTAAATTTGTATTAAAGTTCCTCTTTATGTTTCCGTAGCATACCTCCCCAGTCTCGGCCCGTATCAGCCATCCCTTTCTGCTTTGGGTGTTTTTTCTTTTTCTTGATCTTCCTTGTGAGTTCTTGTGTCTCTTGTAATTAAAGTGTCAGTTTGTTCTGAATTTCTCGGTACCCAACTGCGTGGTTATTTTAAAGATAAAGTGCAAAAAGTCCGAGAAATATTTCATCAAGAATGTTGAGCCACGATCAAGTTTCCTATAAAACTTTTACTTGCGGTGGATTTGCAAATGAAATAAAAATTAAAAATTATAACAGTTCTCGCTGAAACTGCGAACAAATTTCAAGAAAATGAGAACTTGCGCTGGAATTGTAAAAATATTCGCAATTTGTCAAGAATAATTAATCCGATGCTTAAGAATTAAACTTCAAACACGATAAGAATTTTTAGCTTTAACGATATGGTTATTGTACTTTTGTGGTATGTTTTTTTTTTTTTAATGTTGAGTTTATTTGAAAATAATTACTGTACCACTTATTTATCATATACAGTAAATTAAAAATGTTTCTCTAAAAATGTTTGATTATTTTTACTTACATATATAAGCTTTTACCGTTTTTTTTATTTTCCTCATCTAATGAAAAATTTCTCCAGAAATATTAAATCCTCCATTTAATCAAAATAACGCCCGTTAAGCCTAAACATATGGCAAAACTTTGAAAAACTTAAAATCGATAATATTTATCAAACAATAACATTTATCAAAAATTACAAACAAAATATTGAATTTTTTTTAATATTTTAAGCAATGTGATAAACAGAAATTATTTCACCGTACCCTTAGATTTCTGAGGAAATATTTTTTTTACACTTTTCACGTATTATAATTCTTTATCTATTTCCCAACTAATTGAAGATCTTTTGAAGTACTAAAAAGTGTTAATGAAAACTAAAGCTTCCTTTTCTTTTTTTTTTTAATAAACTTTCTATTTTACTACTTTAGGATATAAATGGTGATTAGAGAATTAATAAACTTTCTATTTTACTACTTTAGGATATAAATGGTGATTAGAGAATTAATAAACTTTCTATTTTACTACTTTAGGATATAAATGGTGATTAGAGAATTAATAAACTTTCTATTTTACTACTTTAGGATATAAATGGTGATTAGAGAATTAATAAACTTTCTATTTTACTACTTTAGGATATAAATGGTGATTAGAGAATTAATAAACTTTCTATTTTACTACTTTAGGATATAAATGGTGATTAGAGAATTAATAAACTTTCTATTTTACTACTTTAGGATATAAATGGTGATTAGAGAATTAATAAACTTTCTATTTTACTACTTTAGGATATAAATGGTGATTAGAGAATTAATAAACTTTCTATTTTACTACTTTAGGATATAAATGGTGATTAGAGAATTAATTTTCCTTTTCAAGGAATAAAAAATCCGGAGTGATAAAATAAATATTTTGCTTTCACCTGTACCTATGTATGTATTACAATTCAGAAAGTAATATTAACTCAGCAATAAACAATAAAATCTTACAATTAAATTCATGGACATTACATGAATTTGATTGTACATGAATTTAATTGTACATTACACATATGTTTCAAGTAAATTATAAAAAAAAATTCAACAATTTCAATTTTAATTTGTTTTCTCTCTCAAATTTGATATTAAAAATAATTTTTTTTTTCATAATGTATCTGAAAAAAATTACTTGATATAACAAAAATTCAACAAGTAGGTTTCATTGTTTTAAACGATGACAAAAAATGTCAAATTTTTTTTTTTAAAATTTTGTCTTAAATATTTTCAATTAAGTTCGTTCGAAAAAACAAAAATTATCAGCTCTATACCTGAAAACGTATATTACAATGTTCGTAATTTGTTCCGCGGACAGTTTTGAATAGTTCACTGTTTTTTCGATTAACTAAGATTTCACGAGTAACATAATTTAAAAGTTAAAATCATTTGGATATAATTTTAACAAATTTTTTTTAAAACTCATAATCGTTTTATAGACAATCAATATGATGAAGGTTATAAATATCTTAATACTCTTAGAAACTTAATAACACTGCGTACTTTTAAATTGAAGACCTTTTGCACACAAATCCAGCGCGTTAAACGCAAGTTTATGTATATGTTATATGTGTTGCAGGCCAAACCCGATTTCAGGACAAACTAGTTTGGCCTAGGCCAAACTAGTTTGTCCTAAGCGTGATCGGACAAACTAGTTTGGCCTAGACCGAACTAGTTTGTCCTAAGCGTGTTAGGATAAAGTAGTTTGGCCTAGGAAATATTACATATCATTCAAGTTTTGTTATAGTGTTTACTTGTTATTGCATGACAAACTCTGGTGGCACTTCGAGTTACAGAGTATGGATTTCTTTTTACATAAACACCTGTTCTATGTACAGTTTTTGTTGCATTAACACCTGAAGAAACCTTGACCAGTCTCGATGGAATGCTTAATTGCTGCACTTCTTAAATAAATCTCTTTCTCTTGATTTATTTCCTCCTCTTGTAGGAACTTATTTGCGCAGATGTCAAATTTCGTCCTGAAATTGTAAAAAAATTACAACGTAATCGATAATTATACAATAATATAAATAAAAATAATGTTTAGCAAATATGTTACAGAAAATTTAAAGGACTTTTAGTATTACCTGCAATACATTTTCTGTAGAACGCCGTATTTGGTCCCAATTTTTTTAAATCTTTCGTTAGTTGTCCGAAGAATGACTTAGATAATATTACGAAGATCGTCTTTGGCCTTGTCTACGTCAGGTATAGGGACGGTCACGTTGTCTCCAAGTTTGGCTGGTGGATGTGATTTATCAGAAGCTGTTTTCATCCTCTTCGCCTGTTTTTCCAGGTTTTCCAGAGCCACTGTTCGGGCTATTTGAATATCTTTATCTTCGATTTTTTTAGACGTGTAAAATATTGCCTCACTAGAGTTGAATGTGTGGTAAGAATCCAACTTCAGATACAAACTAAGATACTTCATACTTTAAATACTAAAATTTACAAAATAGTGTTGAACTAAATGTTTTTATTATAATGTAAACATATTATATTAACGGATAAATTGTAATATTAGAGCAGGTAAGAAATTTGTTATTCGAGTAGTATTGGGATGAGTGGGATGGTTTGGGCATGTAGAACAGATAAATCATATAAGCTTATCTGATAAGAATACAAAATTTTAATTGGGTACCAATATGTCATTCAAGTGTGGAAACGTCCCTTGTTAAAAAAATATCTATAATTTAAACTTTAAGAGCCAAGAAAATTCAAACCTTCAGTTCCTTGATATGGACTTGGTTGACCTTTCAGATCCTCCAAGATACCTCTAGGCATCCAACAATATTGCATCTTGCTCTTACTATATATCCTGATTAACTCCATATATTTACAACGCGATAAAATCGCGCAATCACTTAAACAATTTACGGTCACCCTATAATTTAATCAGAATGTACGACATCTATGATTTTTATTTTATTTTGTAAGGATGCGAAGTATTTTCCGTAGTTTGATTTGGTTATTTCTATAATTAGATCAAATACGTTTTTGTTCTTTAATAAACAATTTTAAAATATTAACACAACACAATTGTAAGGATGTTGAACTATTTTACAACAATTAAAAAAAAATTTAACATATATTCACGTGAAAAGGAAAAGTACTATCAAATTAATAACAAAAACTAGTTAGTTTAATAAGTTTATTGTTTTCATTGATTTGAGTTTCAAAATATGAACTTTATTTGTTATCCAACACTATTTGGAATTATTCTCATGAAAAAATATGAGATTCTGACTACCTGATATTTTTTATCGAAAACTACTTTTTTAATTATAATAAAATAACACATTATTTCTCTTGACTATATCTTTGAACCTGGTGGAATACAGAAATATTAAGCCTAGTTTTAATTTTTAGATATATTGTAATTTTATTTATGATGTCAAAAAATATGAATACAAATTCACGGTACCATTATATAATACATATTTCTGATTGATTTGTTAGTCCTAATAATTAAGTATTACAAGTGAAATCAAATAGCCTAATAAAATAAAACCAAAAACTTTGTCACCTGTATCTGTATGTGTAGATTTTTCTAACTGAACTTTTGAAAAAGTGTGATTTACACTGAAAATTAAACTATACCAACATACAACAATCGCAGACTTATAAATCCTACAAGGATTTAATGAAGGTGGGTTCATATTTAAAATATTTCTATATAGAGACAAATATATTGTTTAAATATCCAGTGTAAAAAAATCAAATTTTATCGATTATCGATTTAATGAAGGTAAGCTTTTATTTTAACTATAAAGAAACGAATATTTTGTTTACATACCCAGTGTAAAAATTTCAAATAATTCTAACTAGGAAGAAACGAATATATTAGTTACATATTCAGTGTAAAAAATTCAAATAATTCTATGATAACTATAAAAAAACGAATATATTATTTACGTATCCAGTATAAAAATATCAAATAATTCTAACTATAAAGAAACGAATATATTGTTTACATATCCAGTGTAAAAAAAATATATTTGAAAGATTGTGGTTTAGCCAATCCCTGACTTAAATATTTGGAGATATTTCACTGCTTTTGTTATTATTACGATTATTATCACACAAATGTTTTTATGTTCGATTTATCTTACAGAAACACATATATAAATAGTACAAAAGAAGAATTTTAAACATAATTAAATATATTATGATTAAAGGTATAAAATTATTACGATAAGATCACCACCATGTGTACAAATTAGGAATTCATTCATTGCCGTTACAGAAAACTCGATTTCCTTCCAACACATATGCGAGCATTTCTAGCATCCTCTATTTGCTTGGTTTGGCTATTCCCATTCCCATATTACAGATTAATGCCATTTAGGCCTTCCATTCCGCTTCCACGTCCAATTCTCGGTCTATTTGCTCACCTAAGAAGCTTACATTATACATATATACTCGTGCAAACTCCTATCTACTCGTAGAACTTAGAGATACAATAATACTACAAAAACATTGCATTTTAATTCAAGGATAATGTAAATGAGTGTATACGATGTGCCTTGTGGAACTGATGCAATGCGTAGGAAAAAATCCTTGTAACACTGATGCAATGCGTAGGAAAAGAATCGACCCGACACTTTAGTTATCTATTTAAATGGTAAGTTGTATGGCGAAAAACAATTGCTTACTTAAATTTTATACTTTGTTTTGTATGGTACTGTTTTGTATGGTATATTTTTTTAACTAACTTCGATTATTTTTTAATCACTTTGATTTCTTAAGATCTCCATTTTTCATAGTTTACTCGTCGTAGAAGAATTTAAAAAATGTATTAAATCGCAACACTCTTTCAGGTGTTTAAAATACTTATAATAACAATTAATTGTTCAAGTCTTTATAAATATAAAAACGATTACTGTGATAGTTTTTTTTTAATTTCGTATTTTTTGTATTTTATCGTGGTGATTATTTATTTTATCAAAAAAGATACGTTGATTATATTTAATTAGATATATCTTATTTTGGCCTAGATTTGAATCTTATTTTAAATTATCACTGGGATTTTTTATTCCGTCGGTGTCGTTTTTATTTATTTGGTAGTCGGTTCTACGAGTACTCTTATTCCACTCCAAACGTGTCTACTGCGGTGCCGTATCATTCTTGGTGTACACTCATTTCTTTGTCTCAATATTATACTTTTATTTACTTTATCATTACAAATTACTCTGATCAAGTCAAAAAAATTAACATTTAATCGATTTTAAATATATATACCAAGGATGTCTAAAACACATTATGGAAATTTTCTAAACTTTGTAATATTTCAAAAAAGCATGAGAAAGGGCATTATTACATAATTGAGCAATGAGCTACTGACTCATATAAAAGAAAGAAATAGAGAGAAAACCTCTGATAAATCAGAATTTAGAAATAATAATTTAATATCGAAAGTCTTGTTAACAATGAAACTGACGGCAAAGTGTATCAGAAGCATTCCGAATAAGGCAAATGCCAAAGATCTTTGTAATTTTTCAATCATAAAACGACTCGATTCCTTTCGCAGTTCATTCAATACTTTATACTTTGGAATTTCAATAAAGAGGATTTATCACCTATGCACCTTTTACAGTGCACTGCTCCTCTATTGATATCTACTCGCGCTTTGTGAATGGAGTGAGTGCTAAAATGTGTACATTTTCATCCCGCTTTCTACTCAAATATTTTCTTGTAGTATTAAATTGCCAATAAAGATACTTTATTTCTTTACTAGCTGATATTTTGTTGTTGCATATATTTTAAAATATTTTTTTAGGATTCACTATTCAGTTTGACAGAAAAATCATGATTCAAAATTAGAAATTTAACTTAAATATTTTTATTTAAAAAAAGTTACTCTTGCCTCATAGGACAAATGTTATTATTATTTTTATAAAATTTGGAATTGAAAAATTATTCATTCATTTGTATGGTAGCCCCTCAACATATCCAAATTGGTGATTCAGACATATTGAAGAGCTTGGCTGGGAGACATTATCGCCTTCGACCCCATTAATCAAGCCTTCATGTTATTGGAATACCGCATCTGAAAAAGTTACCAAATGTTACCAAACAAACTCTTTGAGTAAACTAGTATCCGTTTTCTTAAATAATTATTACAGAAGTAATGCCTCCATTCTCGAATAACTGAGATTCACCGACATAACATATTGTCGACAATGTGCCTACGACAAGTCCCCCGATTATTTGGGCACATTGTTCGTGGCCATGGACAAAGTTTGGAGAGGCTCGTTGTCACTGGAAGCGTGCAAAGATGATATACAAGAGGAACAGCCCCAATGCGTTGAACTGACCAAGTGAGAGACGCAACAGTACCCTTACCCAGTCTATCCTGGGAGTAACGATGCTCAGTCATATACTTTACGACAAGATGTTGATGAAGATCTTTTATTTGGGCATCATCAGGAATCAAATCCGAAACGCTCTGACGGACGTCAAGCGTCTTACCAACTAAAGGTCGTTAATTGAAAACATTATTATAATAATTTTTAAAAATTTATTTATTTACTGTTGTACTTTTCCATTATTTTTTATCTTTGATACTCGAATCTGTTATTTAAAAATACTATGTAAATATGTGACAAACAAAATACTGATTGTCTTTGGACCTTAGAGTGAGTTTTTAAAACCAATTATTGGCAATTCCTAAACTTGAACATCATGTTAAACAATTATTTTGCACATTTAGATTCCTTTTTTTCATAAATAAATTAAAGATAACTTTGTTATTCTACGAGATATTCCTATTCTAACAATACGTGGAAAACCAAAATAATATTTATTTTACAAAGTAAAACCCTTGAGTTCTTATTACCGCTATTTTTTCTCTTTGGTGTATAAACATATCATGTTTTTGTAAGAAACTACAATAAACAATGAAAAATATTTTTTTATTTATAAATAGCAAACAGAAAAGACGAAAAAGATTAAAAAAAACATCAATATATATATTTTCATATACCTACCATGTATCATTTTTTAAAAAAATACCCCAATATCTTTCAGTACAACGAGTTTCAGTAAAATCCAAAATGACATGTAAGGCGTTCATTCTGTTTACTCGTGTGAAGATCAAAAGAGCTTTGTGAAAGTTGCCTTTGTACTAAGATGTGGTGAACCATAGTTTTCAAAGTCATATATATGTGATGCTTTTTAGCTAATTTATATACAATTCTTAAGGCATTAATATATGTGTATGATCTTTAATATATAGGTATATGGCCACCACACACTGCTTAAAGTAGCGGTCTGACGAACATTAAAAGGTTTTGTATACTACTCCTTATGACCTTTGGTTCTGTATATAAATATAGCATATGCTTTCTTTTAGTCAAATATTCCGCATATTTTTTATTTTTTATCATGTGATAGAAAAAGGACTATATCCGTTAATAATATTTCATGTTTTTTACTTCAGTGCTATAATACACACGTTTATTTTTTTGTATTAAAAAAATAATAGTAAAAATAAGCGTGTATGAAAAATTATAAATTGAGATCATATATCAAAATAATATGCAAGGATACTATTGAATCTGAGAATCATAACACTGAAAATCAAAACTATGTGGGTTTCATTATTAAGTTGGTTAATAGAGAATAGTGCTACAAACCATGATGGACTTAGGATCAAATACAGAGTCAGGCAGTGTGGAATATCAATCATTTTACTCAAGTGTATAAAACACGAAAACTCAATTCATTTAGAAAATTTGATTTGATTGAAAACTTTTACGTTGTAGTATTTTCTGATAACTGTAAAATTATTCTTTATTTTTCTTACTGAGGACTGAGGTTTCTTACTGAGGACATGTAACATCGATTGTTGACTATAAAATACCCCGTCGCAAACTCTTATCAAGTTGACAAACAGTGAGACTCAATTACATGTATCATATATATCACACGAATCAAAACCCGCATACTTGATTATTCGAGACAGACCTAAAAGTCTATCCCACAATGTCCCGTACATAATCACACAAACCTTTACTATATGTCATCCCTCCTGAGCGCTCAAGTACCTACTTAAACTATGCCACAATGTCCCGTACATAATCACACAAACCTTTACTATACGAGTATGTCATTCCTCCTGAGCGCTCAAGTACTTAGACTCCTGTCACAATAAAACTAACACTCCGGTCCATTGCCTGTATTTTTAGCCATCTTTTGCCTTTATTGATTTCTGCATCCCATTGTATGTCATAGGAGCCAAAAAGGCATATTACCTTTGCGCGAAAGATATTCTAATTCGAGGGATGGTGAATATTTAATCAGTTGCCATGAAATTATCTCTGTTGACTTTGCATTTTTTAATTTTCTTAATTATATGGAGATAAACTGAGTCAAACTAGCATTCAATTTAAACAATTCAAATTGATAAAATTTATATGTCCATTAGAACACAATGTGTGAACACTGAAAATATTAGAAATTAACCAAGAGTAGATACTTCTGGAATTCCCCAAGGAAGTGTATTGGGACCTATTTTACCCCTCATATACTCGTATTGTACAAAAATCAGTGATGTGTGTTTAACACGATGTAAACCCTAAGTGTTGAAGATGATATGAAAATACAAGTAAATAAATAAAAGAAAAAATCATCAAAATAAACATACACAAGAATGAATGATTAAGCCTTAAAGAGAGTAAAAAATGAATGGATTCTAATAAGTTTAGTCTGGATGTAGAAAAACAGTGTTTGTTCTATTTAGTAACATAACAAGGAGACTGGTAGTTTCTGAATTGCAATTCAAATTAAGCACTATAAAAGTGGACAAATATGGAATTATAATTGATGTGCGATTTTCATGGAATAATCATTTAAACTGATTTAATAAAGAAATTAATTTGGATTTTTATATTTTCTATTCTATCGACCACTTTCAGAATATGGGAATATGAGCTGGGATGCTGGTGCTACATCGCATAGTTATGTCTATATAACTAGGTATTAGCATAAAGAGCTATTTTGAAAAAAAATGTCTTGATTTTAATGAAGAACAGACACGTATTTGGTTATGTTAGGCTATAGTGATGTCTTGCCAACAACTAACTATACATTAAAAATCTTATTCTGTGTGTTTTTTATACAAAACGTAATGTTGAAAAAAGCATTTATGAAACAATAGGAAGAAATGTACGCTTAAGAAAAATATTCTATATGTGAATTACTTTAGGACACAGACGTTGCAAATACTGAGTTACTTAGCATTACTTAGGTACAATGCATTACCTAGAGCCATAAAATATATTGTAATATAAGACAGAAATTGAAACATGGCTGGTAAAAGAAGACCAGATTTAGTTAAAGATGATGTCAACACAAGATTAAATCTCAAATTGGATCAAAATTATGCGTTGGAGTATATGCGTAGTTCGTTTTTCTTTAATTCTGTGAAATTTGTGTACTTTTTCGAAAAAAAAATAACCAACATGCAACCATAAATATTCATAGTTATGATAATATAAATTAATATAAGAATGTTTATTTTGGAACAAAATTATTCACAGTTAATGAAAGGAAGAGATCTTTCTATAAAGATATTAAAATATAAGAACTTGAACACAGAATATATGCAAAATATCAACCCGTCTTGACACTTTCTTAGAATCAAATGAAAATCGTCGAGAAATGAAAATTCAATTTTCTTCTTGGCTTCACTCAAATGTCTTCGTGTCGTTAAACCGTAATTTTCATTTCTCTTCTTTCGACGGTCAAAGCGTTTAATATGACTCAATTTCTAAGTTTTAAACTACCTTTGATGGAATATGATATAATTTAGCGAAACGAAAAGGATCATAAATATATTAATTTAACTTTGTGTTAAATACACAAAGCTTGCACTTTGGAAACTCGCCTCAAACTTTGAACCGAGAAGCTGTTAAAAAATAATGATTTAATCAGTTA
Organism: Odontocerum albicorne; assembly: GCA_949825065.1. NCBI lineage: Eukaryota > Metazoa > Arthropoda > Insecta > Trichoptera > Odontoceridae > Odontocerum > Odontocerum albicorne. The sequence goes on along the minus strand of OX463839.1, from coordinate 21,258,430 downwards.
TATAAAAATAATGATTTAAGCGGTTATATAAAAAAATTGTAGGTACATACATACTCGTATATTTCTTCTTATTATTTAACAGTTGATTTTAGTCCTTAAATATTTTTTGATCCAATGAAAACACTAGGTAACATCCGAAGTATTATGATCGGCAGTAGCGACTTGTGTTCATAAAAAATATTAGTAACCACAAGAAAAGATAAATGAATTGCATACTTGTATATTGTCTACTTGTATAAATGTTGATAGTTTGAGTATTTTTTCAAAATTTATACGCATAATAAATATAACTTGTATACATACGTTCATTTAAAATCTCATACAAGATTGCAGTCTCCTTAAGGTAAGTTTGATTTTATAATCTCACACGTCTGAATATGGAAATGAAAAATATCACTAACTTGCAGCGGGTCACAGATGAATTTATTTTTTATTTATACACTAAGAATAGAGAATTTTATTTACTTTCTTAAATAAGTTCATTTTCACAAACACTGAGCGCAAATAAATAAAGATTTACAAGTTTTTAAAAAATGTCTACTCTATTACTAAATATGCACATTGAAAAACTTGATATTCCAAAATAAACTTTTTAAGAGATATTTAAAAAGACTTTTGCAAATATCAATATAAACCAATTTAAATAACACAATAATCTTTTTAAAATATGTGCGAATTTTAAAGTTTTCAAACAATACTCGTAACTGTCTCTTGTGATGTGTCGCACCCACGTAATGATAAGTATCGAGCTTCAAATTGTTTATATTCGGGTTACCTTGTTAGTATGAGTGTCTCCTCCACCTATCAGCATGCGCCGATCCTAATCGACCTCACGTACCAATTAAAATAAACAAAAAAATCTCATATATTGTGCCTCACGATAGCTGTTTTCTATAATACAATAGATGTTGACGATACAATGACGTGTGAATTGAAAGTTGCACAATAAGTGTCCTCAGAAGAGAGCGGGAACATGAGCGCTTTATGCTCAAGAGATCAGAAAGGGAATTAATGTTTGCTAATTTGATAATAAATGTTCAGTGTAATTAATACTCGTAATAAGTTAATAAATGCACCGCCTTTGGGGACTTAATTTGTGTTTTCTATCACTTGATTTTCTAGCATTAGTTAAAATAAAAGTGTCGCAATTTTTTTAAACGTTAGAGCTTTTAACTCCTTTTGAACAATCTAATGTTTTATTTACAGCAGGACTTTTTACAAGTTTGTGGTTTGCAAAATAAGGTTTTATGATACAATGGCATAACGGGTAGGGGGTAGAAGGGGTAGCTATTCTTGGGCACTGGGATAGGAAGGGGGTTAAAGACCAAACGTAATATTTATTGATAGCATTTCCTTAACATTGCTGTTATTCATCGTTAATTTTGTTATTTGTTTTCTACACATGTGAGACACGCGAAAAAATTAACAAGGAATACATATTTTGATTTATAATATTCTCAAAAAACACATTTTAGGCTAAACTAAGTGTAAAGGCCTTTTTTTTCTTGACAATTGACTTTTCATCTTATTGGAAAACGAAACATAGTTTAAATTTTGTGCAAGAGGGTGCAGATTTTGTGGTTTGTCATAGGGCGCAGATAATCCTCACTACGCCACTGCTTTGATAACTTCTAAAACACGAAACATTTTTAATGTCCTCAAACCCTTTTAATTATCCTGCAAGTATAGCTCCATAGTTAGACGTTTCCATTAAGCAGATTCCGCGACAAACACATATCTATTGAATAAATTCGACTTGTTTGAAATAGTTGATAAATCATCAAATGTATAATTTATCTACAACACAAGATTTGATAGTTAACTGGATGTGTTTAAAAATATAATGCTCTAGTTTGAAGTTTGCGTTTAAAAATATAATGCTCTAGTTTGAAGAAAAATGAATGAACATAAACAATCTATATAAATAAAAATGTAAATGTTCGTATAGTCAAAATGTCTAATCTCCGAAAGTTCTCTACCGATCGCTTTGAAATTGTTGACAAAAGTTGACATTCGTATAAAGAAATGTTTATATATTTTTTATTTATATATCCATGTATATAAAAAAGTTTAGAAAAAATAACGTTTGCGCCTCCTGCAGCGACACGGACGAACTAAACTGACAGTTATGTTACATTGCATTTTCGGCGTTTCGGAATTAATATTAAATAATTAAATCTATATAAATAAAATATTAAATAATTTAATGTTTAATAATAAATAATAATTATTTCCTTTTAAACAATAATTCTACGATATATTTATTACAGACGAAAAATAGTTTAGAATCGAGATGACGTTTGTGTTAATAAGGATAGGTTCCACTATCGTTTGTGTCATAGCAGCTTGAAAAAATCTTAATATGGCTGAATCTAGACTTTATAGCGCAAGCGCAGGAAATATATTTGGCAGAACTAATATTAAATTTGTAAAAAATATCCAACTAACATTTTATCTGTTTTTAAATATTTCGAGTATCGTTTCACGAACTGTGGGTTATAATGAAATATCAGGAGGATCGCTAAAATAAATATAACTTATATGTGTAAAAACACAGATGCGTGATACTCTCGCGCGGTAGAAGTGAAAATTCTTAGCTCCTAGGAAAAGTTGATTTTATGCATAGCTTTTTTTTCATTTGTTAACGATTTTTATAAATTTTTTTTAGGATTAGGAAATATTATATTATTATTAAATTAATTATTTTTAAATAATTATTTAATTATTTATAACTTTATTATTTTAATTATATTATTAATAATATATTATTAAAAATGTTATTTTATTATACAATTATAGTGACGTCAAAAGAATTGGTTGAAAAAGTAATTACCTATATTCAAATCAATTATAAGAATCACGATTGGCTGAGTGAACGAGCTATTGTTGCCGCCAAGAACAAAGACGTCTACGAACTTAACAATATTATTCAGTTCCTTTTTTAATGTTTCACAATTTTATATGTTTTTGCTATAACTTTATATCTTCTTTTTCAGTGCAATCGATCTGCTTTAGTGCATCAAAATGTCGAGGAAGCAGCAGAACGACGTGTAGCCAGACTTGAGGATGTACGGTGGCGAGCACGGCGATCGCGTCGTGCAGCTTCAGAGCTCCTTCGTTCTCAACAGAATGTACGCGACAGGCTGATAGCGGCTGAAAGAGGTCAGTAGAAATATCAAAAGTATCTTTCTTATATAGAATTTAATTTTATCTCTATGTTTATATTTCAAAATCTATGAAATCGTTTGTAGAAATGGAGATTTTTTTTAATTAGTTCCAATTATCTATTTGTCTTCCCTTAACATTTAATTAGTTACAATTATCTCTCTGTCTTTCCTTAACATTTAATTAGTTACAATTATCTCTCTGCCTTCACTTAACATTTAATTAGTTACTTTTATGTTTCGCAATTTTACATGTTGCCTGAAATACTCTACTTTGTGGTGACACGTAAAGACGTTGAAATTAACTACAAATATGCGTGTCCAGCTGCAAAACGATCGATCAGCTGAGATATTCTCACATCAATTGCTGGAAATTGGGAACGGAAAGGTGCCGGTTGATATGACCTCAGGACGAATTTCACTGTCTCATAACTTCTGCAATTTAGTGATGTCAAAAGAAGAATTGGTTGAAAAAGTATTTCCCAATATTCAAATCAAATATAAGAATCACGATTGGCTGAGTGAACGAGCTATTTTTGCCGCCAAGAACAAAGACGTCTACGAACTTAACAATATTATTCATTTCCTTTTTTAATGTTTCGCAATTTTATATGTTTTTGTTATAACTTTCTTTCTTCTTTTTCAGTGCAATTGATCTTTCATTTGAATTCAAATCATATCGTGAATTGACCTCTTGGAGTGATGCGATAATTTGCGAGCACGGCGATGAACGCGACAGACTGAGAGTGGCTGAAAGACATCAAAAATATTGTATACCCACAAGCATTGTGAAATTAAACATATTAGAAACGTGTGCTTTCTCTTTTCTTTCTTTTCCATTTAACCAGACTGAGCCACAGCAACGCGTGGCCGGGTACAGCTAGTATCAATAATAAAAAAGGACAATTTGCATAGCGCCCTTTGAAGAGCAGACTCTTCTAAAGGGTGCTCTTACTCGGAATTCTAACCCATTTATATTAACAGGTTAAAAATATCACAAAATGAACATACATACTCGTAAGTGGAAGATAAAAAGGCGGCAGGTGCGGCCATTAGATTGGATTCTTCTGTGTATCCGCATATGTTTAGAAAATTTTACTAAAATATGATGAAATTCAAAGAGACCTTTGAGATCTTGCAATATGTGATAGTAACACATTCGGATTTAAGTGTAGTAACATAATATATAGTGTATATGTATATATAACGTTCATATAAAATAAAAAAAATTATGACCCAAAAAGGATTGTGTTCAAGTGCTTCCTTAACTTCTAAAATATACAATATATAAAATTATAATACACAATCAAATCATTATCGATCTGACACAGGTATTATATACGTTTGGACTTTACTATCAATTCGCATGTATTTGTTTTAGCAGATCACATTTCTAACTAGAAATTGCAATGCATTAAAAAATAAAATAATAAATTGTGGTTTGGATTTCAAGTGCAAATATACTTTCATATTTAATATCATGGTATTAACATTTGATAAAATGCACACCTAATTTAAAATGAAGACAATTTCAATTTAAACCATTCGACTTGGCAGGAATAATAAAACATCCACGCTTGTATGGCGCCGCGGCCTGAGCGGAGCGGAGCGGTAGACTGAAAAGAGCGGCCCGCGAAGAAATGAAAAAGAATATGAATTTCCAACATTGTGAAAATTAAAACCTGAACGCCTTACGTTGTATTTCCGAATAGACGCCCTACGATTACAAAGCTGACTCCCCTGTATTTATTGCTATTTTTTAATATTTCAAAACACGTCCGTGAATGTGTACCTACGGCAATAAATTTGATGACAAGAGTCGAGACGCAGGGTTTTATAAAAAAAAAAAACAACAAATCATACACATTGTGCAGCATTAAAAGGCTTGATAGGTTGATTTTTTTCAAGTATTTAAAGATTTTTAATTAATAAATTAGTTACTCTACAGTTGTTTATAGAACGATTTTTCAGAATCGAGAGGTCAATAATCATAAACCTATTGATCATTGTTCGGACTGTAAAACTTTATATCACTTATTTTATTCATAAATATCATATAAATTAGTAAGTTATAAAACATAACTCATATGTGCTAAAGTCTCATTCTTATAATGTCGATAGTGTTGTGATTTGTCAGGCTGTAAAATATTTGTTTATGAGTTATTAAAACTTATCATTTGTTATTTTCAAGTTCAATAAAAGTTTTCTTAGCAAATATAAATAAGAAATTTAGTTTTGGTACATACTCGTATAATTACTCGTATATTATAACACGATATATTGCGTCCAATGAATGTAGCGTTTCTTCATTATTCGAGGAACTTTTCCATTTATAGACCTATTGTTAAATTTTTGAAGCTTAATCATTAGAAACTTAAAATTATATATAATAGAATTGTATTTTTTAATTGGTTTTATTATATTGACTCATAATGTAATTTTGCCCCTGTTATAGTTACCGAAAGAATTTTGATAACAAATTCGATACATATTTAATGTATATTATCATTCTAGTTTGGGTGGATTGCATATTATAAAATATATTTTTATTTCTTAAACATCTTTATTTGATGACCTTCGTGACCTAGTTGGTTATATAACCTAGTTGGTTGGTATTCCAATCAAGAAGGTGGCGTGTTCGATACCTGTTGAAACCCAGCCTTTTTTTAAATGATACCAGTGTGGTTTTCACTTAAGCCCTTTTTAACATATTTCTGGTTGTTTAGAAGAGATTACCACATTGGAATAAGCCCGCCAATTTGTACTAAATACAACAAAAGTGTGATACAGTAGAATAGTTTACTGGGGACACGACAAATGAAAGGCAACAAACCCAGATCTATTAAAATTGGATGTCCTATTTAAATTAACTGTTGTTTTTCGCAAATTATGTATATTTCTTGTCATGTGTAAAATAAATAAATTTAAAAAAAATGCTATTTGACGCTTTGTTTTTTCATGTAAATAAATAACTTGGTTTATTTACATAAAAATGTTCGTGTAAATAAACCAAGGCTAACCTGTAAAATGAATATCATGTAACATACTCGTATATGTGTATTCCAAAAACAAACATTCTGCATAGTTAGAAATCAATAAACATTTCAATCAAATTCATTTTTACATTCATTCACATTAACATTCCATAAAAATGCAGGAACAAAACACCGGCGTCTTAGGGCGCCCGCGCACTAGGCAGCCTGGCTGCGAAAGCCAAGCTGCGGCAGCCAATCCGATCTATGGCGGCTCATTGGAGCGCGCGCACTAGGCAGCCAAGAATTCCTGGCTGCGGCAGCCATTAGAACGTATACGCTTGCACGGCACCCAACTGGCTTGGCGCAGCCAGAGCTAGACAAGGCAAATGTATGTGGTTGCCTCATGTATCCGCGCACTTGTTGCAGCCAGACGTATTTTGCGTTCCTAAACAAAATTCGCGATGACTTTCGCGATATTATTAAAAGTAAACATAACATTTTTGTTTTGTGTACACACCTCAAAGTAATAACCAATTTTTTTTTCTGGAGTTATACAAGCTCGCATACGACTATTAGTACCCATAATTGAATTTTTTATATTTTCCAATAGGTTATTAAATTATTGCACTGACATTCTTGTATAGTTAATAAAATGATCCGAGTAGTTTCGAAGATCCTTAAAAGAATTTTGAAATAAGCCCTTTGAGGGCCGCTCCAGAAGTAAAGGATGAATTCAATGCCTTATTTTTGCTTTACGTTTCTTACGAGACAAAAGGTAAACAATTATAACATCTTCCACGTCCATCTCGCTCGACTCAGCGGTCGCCCGTCGGCTGCCTGCTTATAACTGGCTGCTCAAAATTTCGGCTGCCGCAGCCAGGCTGCCTAGTGCGCGGGTGGCCTTAACCAATGATTAAGCACCTTACATATTATATGATAGAGAATGACTTCCATGGCTTAGATGTTAAGACGTCTGTTTTCCAGCGCGGGGTTACGGGTTCGGTTCTCATTGATACTTGATTTATAAAGAAAGATTTCAGTCTGGTGTTCACTCAAGACCTCTTCAATATATTTCTAATTGGTTGGAAGAGATGGTCATATGAAACCCACCAAGTTGTACTGTATATGACGAAGTGTAATGTAATTCAATATTAACAAAGATCTTGAAAATTTTTAAAAAATGCAGCTATTGTATACAAAATGAACGATTTAAATTTTTACTTGTATGTGTTATTATTGAATGTTTTACTTGTATCTGTCTTGCTGGTGAGCATACACTTAGAAAAATAGAAAAAAACGCCTATGGTCCTACTTTGGGATAACGATTTCAATTTTCACTGAACCTAATGCATTTTAAATAGGATTTAAGTCTGACTTCTCTTAAGACCTTTTATTTGTCTTTCTGGTGGGTTGCAAGAGAATATCACGTGACAATAAACCCGACTGATTATGCTGCATGTAACGAAAGTGAAATACAATAGAATACAGTCCTCTATATTACCATATATTCATCAGCTTTAACATGCCTCACAAATAAATAAACTTCAACTAACTTGTTTCGTAGACTAAACCGCAGTTTTGTCTTTAACCTGAAGACGTGATCGATTCCCTGAAAACAATTTGGATATCAGTAGGGTAATTGATAGAAGGGTGGGTATCACCTGACGCCATGTTTAATTATACAACCCTGTCTCGGGGGGGTGCGGGAACCAAGAAGCATCTCATTACACAAGATTAAGAATTCGCTGCGGTCGGCAGCTGTAAGCCTCACCGCTGAAACCGCTTTACTTGCTCCGTGTCTTTTTCCACATTTTTTTATTTCATTCATTTTTCCTGTTACCATTCGACTGGCAATCTACTGCAGTTCATTTTAAAAGGAAATAATCAAGCCGTGTGCATAATCGAATTTCCTCGTTCACTATTTTGATATTTAATTTTTCAGCGCCTTGGGTATAATATAAGTATGCTCGCTTTAAGTATCTTTTATACCAAGACGCCTTAAGCGAGCATGCTTACGTTATACGAATTCAGACGTCTTGGGTCCCAAAAAACATGGTAAGGCAATGCCGTCTGCAATAGCAATACAGTGCAATGCAATCTGCCATCCGCAGGTTTCTTTATCTTTGTGAAAAATAAAAAAATCCTCAATTTAGTTAATAAATTCGTTTAGAGACAATTTTGTTTTGTGCGAGTGCTGTTGCCCCTTTCCATACTCGTATATTGCCATCAAGGACGAAAAAAACGGAACATAGCCTTTTTCAGTGATTCATTAATGGTGTCTATTCAAAATATGTTTTTTAAATTCCATTCAAACTATGTCATACGTGAAATTTCGTATAATTTCGTGTACGGAGTGGTCTAGGTCACTGCATCGTACCATCTGAGATTCGTCGTCATCGTTGCTAGGTCTTATAATAATATAATATAATATAGTATAATATAATATAATATAGTATAGTATATAATATAATATAGTATAGTATATAATAATATAGTATAATAATCTCACCGGTATTCCAACGTCGATCTCGAGCCACTCCTCCACGTCGTTCACATACATGTATGAGTATATACCCTTAGATTCGCCATTCAAGTGAAATTCGTTGTTAGTTTTAGTATTTTGATAATAAAAACAAAATAATGTTGGAAAATTTTAATCTCCAGTTATTTAACTAGTTTGAGCAGTTCCCATAATTTCTATCATATTTATGGTTTCATCTTTTTCTCGGTTCCGATAAGCTCGAGTTAACTGAAAACTTCGGCATCATTTAATATTTTATCACTTGGAATCAGTGTCAGTTATGATTTTATTTTCTTGAGTTAAACTTTGTTTCTGATTGCATTTTTTAAATATAAGAATAAAACTCTTTATCGTAAAATGATGGAGCGGCTTCTGTTATGACCTTTCTGCGTATTGATCGTCTCAGAATGTCTTGATGACTTAACGAACCGGATTGATTGTTCCTAACGATTCTCTGATATTTCTGAGATAACATTAACGGTTTCGCTTGTGCATGCATCTTTTTACCCATGATTTATGTTACAACCTTTTTATTGTTTGGATAAAAGGATATATATATAGTATTATTCTCAGATGACGTGTGTGTACTCTCGATAATGAAAAATGGGTATGAGACATGGTAATTAATAGCAAACTACCTATAGAAGTTTAAAACACTCAAAGAACTTTGGAGCAATGCATGCTTAGACATGACCAAATGTGAAAGACAATGATTTAAGAGGATAAAAGCAGGTGTTAAGAATGTGATAGTAAAAAAAGGGAAACAAAGGGGAGACGGGTATCACGTTGCAAGAATCAAGGACTATATTAAAAAATACGAGGTTGTCCACTGGTAAAAGGACGGACGACGTCTGGAAGTTTGGCAGTCTAAGTCTGATTTCAGTGAAGGAAAATTTGAAGGGGCATAGTGAAGTGATTGAATAATTATAAAAATAAAATATGTAATATTTGCTTTCAGAATTATAAATTTTTTGACAATATTTATGTTCATACACTAATTATATTTCAAAGAAAAAAATTCACTCTTTGATAAGCTCATTTGTTTTGTATCTTTGCATGTTTGGAACTATAGTATAATGCTCTTAAAGAGGTAATTAAAAACTCTTTCGCTACGCGCTCAAGTAATTGCACTAATTTCACCCCAAGAGCTATTCAAAGCAGCTGAGAAATATCAAAATACGAGCGGCAGCAAATGATATTAATTTAAGCAATGTTTATGAAAGAGAAAGATTTGAGTTTTCAAAACCGGTTGAGTTATTTTTAATTAGGTTTGTTTTGATTCAACAGCAACGTTTAAAGGTTCCATAATCTAATTTGCACGACCATGTAAAAAATCTTAACTATAAAAATAATATTTTAAGAATACTAAATAAGAAAAAACCTGGTTATTCCAATAATTAGTATTTTTTCTGCATTATTCCTGTGATATCAACTGTCAGCTATCCCTCCATCTATTTGAGGGTCTGCCTGCTAGTTAGCTTCTTATTGGATAACCATGAGAAACTATGCGCGGAATCTGAGTCTCATCCGTTCATGGAACGTGATCCTTTCAGTCATATTTTGTCTGACTTTCCCATCTCAAGATGTCTTCGGTTTTACATTCATTCGTATTTATGAATTTCATATTCTGTATCTGAATATGATTTAATAAAAGTTTTTCTAGAATAAATGAATGTTAAGATATTTTTATTCTTCAAATTTTATTTTTTTGTCAAAAGGGATCAAATATAGTAAGGGTGTTAAATAACGAATAATAAAATGAAGACATCCGTTATCTCGTCGTAAAATAACTGAAGCAGAGTTATCGAATTCATTTCCAACACATAAAAATATCCCGTAATTTATCAAAGGTTTCAGCTTAAACTTTACGGGACGAAGAATATATAATAAAATATTTTTATAAAATTAATGTTTAAAAATTATACTTTATTACATTAATGAGTTTAAAATTTAACAATTTTTTGCAAAGATTTTTATCTTTTTACTTAGGAATTTTATTCTACAGAGAGAATGATTTTAGGTCAATAGCAAACAGAGAGTATAAAATAAAATATTATAATAACATTAAAAAATACCATGGTATAGAATAACGCACATGATAAATTTGAAACCCCTTATTCAATTTCTGTTTTCTCCATATGTCTTTTTCCGCCTGATTTTTTTTTGCAAATATTTAAAATCAACCTGTCAATTGCTAGGATAAAGGAGCGAACATTTTGTATCGCACAAAGCTACATGGAAACGACGGAGATTTATTCGTATTATTTCAGCGGCAGGATCAATTTTTCGGAATATATATACATAAATTTTTCTTGCGTATTTTAGTATACATAAGAGAAGTCCATAACTCGAATAACATAGTATCTTACTTGGAAAAATATAACGAATTTAATAAATGTATCAAATATAGTTTATTAAAAAAAATGTTTCTAAGAGTGTTCATTATTTTTCTTTGTTTTCTCCATACAGTTCTTTATTATTTTTTAGCAAATTTGCCCATAATAACACACGAGTTGGAAGCCTAGGTCATTTAATTCATGAATTTAGTATAAGATAATAATTACTTTGAAAAATGTTGGTGACCATTCCTTTTGATTACTTTTTTGTTGTTCGGAAAAGATTGCCACCTGCCAATAAGCCAGCTCGATTGGTGTATAATGAAGGGTTTGTAAATCAATGTAGTAGGATGTTGGTTACAGACATTGTAACACAAGCCTCGAAAAAAATTCCATCCGCAAAATATATTTATTTTAATTTGTAACAATAAATGGTAATATTTTCAATATGAAAAAATGTCAGCTGACGAAATGTGTAATTAATAGTTATTAAATCTTCAAAAATATATTCTAAACAACTTTTTTTTATAAGCTCGTCTTTCAAAACAGGTAAAACGTAGGTTGATAAATTTTTACATATATGCTTTATTATATATATGGTACATATATTTAACCTTTAACCGGGCCCCAGACACCCAGCACAATTGAAAAAAATATATTGGTGGAATCTGTCCACTTATAGCGCATTAATTTCAATTTCTTTTCTAAAATAAAATTTTCCTTCTTAAAAAATGGAAATCTTAAAAAAAAATGTGGGAAATGGTGGAAATCTTAAAAAAAAACGTGGGAAATATATTCCCATAGCCCGGCAAAATTACTCCATATTTGGAGGAAAATTATCAAACTTTTTTTTTAATTAAAAGAACAGTCCATTTTTAGCATACTTCATTTACAAAAACTTAATATACGAGTACTTAAAGTAAATTAGATAAAAAAATAAGTTTCTAAAATAATATGTCTGATGGAATTTCAGTATGATGAAAATTTTCTATACAAGGTGTAATGCAAAGTGGCACACGGCATATTTTGTCCGCTTCTCCTCTTTTCTGGTGCTGCAATATCTACAATGTTTGAATATAGAGTTACTGGACCAATGGTCTCCTTTTCTTCCTAATATGATCTCGCCTGGAACACCAAATACACCTCCTTTTTTGGTTTTTGTAAATAGTAACTCCTTGCTTTTTTGGACCCTGATAATTGGCCTTAAAACTGCATGCCAATCTAAATCGGAAATCCCTGTGGATGTTCTGTCTGCCTTCATTTTCCTGCTTGTATAATATATAGGAGTTTATAACTGCACTCTCAAACAAAAACCAGAAAAGTCTGAACCACGATTTTTTAGATTTTCGTCCAATCGAGTATGAACTTCTAAAATGATCAAAATAATCTACTCCACCCATATTTTTGGTGTAAGTGACTATTTCTGATGGACAATACATACGACCATCCTTTTGCCGTCTAATTATGGACTGAATATTTTTTGGATTTACCACTGTAGAAAGTACAAAAACGTCTTTGGTGTCTCTCCATTTTATGAAATGGATTGCAGAAACGATATGTGAACTCTCTTGCTGATAATTTATTTGCTTTGTTTTTTTACGTTCATCTGGAGATTTTTTTTGTCGTAATTCTTCAGGTAATCCCTTTCTTTGTATTATTACAGTCCTCAGAGCAAAGATACCGTTCATGTATAATTGTTCCATTAGAGGAAGAGATGTGAAGAAATTGTCGAAAACTAGCACAGTGTGTCCTTTGGTATTTGTTTTGCTAACTTCATCACAACTCTGTACCCCATTCGACTCTTTTTCTTTACCAATGTATATTTCACACTGATACAAATAGTCAGTGTCACATTGACACCAAGCTTTAAACCTAAAGTTTTTGAGGCATATACTGTTTCTTGCTGTTCCTTCCTTTGAATTTTATCATGCTCTCATCTATTGATTGAGCCCCAGAATGAGGAGCATTTTCCTGGAATGATACATTGATTGAGGTGCAGGTGCAGCAGGGTGTTCCAAAATATTGTGATTCATTTTCTAATATGTCAATTAGATCCTGATGTGGCAATCCTTCTAAATCGTCTAGTATAGAATCAATACCTGGTGGATTGAAATCTTTATTATTCATTATTCACACCACCTAAGCCATCTTCATTGTCACTGTCTTATTCCTCAGAAGAAACCCATCAGTTTAGTATCTCTTCGATTTCTTCTTGTTGAACATACTAAAAATAATACAAATATATCTAAATAAACAGAAATTGTGAATTTTATAAATATCAAATGCCGGCCATTTTGTTCCTAACTGGGCAATGGGCAAATATTTCCCACATGTTTCAAACACTTGTTTTGTAAATGTTTACAATTAAAACATAAAACTAAATAGATAATGTAAAAGAAAAACTCAAAATCAACAACATATAAAAAAATGTCTCGGCTTACCTTGCTTTTTCGCGACATTATCAACATTTTTTTCAAAATAATGTTCACCACTAACAAAAACGCAACAACAAAACCGAAATATCAAAATCAAAGCAGTATCATTTCGACAACTAACTTTCAAATCAAGCGTTGCCAGTTTATAACTATAAACAATACATTAAAGTTTCTAAGCAATTGACATATTGTGGGAATATATGAACCACGGGCTTGGAAAACGGCGATTTTTTTATGTGGGAAACATATTACCATATCCTGGTAAAGGGTTAAGTTGGAAAATATTCACTTTAGCAACACCAAATAACATTTTAAATAATGTAATTAATTAATTTTTGTTACCCGCAATCGTCAACCACTCGAGTAGCCATATTGCAATTTTCGGATTTACACCTGAGAATTTAGCAATTAAGATCTCTCAGTTTTCCACCTCATGGAGAGTATGTACCTTTGGGAATTTCCTTTATAGTCTTGATGAGGTTAACTTACTAAGAAGATAAAGAAATATGTAAATGCATTCCTGACATACGTTAAGGATGGCGTGAATACTCTCAGTTGTTCATATTTAACATGCCAAAAAATATACCTCAAATATAAATTATATCATACTGTAGGGATAAAACTCTCAAAATGGGGCATATATATTACTATACTGAGAATGTAACGCAAAAAATAAACATCCATAAAAATTATTAAATCATGGTTTGATCATATCTTTACCTGAGACATAAATAATGGCAACTTGATAATGTTATATTATAACAAAAAATTTCAACCATGATTTGATTTACTTAAGTCTCAAGGAAATCAGGGGAATATTTCAGATAAACACAAATTTCCTAAAGTGATAATCATCCAATCCAAGAAAACTCTATCTCTCTTCCTTAGCATTATTATTCCCACATGGTGGTGGGGTCTACCCTTCCAATAATTCGCCGCCACCTCGCCCGATCCTGTGCATCTTCCGGAGCGATATCAGCGTCCCTCATGTCCCGCCCAACCACCTCGCGCCACCCGCGCTTGGGTCTTCTTCGGAACCTCTTACCTGGGACATTAAGTGTCTGCGCCCTGTTTCCTATATACTCTGGCGGTCTTCTGCTGACGTATCCATACCATCGCAGCCTGCTCTCTTGAATCTTGTCAGAGATGTCACGTACACTAGACTCCCACGGATGTAGGAGTTTTGGATCCTGTCAAGCCTTGTGACACCACACATCCATCTCAACATTTTCATCTCAGCTGTTTGTATGGCACGGACGTGCCTTAGGGAGGTATTCCAGGTTTCTGAGCCATGTATGAGCACAGGCCGAATGACACTCTTGTAAACTAGCCCCTTGAGTTTGACTAGGTCTCCTGATGAGTGGATCATGGTACCCAGGTACTTGTACTCCTGACACTTTTCTATTTGTTGGCCACTGATCCAATCCAAGAAAACGTTTAAAAATATTGTACTCGTGTTTATACAATTAAACACTAATATCAAGAAAATTAAAAGCTATGTATGGAAAGTGAAAAACGAAATTAACCAATTAAAAATAAGCATTTGATGACCACGCAAGAAAATAAAGCTGAAAATGAAAATAAATTTACCCAAGTGATAAAATATATTAAACATATGTTATAATAAAAAATAACGAAATAACCAAAAGTGAACTGAAGCCAAAAATTAATCCATATAAACTGAAATTATTAAAAGCATCAAACAAGCACAATCGATGTGATGAATTTCATGCCCTAATTGATAAAATGTCTATATTGCAACTCTGGGGCTGTGGGTTCGATTCGCCATCGCGACACCAAGAACAACAGGAACCTGTGCCAAGGAATGGAGCTGGCCCCAACATGAAGTTATTTAGTCCGCCGCGCCGGTGAAGCTGACGACATATTCGCTGGTTGTCTCGTTACATATGTAGTCAATAGATTTGGGTAGAACATACTCGTATAACCAGCACAAAAGTCAATCGTTGGGCGTTTGGAATAATGCAATATACGTAGTAAGGTCAAAAATGTCCACCCAAAAGATATAACAAAGATGATAGAAGGATTTTTTTAATATAGTCACCGTGTAGTTCAATACATTTTTAGAACGATTAAATCGTTTTGTTTTTATGGTATCCTTTATATTTTATATAAATGATGCAAAATAAATAACCAAATAAATATTTCTCTCTTTGAAGACAATTGGTAGAATTTCCTGACTATGCCAAAGAATTGTTACCATGATCATTATTGGACTATTGTCACTTTTACTTTTCGGGCCGCGGTGATTCCAGACGGCGCCACTCCATCGAATTCATTATCGACAGATGATCATGGCACACAACCACAGTTTCATCCCCCGTAACAAATGACACGTTTATTTATTTTACTCATCGCAGAACATTGAAAAATTATTGTAACAATAAACAAGTTGCTGCTTTTGGACAGCACTAAAGAGTTTCGGCACCCATCTTGCACTCACCCTTATTCATACTAAGATGATCGTGCAGAATTCAAAGTACTGTGGTTTTGGAAAGTCTACATTCCACTGCTATTTTTTTTATTTAGCATTCTTTTTTGTAACACTTACTCTTGCACTAATACTGTTTCATGAGTGAGTTATTCTACTGATCTACTTTGACGAGGGTAATCTTCAAACGATTATCTGCCTAAGTGAAACTAATTAGCCCAATATTTTATTGTAGAATATGGCGGAGAAGATTCTCCCTAGAAAGTTTTTAAACGTCATTTAATTCCAGCCTCCTTTTGAAATCTTAATAATATGCGCCAAATTCAAATGTTATTATTTCAGAATATAACGCTCGAGGTATAAAATTTTTACTGAAACGTGGTGGGAGTTGTATCTATTCATATGCGCTCTAACTTGTTTAGTTCGAAAATTTTGGGACCTTAGTGGTATATCCAGTACTGCCAAAAATAATTCATTGGGTTGAAAATACGACCTAAGACACGTTGGGCGGATAATATATGTGACCTAGAAGGCATAACTTGTTAGCAACCTAAAAACGATTTTTGGAAAAGTCGTGAAGAGTTAGATGTTCAGCAGTGAGCCAATAAAAAAGCTTATAATGATTTGAAAAACTATGGGGATTTATACTTTTTATACGGAATCAAACCTGAACGCTTATGTGCTGTGCAAGAATGTTAACCATTGAGCCACGGAGACAACGAAACAGTTTTAAAATAAATGCATATTCAGAATATTTTTATGTGAAGCTTACTTGGAATAAAGTGGAAATGTTCCCATACAACCGACATTAGCAGGTCACTATTAAGACATAATTTCTCCTTAGCGTGAATTTTATTTCACCGATTCCTTAAGTAGCAACATTTTCCCGTTATTCCTCCATTGTTTCTTACAGAATCTGCAAATAAATGCAATAAATAACCCCGTTCAGCCATCCGTAGAGCCTCTTTACACCGGGTACACGTCCTGCGAGATGATATGTAATATAATTTAAACAATTCGTTGTTAAAATGATAAAAGGTTTTACACTTTATACTGTATTACATTATCGTTATGTAAAGCATAAACTGGAGTATTTCTTGTTATATGTAAGCTTTAAGTGAAAACCAGACTGGTACCCTTTAGCCTTTCCCTTTCTGTGCTAAAAAAATCCGCGCGTTCCGATGCTGTGTATACACATCAATACACATGTAAAAATGAGCGGTTTAAAATAGGAAAAATAAGAATATTCATAGCCAATCGCTTAAATTAATTAAAGTCAAAAGTGATAATAATTGAAATTTAATTGCTGAAAACATGAAAAATACATCGGCCGACGTTCACAAAACGGGCAAAGAGACCACCTCAAATGGATGTCCGAGAGCTACTGAGACCTGAGACGGACTAACACGGAAGGAAGAAACACAATTGCGAACCTAGATTCTATTTCTTGCGTTCCCATATACCGAAGTAGAGTGAGAATGAGACATGAATAGCGTCGCTTCCTCATCCCTAGCGGTTTTTTAGAATGAATATACCTACGTCACACACTGGCACACGTTTGATTGTATTGGTGAATTTATTCCCGATTTTCACAAAATATCTCTGATGTGGCCGATAAGTGCTAATTAATATTAATATTATTTTTTCATTCAATGCGCAAATGTATTACGGAGGAATACCTAAAGTCTGAACCCAGTATTTATTATATTTATAGAGATATTAAAGTTTTTAGAAACAATGTGTACTAGTTACACATCACAGGGAAGGAAGGGTTAAAAAACCTGGGTACCAACGGGAATCGACCTCGCATGCCCCGAGATGGAAGAATGACGTTTTACTAACCAGGCCACGAATTTAATTTAACAAAGTTATATGAGTACCATGATTGTACAATAGTTTATATTAGTAGTATATATGCTATTGTATAATATATGGTTCTTTCTGATTGTAATTTCATAACACAAGTTTTAATATTTATACTTCACATAAAATCTTGCATTTTGGTCTTCACACGCACTCTAAATTTTAATTCATGTGCTATGTTATAATTATTTTAACAGTTGAAATCGACCTACATTTTACAAAAAAATTAATAACAATGGAAATCACCATTCCATAATATTCAGACCACCGGGATCGGGAAATCGCAGGTCAAGAATTGGATGAGTGATGGTCAATAAAAGTATATTATCGGCAATTTTGATAAATGTGAGTAAAACATAAGTAATATGATCAAATAAATGCTGTATAATTGTATATACTACGGAAAATATGTGATATAACAATGTACGACATTATTCGAACTGAAATAATTTATGATATAAACATAAAATAGCGACTGATATAATAAATAACTAGAATGGAGATGAGCACTCAATGAAAGCCTGACTAAATTAATAAACAACATAGACGTGATTGGAAAGCATGAGAAAGGAAGATCAAGAAAAGTATAGTTGGACCAAGTAAATGAAATTTTGAATAAGGAAAGATTCAGTCAGAAAAAAACAATGGAGTTGTATGGATATAGAAAAACTATAGATTTGTGTGTGTATGACGTGAAAGAAAACTTTGGCGCTATTTCATATTTGCCATCACCGACAGGGAAACGGTGTGACTGTATACCATATATGCATTCATGTCAGAATTTTTAATTAAAATAATCTAGGCATAACTGTATGAATTTCTTATCGCTTATAAAGGTAAAGGTAGAGGTAAAGGTTTTTAATTCATTCTCAAAACCTATTATATGAGCTTTTTACCTAAGGTACATAAATGATTTCTTAAACTTAATAATTAAGATGATCCACATTTACTTAAACCCTTATGGCCTGCAATAGGACTAGAATTTGTAAAGATGATACACGCATAAGCCCTTATGGCCTTCAATAGGACTAGAATGTGTAAAGATGACAGACGTATGGTCTGCGATAGGACTAGAATGTGTAAAAAATATACATCCCACAAAAACACACATTTATTGATTTTAAATATCAAATAGCTCATTATTGTTACGATTTTTTAAAGATTGTTAAATGTGTCGTTTGTAGTTTAAAAAATACATTCCATACTACGTCGTAATAACTTGTGTTACATTTGCTCAAACATCTTGAAAAATGTGATTTGGAACTGGTTTCCATATTCTCATCAACAAGGATTTTCTATTTATTACATTTGACAATCACCAAAATATAATTTTTGGCGTGTTTTGACAAAAACATACCTACTTATCAATCTATGTCAGATAATAGAAGAGTTTTAAACTCCCAGGCGATTTTTCTCCAGTCACGTCGCTTACTCGTTGTCTTCTCCGAATCTCCCTGCACTCCCAGCCTTCTGAGATCTTTCTACAGCTTTATCTAATAACATCTATCTTGATTTACTAAGTGGTCTTCATTCGCATTTTTGGGCTTACATAATAATCTTTGTTGATCATGTTAAATTAAATTTGCTTACATGGCCTATCCATGACACTATTCGTAACTTTACATTGCTAGTAATAAGTAGTTGTCTAAAAAATGAGTTTTTATCTCATGGAATAAATATCACACAAGTCTTACAACACATTTCCTCTTAATAAGTCTAATATAACAGAATATAATTAAAATTAAAATAGCTTAGTAGGTAAGTTCAATAAGCGGTGTCGTCACCCTTAGCTTTACAGCTAATAACGCTATAACTCGAGACCGTAATAGAAAGTACAATGCCGAGCCCTCGAATCCAAGGGCAGAAAGTTTTTTCGTATTATTTATTGTGTTTATGGAGCTACACTTTTTTAATTAATATAAAAAATCCCAGCTCAAGAGCTTTTATTTTCCTTTACAGTAAATTATTTCAAACAAAAATTCTCCCACGTAAAAGTCATATATTATAATTTTCAGAATGCTTTTATGCCTTTTCCAGAAGAATCTTCATGTATTTATAGCCTATCGTCCGATGTTTCTTTTTTTTTAAATATAAAATAACTTTAGTTTTGACGTTTAAGTTGGGAAAAAGAAATATTTAAGAGTTTCTATAATTATCATACAATCCATAGCGAACAACCCCCGTGGCCCAATTTGTAAGACGCGTGTCTACCAATCTGAAATTTACGAGCTTATTCCAATCAGATTTCACTCAAGGCCTCGTTAACATATATCTAGTTGGTTGAAAGAGATTGTCGCAAGGTAAAACCTGCCAGGTTGTATATATGATAGACTGAAAAAATATTAAAATAATCCTTTAACCTGCAGAATATTTCTTAATATAAATATTATTTATAAAAATTTATCAAAAAAATTATGATAGTCATAAAAATTATATGCTTTGTCGATTACATATTTTTGTATATATTCATTAATTTCTTTGTACATATAACGATGGTCGCTATCGGTGTAGCATGTGTCCTATTAGGACGTGCTGATGATTTTGATAGCGACATCATTCTCTTCGTTTAAGTTGATTCTGCGTTAATTCTCGTACAGAATCATCAATATAGCGGATTGCTTATTTCTATAAGTCATGATGATCTTGATCAATATCGGTTTATTTATCGGCTCAGGAATGCGGATATATTTCGATAAGTGGACGGTAGGTAAACAAATAATACAAGTTTTGACAGTTCGATGGACGATAATAAAGTATTGTTTATTTCGCACAGTGCAGACAATTTATACCAGTGAGTGAATACATGGGTTATATATATATTTGCCTCGCTCTATCACATGGACGGAAGGTAGGATAATTATTTACATTTGGAGATGACTGGACAAATCGCGGGTACTATAAAAATAGTAAACATTGTCGCCGTTCTTAATGTGTAGCTATCTATGAATACTTGATCGGTCAATGACCCTGTATGTATCAATTATAATTAATTTTATTTATTTATAAAATAACAATTCACTCGTTATTTTTGACAATTCATTTAGGTAGGTATACAGGTAGGTACATACATAAAAATGTATAAAAAAAGTAGTTTTGCTTTTTATAATTATCGTTAATATGATGGCAATAGAATGAGTATACTCGTATATGGAAAGGTTTATAAATATTTTAATACATTTTATGTGATACCAAATATTGAAAACATTTTAAATAACTTCTCCAGGTTTAACATTTAAACAGAAAATTGCATCTAATAAGATGAATGAACATAGATGAAGCAAATGGTTCATAACAAAGGAAGGGTTGATTCTTTTTGTTTATAGAGTGCAAGTTTACCTTTTGCGAAATGGGTCGACCAAATAAAATAATTGAAAAGTTCCTTGCTGTATAACATAACCTAGGATCAGAAGGAATATACTACCTTGATCAAAAAGTTTTAGGACTTTATTCATAAAATCGAAAATACAAGTTTATTCATCAAAATCGATATGGTCCCATTTAAAGTACTCCCCATCGACCGCAACGCACTTACGCCAGCGCTCGATCCAATCCTCGAAACACCGCTGGTACTCGAAGATCGAAATCTTTTTATTTAAGTGCGACATCACATACTATAGTGACGAAGAAGGAACTGCCCAAAACGACTCCTTATCCGGTGGCAACACACATCTAACTAAGATTGAGTACCTCAAATTCCATGAAAAGCGTTTCTGTCGGGTAACGCACCAATATTTTTTGCATGATTGTAATTAAAAATCTGTGCTCTGCAAAAAGAATGTTTTTTTGTAAATCTTTCTTAATTAATTCTTTTTACATAGCTAAACCATCTCAATGCTAAACTGTTATCTCAAGCTCAGCGTTTCCTTTCGATCCCCTTTATTATCTAATATCCTCATTCTTAATCTTACATTGTTTTTACATAAATTTTACGCCACACTCTCATGTCTTCCGCAGTTATCTTACTTTTACCACATTTTTATCATGCTTAAGTTGCGATTACACTTCTTAATTGTGAGACCAAGATTCTATTATGAGGAGTCAACTTTGCTTCTTTTGAAATGCTCTGGTCGCTAAACACCATCCCCTGTTTTATTGCCAGCTGCTACTCTTTTTTCAATATCGCGATACGTGTGGTCATTTGATATGAGCATATTTTCAAGATACAAAATATCTTCGAATTGTTCTAATCTTCAGTTTTTTACTTTTATTTCACACATACTCTTATCTTCTGTCTACATAACAATAACTTTCAACTTTCCATTAATTCCATTCATGTAATTCCGATTGAAAAAAAATACAAATCTAGTAATAGTTTTAAAACAATCCACTTGAACAGTTTGCAAAAAGACATGTATGTATTATTTGTTCACACAAAAGAGAAAAGAAAAGATATTTCTTCATTGAGTTCAATATCGATACACTCCTCGGAGGCGGAGTGAAGAAGCAACATTAGTTACAAGTGAGTTATAGCGGTTTCTTTGCACTTTATGTGGCTTTCCCTGGGTAAAGGCACACGCGATATTCCTGAACTATAAAGGTGACTCCGAATAAATTCACAATTCGATAAGTTAGTCGTCTGGTAGAGGGAATACTGAAATCCTTCCACATTCTTTGAAGCGGAGTTTTCCACTCTAACGCGAAATAAGGAACTTGCTATGAAATTTCTTTTAACTTACCTCGTAATGTCATTTTATGTTAACAGTTTCCCGCATTAACCTGTTTCGAGATATTCAGGCAAATGCAAGATTTGTTAATATTGGCTTACGGTATATGGAATTAAACATTTTTTAACACTGAGTGTAACGACTTCGTGACTAGTTGGTAATACGCTTGTCTTTTATCCGAAGATTTCAGGTTATATTGCTAATGGTACCCGCAAAAAATATATAACCAATTTTTTTCCTTTTTCCTGTCCCTCCTCCCTAACTTCGTCACCCAATATAACATAAACTGTGTGTTTTGACATAACTTGATTATCAGTAAATTAGTATTGTTTGTGTTTGTTTCCTGTTTTGCCGATTGATTACATTTTAATTATCACATGGAATTTTATTATTGGGTTTGTGTATAATATTATACAAAAATTATATCTTCCATTACATTTAAATACATTAGCTTCCGTTACATTAGGTTGGTTAAAAAATATCGAAATTAAACCAAATCTTTTTTTTCAATATTTTTTTCACAAAATTCCTGCTCATTTACTGGTTTTGTTCAGAGAGCATTGTTAGAATTGGTCAATAGGCCAAAAGTTAGTGGAATAATATTTTTTTTAAAGTAAATTATGAAAGTCTGTTTAGGATTTTTTTTAGAAATGTTCATTATTTTTTAAGTTCCTTACTTTGAAATGCCTGTATTATATATTAACAAAACAAATTTAATGACAAAAATTAACCATGTAGAATACACCTTCTTTGTTTTCGTGTTTTGAAGAAACACATATTCATTGATAATTATTATTATTTGTACTTGGATATTTTTTGTGCTGTTTTATTAACTACATCATGATGATTGTTACAAAATACCGCGTCACATCACATTGAGTCATGTTAAGATTTTCCGTCTTAATTATCTTCATCAATATGTCAACAGATATTACTCTTACTAGAGTTGGAAAAATATTCGTGACAGTGAACGTTAAATGGGTTATTGTAACTCTCCGTGGTCAGGGATGGCTCTAGTCAATAAGAAACATGATTTTATTTATTTATATCAATGTTTGCATGATTATACCCAAGACAGACATAAAGAAGCTAAAAACAATTCAACAAGTTTGAGTCCAAGTCAGCAGCCGTTCCTGAGATTTGTCAATTATTAGCAAAAAAAATTACAGGCAAAATTTAATTGAAGCTTCCAAAAAATAGGCATATTTACTTCAAAGTAAGTCTCCAAATGTTACAAAAATAACAGTATGGCTGTCCCTGCACCGCGGCCCAACAAACATAAAGTCAACACCTGTCATACACATTTTACATTAATACTTAACAATTACAATTATTTACACATGTATTTACAGAAATGAACTAAAAAATACATGAAACGCAAGAACTATAAGACAATAGTAATAATTGTAAATCTTCTTTCAAACAAACTTTCGTTTATTCATTTTTTTGTGGGTACTTATGAAAATAAGAATGTTTATTATGGCGCATTCTAAGAATTTCTCGCCGTTTAGCGGTCACATTAAAACATCATATCTAACATAGTATTTGAAATTTTACTAAAAAACATTACCATTGCTTGTATTGGCGACTCAGAGACGTGACGTACCAAAATATATTTTTTAAATCATCGGGAGTTCATGCCCCACAATACCTTTTTAAATAATTCAATGAGAATATTATATCGAATCTTACGCAAAAATTTCTAGCAGAAAAAGTTGTGTTTTATATTTAAATTCAGTTGCTGTTTTTTAATTTTCGTAAATATATCAACATGTGGATTTGATTTACACGAGATCAAAGAGAGGACTAAAAAGCAAAGGCATTACTTATATTAATTCACAATCCTTACGAAGTTGCAAAATATTAAAAATGAATCCGAGTTCAACTTAATAACAAATACTTCCCCATAGAACCGTTAATAAATGGTCGTAACTATTGAGTAAATGGTCAACTTTTAATAAAGTGGCAAGAGTAAAAGATACATAAAATCAGGTCAAGAACATATAAAAAAACATTGCGATCAAATTTATTGATGTCGCGTACTCATTGGTGCAGCAGACGGGAGGCGGGGGTGGAATCATATAATTGCGGTAGTACATGATGTACTCGTACATTGGTGCAGCAGACGGGAGGCGGGGGTGGAATCATAGAATTGCGGTAGTACATGATGTACTCGTACATTGGTGCAGCAGACGGGAGGCGGGGGTGGAATCATAGAATTGCGGTAGTACATGATGTACTCGTACATTGGTGCAGCAGACGGGAGGCGGGGGTGGAATCATAGAATTGCGATATTACATGATGTAAAGCTCTAATTTCGTTTTTATTTCAATTTGTTTATAAACACTAATGGCTGGGAATAAAGGTCATGATTTAATAAATATTTATGATTTTATCGATTATTTTTAACTGTTGATATTTAAACCGCAGCAAATAATTTCACAGATATTTATTTTTATATTGTGTTTCAATATAATTTTTCAGATTTTATCAAACTTTGAAAATTGAGTTAAAAAGTGTTGAATTATTTTGCAGTCATAAATGAGCTGCTTACGCTACCTTTGTTTCGACCGTGAGCTGAACGTAGCACTCCCTGTGGTACGGGCCGAGATTGCAAAAATATTTTTAATGTGTGACAAGTCAGACTGTTCGGTTTCCTTAAGCTTTTTTACCATGTCACAAGCAACCTTGCAAAGAAACCATGGTCAATGGTTATCTACGAATTTTCTCGAGGCAAAAATACACCCATTAAACACATGCTTACATCTGTCAAGTATGTGCCTAAGTCCGAACCTGACCATGGTGTCACTTTCACGCCGATTTCATTAGGGCGGAACTAATTTCCGAGCAGTGACACAGCGGGTACACGTCTTCTTCATGTGTATCGCAGATATGACGCTATTTTATGACTTCCTCAAACGTGTTTCTCCAGGCCTAGTTTCATCTAAATGACAGGACCAGACACTCTTGACCTAAAATAAAAATATCAAATTCAAATCTTACGAGTGTAATTCATTGTTAATTTTTTAACTTAATTATTTTTTTATATTTGTGATCAAAATCTAATTTATCTGAACGCTCCTTGGTTTAATCGGTAAAACGGTTGTTTTTACACTCGGAGGTTTCAGACACAATTAACAAAAATACAGTTTCTAGTTGATTGGAATCAGTACTATTTACAATTAAATTGTAATACAAAGACAACAAAATCATTAATATTTTTATTTCTTAAAAATATACTTTTATTGTACAATTTATGATTGATTTCAGTCGTTAAATATAACATATGTTATAAATTAAAAATTAGATAACGCATGAAGACACAAATATAAGTTGTTACAAAATAAATATTAACACGTTAACATGACTCATGAAAAATAACAATAATATATTACAATAATACATACCATATGTATATACAACTACACATTTTTTTATCCACTTTGCACGGATTTCTCCTGTAACGCAGAGGGACTGCTTCTATTTAGCTTATTCGTAAGGAAAAATATCAACCAGGATTCTTCTCATACTGCAAAGCGGTGCCGATATTATATCCAGTGTCATTCAGTTGGTTCAATATCTCTATATCACGCGTGACTGAGTGTTTAGTCATGATATTCGTTCCGTAAGTTGGTATGTTGAACATAGGGTGATTACTTGCACGGCTATATTTATTAGTGACATAAAAACTTAGTGCTTCTAGTATTGCGGGGCAGTTAAAGCAACAAAACCTTTATTTTGAATATCGAAATGAATTCTTGCCTACTTGTTTCGAGGCTTTTATAGTTACACACCGTGAAAAATTCGACGTGGTGAGCATACGAGTATTTTGGGTAATCGCTCATTGTTCTGTACCATGGATATCTGAGGATATTTTTGTATTTGTTCTACATTATCTTTATATTCGAGTTGATGAGGAGCCCAAATTGCAGATGCATATTCTAATTTAGTTGTTATTACATAATTATATAAGTTTTGAAGGATATCGGTACATGAAAGCACACTATAGGCCAGAGCTCAAAAGGCAGTGGGCTTATTTGTACACTAAAAACATATGTCTAACATACACAAAAAACATATGTTTAAAAAATTATAAAATATATATACACTCGTATGAAAAGTTTAAAGGAGAAAAAAACACGAAAATAGCGTCATGGCAGCGGATTTATGGTTCGAATACACAAAAAGCGTCATGGCAGCGGATTTATGGTTCGAATACACAAAAACGTCATGGCAGCGGATTTATGGTTCGAATACACAAAAACGTCATGGCAGCGGATTTATGGTTCGAATACACAAAAACGTCATGGCAGCGGATTTATGGTTCGAATACACAAAAACGTCATGGCAGCGGATTTATGGTTCGAATACACAAAAACGTCATGGCAGCGGATTTATGGTTCGAATACACAAAAACGATCACTCGGAGAATTTTCAAAAATGTCAAATTTGTATCCAAGTATGTTCAAGACTGCAGCATAATCATTAACCAATATACGAGTATGTACTATGTTGTACGTGAAAATGGAACCGCATGGGAATCCTTGAGCATTATCAACAAAACGACTCATTTTGTTTATGTATAGATTTTATTTTTTGAAATTAATTAAATAAACCAATCATACTCATAAATTGAGTATTGTAAAACGCGCTCCTACTCTCATATGGTATACGAGTACCATAGGTGTATGTATGTTATTTTTACGACACCCACGGCTAGATCCATTTTCTGACTATTAGTAACACTAAAACTTTGATGTTTGTACGACTTTTCACCCTTCATGAAATGTATTTTTCACAGGGTGTATAGATCCTATGAGAGGTCATCCTTAATACCTACGTTGGTTAAGAAATGAGAGTATGTAGAATTAAAAAGTAAAAAAGTTTTTCTTTTAAAAATCCATCAATATATTTTGAACATTCTGACCAAAGTTGAATATAATAATACTAACCTTTTTGAATGTAATAATATATTGAATATAATAATACTAACCTCTCTCTTTTTTCTCCCCCAGTCCTACACTTGTATGCCGTGTATGACGGAGGTCCATTGAATGGATGAGTGATCCCCACAGGAACCTCTTCAGCGCTGTTCTAGAATTTCTGCTTATTTCAGCTGCATCCTTTACCGTATTTCTTCTTCACCAACTCCTTCCAACTCTTTCTCGGTCTCTCGACTGAATACTTTCCATCTGGTTCAGCCAATAGGATTTGTTTGGGAAACCTTTCTGGTGAATAGCAAAAAACTCAGCTGATATTTTCGCCGCAGAATGGAAGGGTTTCGATCCCGAAAATATTTATCAATATATTACATTTTTTATTTTTTTTATAATCATAACTGTTTGTATTTTGATACCATTTAGTAACATTTAACCACCTTTAAGGTTTTGGTAAATCGTTGCAAAAATATATTTTTGGAATTCTTTTCGAAAGCCTTCTGGTATCTCCCTACAAAATGAAACCAACCACGGAATAGATCCAAGGATACAAAAAACTCAGTCGGAAAACTCAAACTTCTAAGTAAAAAGGCAATAATCGGAAACATTTGAACCATTCCATATTATAATTCAGTTACTATTCTAATGAAATGTTTGTGCACGCAAGTAAACGAGTCTAATGGCAATACATTTTACTAAACAATTTAATACTTAACAATGCTAATTCCTTTAACTAACTAGATCTACACTCATCAATCATCGTTAATTTGGGCGAGGGTTCACGTAGATGACGTGAGAAAAGGCGAATTTTGAGTTTCACCAATTTTTAAAACATTGATTTAAAATACTTCAGTTTGAAAATTACATTTGAGTTACGATGTATCGTGATAATATTATATTTTTCAAACTTACTTTCTTTATACGTTAAAATATCGAAATTCATTAGTTTAGGAAACACCCATTGCTAACGTCTATGTTACATGACGTGGTAGATTTAATTATATTAAAAGAGAATTTAAGTTCATGACAACACAAGCCATATGGCAGACAAATTCCTGCATAATGCACAACTTATTAATATTTTAAGTAAATTGCTGGCGTCAACTTGAAGTAAACCTGATGTAGGGTGTCTAGGGGGGGGGGGTGAGCTTAGATAGCGTATCAGTATCGACTGTTACTTAAAACTGATGTAAACTCACTTAGGAGAGTCGCAAGATGGTACGGAACTTTGTTTTATCACTTTACTTTGTTTTTGTTCCCGAGCGAATTTAATAAGACAACTGAATTTTAATCAATCGACATGATTGAACATTTTATACTGAAAACCTGAGAATATTCAGCAACTGAAGAGGTTCTAGGTTTAACTTTTCAAGATCCAACTGAAGAGTGTAGACATTTCGATTGCAGTCATCAATTTCTTTTGAATATCAATATCATCCAAGGATTTTAATTCTTAATCCATGTGAATATTGCAAAATATTCGGTTTAATTTATTTAATACTGTTAGAATTTTTCGTAGAAAATAATTTTGCCCCACTCTTTATAAACACGGTCTCCAGTACAAACAATACACAGAAATTGCCGACAATTTCATGTATTGTCTCTTTTATATAACATCCTAAACTATCTTGTCGACCCTCAATAACTTGCAGAAAATGTTTAACGCCTCTCCAATCAAGAGTTTAAGCTACGCTCAAACAGATTTGCTTTTTGGCATTTTCAGTTCACCACTCCCCTTACCGAAAGTAATCATTAAGTGTTCATGGTGTCAGACTCTGAAAATAGTTAATGGATAAGTAAGACTTTCACACTCGTTGGCTTGCTTTAAACAGCGACTTAAAAAATATAATACATCTCTTCCATGACGAAATATGTTCTCCATAACTCGTTTTATTTGTTCTTTCCCATTCTTCTCCTTTCTCAATCTTTGGTGACATTTGAAAATATTGTTTTGTTGTTTTTTCTATTTGTTTTACAGTGCGATAAATATGTCAACGTTTTTTTTAAGTACTCGTAATATGTCAACATTTCACTCAGCAATTGGCACTCGTTACTCTTGTATAGCTGGTTGAAAGAGATTAATGTTAATGAAAATAATACACAAATGTGAAAAGATTTGAAAATAAGATAAATTCGAATTAATCCAAATTTTGAAAGCAGTCAGAAATTACTCAAGTATTGTGGATAGTAAAAAAACAGAATTCTCACCAATAATTTGTCTTAATTTGAGATTTATTTAAATCATATGAAATTTTTATTTTCTCTTTCCAATTTTTCCCCTTATGGACCGTGAAATTTTAGAATCTTTCATAATTAATTATTTCGAGATTCCGTTACAATGTTATTTAAATTTTCAAGTTTAGCAAAGCAATGCCTGTTAAGCAATAGACCTGCTAGATGTACCATGTACTGTACACAAAAGAATAAATATAAATAAAATCATTCGAAAATAAATAAATTTTGATAATAAAGAGTTATCCTATCTAACTAATATAGCATTGCAGAAAAGTCACAATAGAAGTATTTACGAGTCAAAGATTTACATTTGAAAGAAATTCACGGGCGTGAAAAAATCCTTCCTACTCATTCCTAATCTACTCAAATCAAAAGAAAAATTCTTAGAATATTTTATTTTAAAAAATATCACCTTTTGCATATTCATTAAGGCCTAAATTTGATCTTCGTTATTTTTTGTTCATAAAATTTCCCGGAAAATTAATTACTCCTAATTTAAAAAGAATTTTTGGAGAAAATTCGATCTAAGATTAAAAAAAATTATTTTTCGATGAAATGAAGCTCTTTTCTTCTAGAATTTAAGATAGAAATAATATTTAATTCCTCAATTTTGAAGCGAATCTGCTAAGTCCAAATGTATTAAGACTTTAGTGTAGGTTTTTTGAAGAGTAATTTCTAGAATTATGTGTTTATTTCTATTTCTTGATAGATGTTTATTTGTGTACAAAAATAAATTCAATTTATTTCATATACCGATCATAGTACAGTATTGAAGGTCGTAATCTAATGTTTATTATATTGTAGCATACACGCTAAACAAATGGGCGCTCTAGATTCAATTTCTGGTGGATTTACGGAATTTGTGTTTTTCTCTAGCTTATAAACTCAGCTTAACGAAATAGTGTAGTAGATTAAATCTACCGATCGTCTAGAAGTTAAATATCTTTGCCATTAGAAAATTGATTTTGAAATTATAATACTGTTTGCTTGATGAAGTACGACAGCTTGCACCGCAATAAATCAATATATATACAGGCTTCTTCGATTAACAGAATGATAGACGATCATACGCGGTCACGGGGTGAATGACAGATGATCATACTAGGTCACGGGGTGAATGACAGATGATCATACTAGGTCACGGGGTGAATGACAGATGATCATACTAGGTCACGGGGTGAATGACAGATGATCATACTAGGTCATGGGGTGAATGACAGATGATCATACTAGGTCATGGGGTGAATGACAGATGATCATACTAGGTCACGGGGTGAATTACAAACGATCACACTCGGCTACCGTACAGAACATACAAATATTTTATAAATATTATGTATTTTAAATTATTACGTTTAGGATGTAAGTATGCATGCATTTTTTTAAAAAAACTAAACTTTTTATGTTACTTCATCAACATTGAGGGAACAACCAAAAAAACCTAACTATTTTGGGGCGTAACCTCAACGTAGAAAATCTTGACCACCATAATCTTACACGATTATATTGTATTACACTTTTGTTGTATACAATTTAACCTCACGAAATATCTTCCAACCAATCAGAAAAATTTTAAAAAGACCTGAAATGAAAAGTAGAGTAGACTTTTTTTGTAAATAAAAAATGGATTCACACGGGAATCGAACCTGCAACCCCCCGAGTAGGAAGATGGGTCTCTTATCAACCAGAGAACGGAAGTCGTCAATATATTGTTATATATAGTACATAACATTTTTGATGTGTACATTACAGCCTAGCGGGTTTATTACCATGTGGTAATCTCTTCCAACTAAACAAAATGGGGTTCAAGAGTCTTGTAGGGAAAAATGGAACCCTTTTTAAAAAATAGGGTACCAATCAAAAAATAGCCCGCAACCCTCGAGTTGTAAGAAAAACGTTTTACTGACTAGACCATAGACATCGTAGCATCTATATCTTCTCCATAATGTATATAGATACATAAATAATATCAAGCAATTTCTTAGTCGGGATAGAAAGAGAGGACATTGCACCACTCTTTCCTATCTCAGTACACACCTTTCGCCTCTATCTCATCCATTCACCGTCTTAGTCAACTCTTACGATTTTTCGTAATATTACATTTCGTTTCAAAATATTTCCTTGATACAACCCTACTTTTTTTGGTATTCGTCTACCACGCATTCTAGTCACATTTGCACTATACTATATATTCGTTTTGTTAGGTTTTCTTCATTCAATCATGCTACATGTCCAAAACATTTCAAAAGTACTATTATTCATCTTACTTAACCCATCACCTTTTTCACCATCATCATTCATTTTCGTTCTTCATCACTTAATTCCGTACTCTGTCATACATTGTCACTCCATGTATTTTTCTCAGCACACGTATTTATAAAGCATTTATTCAGTTCCTTTCAATATTTTCCCATCTCCACATTTCACTTCATATTGTTGAGGACTCATTCACCATAGTAAGTAACTACATATGTATTCTCTTATTAAGACTAGATAACATTCACCATAGTATGTAACTACATATGTATTCTCTTATTAAGACTAGATAACATTCACCATAGTAAGTAACTACATATGTATTCTCTTATTAAGACTAGATAACATTCACCATAGTAAGTAACTACATATGTATTCTCTTATTAAGACTAGATAACATTCACCATAGTAAGTAACTACATATGTATTCTCTTATTAAGACTAGATAGCATAACTTCAACTTTATAAGCTTCCTCATCTTCGTCAATATTTTCAGAAGAGACGTATATCCACATATAGTATGAAATCAACTGATATTTATTTGGTATTCTAGCGTCCATAATAAATGAATATGTAACATGTGACAGCTAGGTGTGGAATACTAGAGATAGAATGTAAGCTATCTATGCGGAGAAGTGAATATTCAATGACAAATATGGTAACGACCCTAAAATCTTGACCGACACTACTCCAGTAACATGTTACTCCGTTTAATTATGAACCGTTTTAGAATATTCAAACTGCTCGGTTCAGCACCGGTTTTAGACAAAAGTTAAATTATTTAGCCACGTTGGTAACAATCAATATTTGAAAATACTTATATTTTATCTTATATTTAAGCAATATTTTTCATTACTAAGCTTGTTTTTTATTACTAAACTAGCAATAACTTTTATTTTTAAAAAAATAAGAAAATTAGAAATTTTATTTCTATAGCACGTAACTAAATAATGATAACAAGAACGATGTTACTCATGATTCCTAGTGAAGTGGCTCAGTTATACCTACAAAACTTTTTAAGAGTTCAGTTCTCAAAATATCCATCGAGACATAGAACATATGGATATCGGAAAATTCATTCAACAAGATCATTTCACGTACAAGTAATGATGCTTTCAAGAGCTCAGTTTGTGAATATGACACCGAAAACACATAATGGCATAAATAATTTTACGATACATAAAAAAAAGGGTGCAATTTTTCTGTTAGTAATTTTCATATGTATAAACAGATACGTAGATCATTTCTAAGGTCAAACACTTTTGACAATTTTAACAGACAATTGAAAACTAAAAAAATCAAACCTCAAGGGTTTTACGACCAATTTGGTATTATAACTGAAATTTTTAGAAACTTCAGGACGAAAGTGAATGCTAATGGGAAATTTTAAGTTGTAACTTTATCTAGGTGCAAGAAGTTGATGAAATCAATACAGTTTGAAAAATACAACTAATCGTCGATATTATTTAATTGAAATATGCGGATTTGGCGGTATGGAGTCATGGTATACCACATTTTTTTTTAAAATAAAGGATATTTAATTAACCTTAAAAGGAAGTGATTAGTAATGATGGTATAGTAGTCTACAACGCTATTTTTGAGAGGGCTTCGGGAGGCATAATATGAAAAAGTTTGAATAGCACTGTTGTAAATAATAAATAAAATATATTCCTGCGGTCTGAGTTCTCGTATACAGTGGAGACAACGAAAGGAAAAACTAGAAATGTTTGAATGTGGTGCTGTAGAATGATGCTGACAACTCCATGGGCGGCACGGCACTACTATTGCCTCTATCTTGGAGAAATAATTATTACAGGTAACCTCTCCTCTGTTTATCTCAAACGCACTAAACAATCATTTGGGCACATCTGGAGATAGCTAATTTGAAGAGTTTGATGGTAAGCGGAAACACGGAAATACATTGAGAATGGGGAAAACCCCTGACTCGGTAAACGATCAGGTAAAAATGATATTGGCCTCCTTTTTTCCGAACTATAGGATCCAAAACTTTTGGATGGGAATTATGAGAAATCCTTGTTTCATAACACTGCGCTGGAGTCACAATCCACGGTTATGAGGAAGACGAATTGATAAGAAAAAGTATACCTGTATAAGGAAAAAGCAATAACTGTATATGAAAAAATGTCAAATTAAATCATCTTTGAACTGCTTTTATGCTGAAACCAATTGACCAAAATAACGTATTTTGTCGAATATACAGCTTTAACTATAATTTTTATTAGAAAGTTCAAGAAATTTTTGTTTCTTGGAAGCATCCGATCTTTCATGGAAACATCGAATGGCCGCGAAGCACGTTCTTGAAAGAAAAAGAGCAGCAGGTGATAGAGTGAATGGTGGGTTATGCAATGTTTTTACAGACCGGAGCATTGCAAGAAAAGCAAAGCTGGCTGCCCATAATTGAATCATGGTCCAAACATTCGACCACATAAAAAGAATGAATGATGGAAGATTTAGATACATAATCTACAAAATTAGCACAGAAGGTACGAAATTTTTTGTAAAGGCCTAAAAATATGTGACGCGACCTAATCAAATTCTGGAAGAGAGAGAACTAAAATATTTGATAATAAAAGATAATATATTATGATTTCTATGGGCATGACAAAAGCGAAAGATTTTCCAGAATTAAATGAAGTAGAGATCTTTTCTCTATTCTTACCCCAACAGGGACATAGTGTGATGGTGATTATGTGTGACAAATGTATATTTTTTAGCATTATGTTGTATAGCTCATCAAACAGCAAAATCAGGTTATTGTCATTTATTTTATCAAACACTGTTTATTCCACTTTCCGTAACGTTATACCCCTACGTTACATAAAGTGGAATAAACAGTATTTGATAAAACAAATTACAATGTCTTTAAACCTCTATAGTGTTAATGGCTTTGCTATAAATAATATAAAATCAGATTATTTTATAATTATACTTATTATCTTATTGTTCTAAAGAATCATTCGTGAAATAAATACTACTGCCATACATACGCATAGTTTAAATTAGTGGAAATATCTCAGGACTTTTTGAAATTCTATAAATATAGGTATAACATATGTGGAATTCTGCAAAAAAATTGTTCACGTATGCTACAAATGTGTAATGAAAAGCCATTAAGTGAATTTGTGTTAGGTAACTACTAATCATGAAAAAAAAGGAAATTAGTCAGTGTGATGAAGAACACCCAGAACTAATATGCGTGGGGGTGAACGAATGGTCGAATGGCAGAGACAGTTTTTCAATAAATGTTGGGAATCTAATAATATCAAAAGTCTGGAGTAATGCAGTGATAGATCCATTTTATAAGGAACTATTACAGCACTCTTCACGCCAGTGATATTTTTTTTAATATAGGTTAGAGTACAATAATAGAGTATGGAAGTTACAGAGCCAATAGTTTACAGAGTAAAGTGAGTAAACTTGATAGGAAAAATATAAAAAGTAAGAAGAAAGACAGAAAACAAAGCTTAGTATACTCAGAGGGCCTTTTTAAATGGAAGAGAATGTATGGCGTATGTTTGTTGAAAATATATGGAAAAAAGTAAAAAGTCAAGTGTTCTTGAAAAAGTTTGCATTTGTGGACTTGAAAAAGCATATGGAAAATATTAAATGAAAATTATATCAAATGTAAATTTATACGTGATATTACATCATTTGGTGCCGAAAGTAGAATAGAGTGAACGGTGTCATGGCTGAGTGTTTAATATTACAAAAGAGGTAAAGTAAGGGTGTCTAATAGTACCTTGGTTATTTAATATGTGAATTACAGATGTCAACGGGTGGCATAAAAATATCGAATGGTAACATATGCGAATTGTTACATTATGATGACATGGTAATGTTTGCGAAGACAATTTTATTAGGGATATGAAGAGAAAGGTCTGAGAATGAATGTTGCGGAATCCGAAGTCATGGGGATAGAAAAATGTGAAAAGTTGAGTAAATGCGATATACAAGTATGAGTAAGAAATGAAAGACAGAAATTTTGCTATTTGGCTAACATTTTCTTGGATGAAAAAAAAATACGAGGAATATCAAATTGCGAGTCTTCATAGAAAAGAATGACAATAGGGCAATAAAATATATACACTCGAATCTATTACTATCAAAATCTGCTAGAATAACGATCCACAACAGTGTTTTAGTACCAAATTTGATGTATGAAAGTGAAACATGGGCGTAAGGGGGAACCGAATAAATGTAGAAATTCGTGCGCTTAGAGGAGTACATGAAGTTATAATGTAAGACAGAATACAGAACGAAGAGTTTAGGAATGACAGAGAACTAAAGATTGATGTATTAGGTAGTATGAAGAAAGATAGCACTATGAGATGGCTTGGATTATAGAACGAACGAATGAAGAAAGACTAACAAAACAAATATACAGTAGAAGTGTTAGTGGAATCGGGAAGGCGGGGTAGGGGAGGACTAAATAAAGTATTTTCAAATCAAAAGAGTTATATTTTGAAAGAAGTAAATGTAAAAGTCAAAGAAATCGTCAAAGCTCTGTGAAAAAGTGTACTGATGTGGATAAGGCGAAATGTGTGTGTCCGCAATAGGAAAGTCTAATGCGCCGTCGCCTATGTCTACCCCGACACGGAGACTGCGTGATGGTATGTGTATATTCTCATATCCATATGTCAGCATTGTCTTGTAATCCAAATTAAAGACTTGCCCTTCGTTTCGAATTCCATTTCAGGGAAATAGTTGTAATGATATATTTCCATATACCTACACGACCGACTAGACCCGTTCCTGTCCATCAGGCCGCACTCGGCACAGCTTAATTGTTCCCAGCGTAGGCACGTTATGTTATTATTAAATTAAGGAATCTGTACCCGCCATAATCCGGCGATCCACCCCGGGATAATGTGTAAGGCCCGTCTAATTGGGAGGGCCACCGCCCGATTCCGCCAAACGGAAATTTCTTTTTTAATGAAACGGATTCATGGATATTATTTTAAGCGAGAAAAATGCCAGAAAAGGTGTAAGGGTGTAGGGGTAGGTGTAGGTTTATTATAATATTTTGAAACGGTCTTTTTGCCTAAAATAAAATCGTATTACTTTTACAAAATGTATGAAAGTTTTGCGATGGATAATAAAAAATATAGAATTTACATGACAATAGGTATAAATTAAAATAACGTTTTTGTTAATTAAATTTAATAAAATGATGAAAGAAAACATCGCTCATGTTAACTTAATTTACATAAAAAAATGTAAATTTTATTCTCAGTTTTATGACCTGGGTCACGCCAAAAGCACTTCTATCTTCTATTAAATGATAATCCTTAAAAAGACACGTGGAAGGAAGACCAGTGAATCATTTAGACGACCTCCGTGATCTTGTTGATATGATGCCTATCTTCTAGCTTAAAACTCTTTTTGTTTTTAATCCAGTCTGGTTTTTACTTAAAGCCTCTTTAAATATTTTCTGGACGGTTGAAAGAGATTGGCCCATTGCAACAAGTCCGTCAGGTTGTACTATTTACAAAGAAAGTATAACACAGTAAATTATACGGCGTTTACGATGTGAACCATGGCCTATATATGGGCGCAAATACAGAGTCTGCCAATCCCCATACGTACATAGTATGTTCAGTGTGACTTCACTTTTAACTAATACGGTTCAGAGTGCACCATGACTTCAATGGCGGACGAAATTGGGTGATGAAACTCATGTACCAACCGGTACGTCTCTTCGGTTCATAAGTTGGTAACACTAGTCGAATGCCCCGTTAGTCGAAACCAAGTACTCTTAATAGATATTATTTTTACTCTAAAATAAAACAGTAAAAAGGATGCTAAATTCCACTGTAGCAAACAATGTTGTGCTTTTCACAGTGCGCAAAATAAATAGAGCGCTAGATTCTTTAGGCGGGAAAAGCAGCGGGATGAGGGGAATTTTCCAAAGCATACTTTAACTTAATAATGTCCTCTAGTAGATATCTCTAATCCCCCTCTTCCTTTTTTTACTTTCTGATTATAATAAAGCGCAGCGCAAACATAAAAGCTAAGAACCTTAAAAAAACCTTCTACCTACTCTTCATGCGATAGACAATTCTTTTGGAATAACCGGTCATATTATCTTGGTATATTTGTTTGATCCACCTGACGAATCTTAGTTAATTTTCTGATATATGTGTTTTTGTTGATTAAAACTATTTTTAAATAAATTTTATCAGAAATTGTTGAAACGAACTGATTTTAATGTCTGCAAACAGAAAATAAAGCTGCAGTGTACTTGAATGATGTATAATTATATATTATTGTACTGTATTAGTTGGTTACATACAGTGCAACCTGGTAGGCGTATTGTCATGTAGCTATCTCTTACAATCAATCAGATTTTTTTTATAAACCAGACTGAAATTTCCCGGTTTGAAGACAGATAATATGTAATCCATTAAGACCCAAAATTTAATACAGATTTATATGAGATAAAAGAAAAATGATAATCCAGAAAACATCTATCATAACTTATTTCACTAAAGACAGAAAACTTTAATAACTTGAAACTTCATTTGAAATTATCACAGTCGAGACATACTGCTGAGAGTGTAGAAAAAACTTACGAATGCTAAAAATAAAACTTGTCTCCAAACAGATACACATGTATGGTATACGGAATAGTTGTGAATGTAGCATATGCCTCAGGGGATAATTTTGAAGAGGGTGCGAATTACAAGTGTCGTAGTTCACTTATTAATATGGTTCTGCTCCGAGTAGTCCCCTCCAGAACCGTATGAAATATCAAAATAATAGTTATTCGTTTTGCCACTAAGGTGAAACAATTATTTACGCTATAATTTTATGTTCATAATAATTCATGACGATAAGATTATAATTCCCTACTACAGATTTCGACATAATTTATCGAAAAAAAAGAGCGTAGACTATACATTATAATTTGAATTTATTCTCCGGTATTGTATTGTATAACAAACTGTAAATAATTTATATTGCTAACTGTTTTATAATAATAATTATTATTATTTTTATAAGAGGATAATTTAAGGAAACCGACTATTATTGACCGATTTAAAATATTACAAAATAAACACACGTAAACTGAGTGTAAATATGGGAAGGTAATGGATGTGGTCATTAGATTATGTTTTTCTCGCATCTGCATATGTTCACAAAAATATATTTGGTAAGAAAACCGCAGAAAACTGGCCAAGGGAAGACAATCTCCAATGAAACCTTTATAGATCTTCCGATATGTGATAGTAACACATTCCGCTTAAGGTATAGTGTATTGCGTAGTGTTCATATAACACCATCAATTTTGATAAGACCTCCCAAAAAGGGCTGTCTTTAAGTGTTTCCTAAAACTGTACACGCCACCCATATATCTAATACTAAGAGGCAGACCATTCCACACTACAGAACCAGCAACAGCAAAAGCTGTATCATAATACCCCGCTCTATCGAATCGATTTATGTAATTATTCCCTTTATGATAAACGCAAAAAATAGAATTTCGTTATCCAATACACATACTTTATGTATAAAATATTCCGACATACCTATTATACAATTTGATAAAAACTTAGAGCATAAATTTGTTTCATGTTTTTTAACTAACCTTCAAATTTTACATTCGGGAAAGCCAATATGTAGGTCGAATTTTCATATTTTCATTATGAGCCACAAAACATGTCTGCGAATATCTGTAACAAGACCACCCAACCTCCTGAGGGAATCATACAACTAGCTATCGTAGACCCAACCAAAGGTTATTACAAGTGGTAAAGGAAACTGAACACTGAATTTTCAAATAACTTCAAGTTGTGTCCCAATCGATAACATAATTTTAGGTAATGGGTTCGGATCAACGTAAATGTAATATTAATCCCTTTTTTTCTTATATCTTTGACAAAGCTTCATTTCTTTTATATTCTAAAAAACTGTATTTTATCTTACCACTTAACCTAGATCAATATTAGTTAATCGGTTTTATTTTTATTTTGATATTGACATCGGTTAAATTCAATTCCATCACACATATAAGAGAAAATAGTTTTAGTTAATATTCAAATAAACTAATTATATAAGTAATATTTCTTATTGGCTTTCTTATGCTTACATAAACGTTCAAGGAGCTCAATTACTAATCTATCCGTTGAGCTCTAATTAACTCTATTAAGGAGGAGAAAAATATGTGTATAACGAAAGAGAAGCAACACGAATTACATTATTGTATTTCTCTTTTATTTACAAAGTTTAACGATCTGGAACCCCTTCAAAAAATAGAAACCAACTGAAACTAATTTGAAACCTACAGAATGGAAGACAAACGTTTTACCAACTGGCTAAAGAATTCGTATCAATTAATAACTTTAAAAAATAAGCATAACAAATGTTTATTTTAAATTCTGTTTAAAAAACTTTCCAAACAAGCCCATAAACGTGTATATGTGTCCTCACATAACATATCTAAAAACAGGTAAATATGTTTATTATGATATTTTATTTTTTATACCTATGTACGTCAATATCGACATCCGAAAATCCATAAGTTAGTAATTCCATGTGCAAGTAGGGATGTTCTCAATAATTCAATTCGCAAATAGGCTACTGCAAATTACTGTCAATGCCATAAGGGTGTGGGCTGAAAAACATCTGGTGTCCCCGTGGCTGGATTCGCCCTATATTGGTGGGGTGTATTTTGGCCGAGGGGATGCTATTAGATGAGCCCAGACCTTTTGATAGCTTCTGCGTCTGATGTATTGTCTGCAATTTATGTGTTTTTAGAAATGTTATTCAGGTGTGATCTTGTACATACTATGTTGCTGTCAATAAACCTAATATTTATTTATTTATTATTTATTTAATAAAAAAATGAGCGAACATACTCGTACATTATGTATGTTCAATCAATTCATTCGTATGGTACCCTTCAACTTATACGAATTAGTGATCCAGACAGCGTAGCCAGAGGACAATCTTGTAGTCGTCCCTATAAATCGACCCTTCAGATTTAGAACCTCTGAAGTAGGTACGAAACTCGTTGTTCGTAATCACACGTATTTGCAATACTACCGCACGTGAATAGGCAACAACACTCGCACACGTCTAGTGCATATGAATATTGTTACCAAAAGAAATATTTTACCTGACTCTGGTTAAAACTCTGTTTATAAGAAATTTAAAAAAACTTTCTACTTTCATATTAATATTTTTTCAATTGGAATAAAATAATGGATTGAAAATGCGCCTATTCGTTAATCAGAACGTACGAAAATAATGTAAAGCAAGATAGTAAGTTAGTGTAATAGTGAAAAAATGTGGTTCTTATTTTGAACGTTATTTCCAGAAAGAGAAATAACACAAAAAATATTTATTAAACAAACCAGTGGTTCTAGTACAAAACTAAAAAGTTTAAAAAATATAATCTAAAACAAGGCAAGGCACTTATAGGGTCTAAAAATAACTGATAAAAAATTTAAAAAATCAATTTCGTCATTCTCTTTCTCTCTCGTGTGATATTCGTCTCTTCTCATCCACACCGTTGATATTTTGAAGAGTGGTAGGGACATAATATTGCCTTAGGCCCCATTAAGCGACCCTATTTTTTTTTTTACTTCTGAAGCAGGCACGCGTTGGCAATGCCACGCACATGTGAATGTAATTCAACTGATACTCTTTTTTTTAAACAATCGGAAATCGAATCTGAAGCCCACGGGTGAAAGATAAGCATTCTACCAACTGGGCCTCAGAAGTTGTCGTTGAAACTTCATCATCAAAACTAACACGGAATTAAATTACATTTATAAAATATGTTTTCTCAGTTCATACAATAATTATTTCGACAACAATGAATTTGGTTCAAAACAATCGCAGATTTTTTTTTAATTCTCTCGAATCGTAACATAAAATGTATTAGTAATACCACGAAATCGTTCTACAAAATCAAGCTTGTTCAACACAAATTAACGCAAGAGAATTGTACAATTTTAATCGAAAACTATTCAAACAACCAATCCAAATGCACTGAAACTCCGGAGCTTTGATAAAACTCGACAGAAAAGCGTCCAGTTAAACATAAATATTTACTGTAAAGTTTAAAGGAATATCAAATCGACAAACAGATACATTCAATGAATACAAATAATTTCCCAGTGAGTTGAACCAAGGCAATTTTTGTTTGGCCTATTTTGGTCATTTTGGTTTTGATTTTGATTAACGTTCTCTTATACGTATGTGTATCATATAACAAACAGGGAAGGAGTCAAGATCAAAGCTAAACCGATAGAAATGCCGAGTATAATATCGAAACTAGAAAAGATCTGAAAGAACAAAAAAGCATGTCACCATAACAAAAAAAAAACGTCTGTTGAAATGTCTTGTCTTCGCGATATTTATGTATGGCTCGGCGACAAATTTTACGAGTCAGTGAGTAGATAAACATAATAGATATTTTCGAGATATGGCGCAGGAGGCATACGAGTATGTTGGGGATGGTTCATGCTACGAGTACATGTCACAGACAGAATGTCTACAGATGATTCTTCTGATTGCTTGGACACATTGTCCACAGCAAGGTCAGTTTTGTAAAGTTTTTAGTTATTGGAGGCGTAGATGAACGATAAAACGTTATACCTACAAAATAATGGACATAACTTAAAAATACTAACTATAACTGCTGAAATCTGAGCTATGAAGTGTCGAGTATGTACTCGTATATAAGAACTTAGGTTACTATCATATATCGGAACACTGTAGGTTTCTTTGTAGTTCGTCTTTCCTTGGCATGTTTTCTGCGGTTTTCTTATCAAATATGTTTTTGTTAACATATACAGATGCGGGGAAGTTCCAAATCTTATGGTCGTGACCACCATCTTATACTTAATTTGTTTTTTTATGTAATATTTCTAATTTATGTATAATAGTGGATTCAAATTCCGAGTTACAGCGCACTTGAAAAGGAATCTTCAAGAGGTGTAATCGTCACAAGACTCAGCAATGACTCAATACAACTGGGAAGATTTAAAAAGAAAACAAGTTAACTAAAGAAACGTGTTCGAAGCTCTAATATTCAGAAATAATGAATATACGAAAAATACGTCACAATATAGGTATATTTTGAATAACCAAAAATCTTAGCAACCAGAGCAATAAGCTCTAAAACAGACGATACTCATATTATACAATTGTCATGATCATTATCGATTTAGGAGATCTCACTTAAGACATTCCCTAAAATCTCAGAAGTTTTACTAATAATGATAAAGGGTCAAAACGAGTCCATTATGATAATTATCTTCATTACAATTACTCCAAAGATGACCTCCGTGGCCTTACAAGGCGGTTTCTTTCCGTGTTCAAAAAAGGAGGCCTAGTCTGTTTTAAGAGTTTGTCTATTAACAACACTCGCACGCGCTAGAATGTGTGAATGTAGTTGCCTGTCACATACGACAGTATTTCAGACACGTAAGATGGTGAACTGTGACTTACGTACCTTCTCCAATGGTCCTTAACAATGAACGCTCTTCAATATGTCCTTGTTACCGATTTGGATATGTAAAGGGATACCATACAAAAATAAAAAAATATTCCTTGGTCTTATTGGGGTAAAAAGAAAATACAAATTGTAAAGGTGTACTAAAATTATCAATCAAACATCGAATAAATTCGTTACAATGCCGATTAATTGCTGTTTCGCTCGGCAAACGAATGAAATATAGAAATTGGATGGCAAAATCTCAATTTTATAATTGTTATGTAATATTAGAAGATGGCGAGATGGGAGACCATAGGAGAGGCCTATATTTAACATTGGGCCGGAAGTGGCTGAAAATGGTTGTGATGTAAAATCCAATATTTGTTTCATTCTAAATTATTTCTTACTCAATGGCAAAATATATTCATATTTTTTATTGTTATATGACAAGTATACATAGGTATGTAAATATGAAACCGGATTTTTTTTATAGAAAATACACATTTATTGTATGAAAATGGTAAAAAATATTTTATTCAAAGTTTTGCCCATCGCTAGCTACACATTTTTCCCATCTCTCTGGTAATTTGTGGATG
This sequence comes from Odontocerum albicorne, assembly GCA_949825065.1. Classification (NCBI taxonomy): domain Eukaryota; kingdom Metazoa; phylum Arthropoda; class Insecta; order Trichoptera; family Odontoceridae; genus Odontocerum; species Odontocerum albicorne. Next base: position 21,214,532 of record OX463839.1, on the reverse strand, counting down.
TCACGCCAAAAAAACTGTTGCTCTTTTGAGGCAAACCAATAATGGAGCCATTTTCGTAAGAAGTGAAGCGCTGCTCAAGAAGTGCGTGTCCCATCGATGCAAAAAAGGATTAATCGGATATAGCCAAGTCTGGTGAGTAAGCCGCGTGCGAAAGTATTTACCAACTAAACGCCTCAATCGTTTCCTTGACCGGTTTTGCTGTGTGCGATGGTACATTATCATGAAGCAAAATCACTTTGTGTTGCCTCTTTTGATATTCTGGTCGTTTTTTACGCAATGCTTGGTTCAAATCCATCAGTTGTTGTCAGTAGCGTTCAGTATTAACGATTTCGCCCGGTTTTAGCATTTCATAACAGATAACGCCCTTCTGATCCCACCAAACACATAGCATTGTCTTCCGTCCATAGCGATTTGGCCTTGCAGTCGATGTTGCTGGTTTGCTTGGAGTTACCCATGATCTTTTACGCTTAGGATTCTCGAAATATATCCATTTTTCATCGCCAGTCACAATTCGATGGAGAAATTATTTTCTTTTGTACCTGGCGAGCAGCATTTCGCAAGTAGTTTTTCGGTTTTCCTGCTGTCTTTCATTCAGTTCATGTGGAACCCATTTTCCCACCTTCTGGATCTTTCCCATGGCTTTCGAACGTATGGAGACGGCTTTTCGTGTCACATTTAATTGATTCGCGAGTTGTTGTTGCGTTTGAGCGTCATCCTCATTCAACAATGCTTGCAATTCGGCGTCTTCAACTTTCTCGGTGGTCTTCCACGTTCTTCGTTTCTCATGTCAAAATCGCCACTTTTGATTTTTTTAAACCACTCAAAGCCCTGTGATTTATCAAGAAGAGCATGCTAAGCGTAAGCTTCGACAAGCATTCGATGCGACTCTGCAGCAGTTTTATTCAAATGGTAACAGAAAATCAATGCTGTCCGCAAATCGTACTTTTCAGGCACAAAAACAGACATGTTCAACTCTATGAAAACATATGTACTCGTAGTTGTATTAAACTTATATTTTTGTGAGTTAAAAGTCTTTGATAAATGTAAACACGAGAAAATGGCGCCAATGACGCGGTTTGACACTGCCTACATTGACAACTAGAGCCATCTATGAGCAAATTCCGAACTTAAGGTAAACGACCATCGACAACGCCGTGTGTTCGCTGATTGGGCTCTGGAGCAATTAGAAGTTGACCCAAATTTCGCCAAAAAAATCATCTTTAGCGACCAGGCCCATTTTTGGATGAATGGATGTGTAAACAAGCAAAATTGTCGGATTTTGGACGATGCCAATCCACACGAGATACACCAGCACCAAATGCATCCCGAGAGAGTCACTGTTTGGTGGGATTTTGGTCTGTCGGAATCATCGGTCCGTACTTCTTCCAAAACGAAACTGGCATTGCCATAACCGTCAACGGCGAGCGCTACAGATCTATGATAAGCAACTTCTTGTGGCCTAATCTGGATGATATGGATACCGACGACATGTGGTTCCAACAGGACGGCGCTACGTGCCACACAGCGTATACCACGATGGACATTCTGCACGAGCGATTTGAGGGCATGGTTATCTCGCGCGGCGGCGACGTGAACTGGCCACCGAGATCGTGCGATTTAACGCCTTTAGACTTATTCCTTTGGGGCTATCTTAAACCACAGGTCTATGCGTATAAACCGCAAACAATTGATGCCATCAAAGTCAACATAACAAACGTCATCCAGCAAATTCAGCCAGATTTATGCGACAAAGTCATCGAAAATTGGACTTCCCGAATACGTGCCACCAAGCAAAGCCGCGGCAGACATTTGAACGACGTTATATTTAATACTCAATGCCATAAAATATTCTTTCAAATAAAAAAAAATTTAATAGATATCTCACACAACTTGTTTTATTTATAGTACATTTAAAAATTGAGCGTCCTTATTGAAAGACCCTGTACATGTATGAAGACACAAGACAGACAAAAACAATGTAATTTCAAATGGACACTCAAATTATACGAATCTAGGTTTACACCATGTCATTAATCATAATCTTAATAAACTAGACTTTGCCTGTATCTTACCGGGGGCATAAGTACCTACATAAAAATAGCTGGATACTTTATACAGATTGTTGATTTTTACCTACTTTCTTCGTGAACAATTTTCATTATCTTAATAAGTTGACCTAGTTATAAGTGTGTACCACGTGAGTCAACCATTAGTGTACCGTGCTAATTTCAAGAAATTAAGTTTCTTCTACAAACATCCACCAAAAACGTATTTGAAAATTTGGAAATGCTGAGAAATGGGTTGAAAAAATGTATTTAACGAAGATGACCGATTCCCGACAAGTATTATTCAATTGAAAGTTACACATTTAAATAATTGTTTTGTCTTAAAACGCCCACGAATAAGTAAACGGTTAACACAACTACGAGTTAATACACAGGAAATGTGCAAAAAAATGTTGCGGGTATGAAAATAAGTCTCAGAATTTTTCAAAAGCGATTTAATTCTAGTTTTCACTTATCATAAATTATATTCAACATATTTTTGATTAATTATAAGAGGCAATAAACCCGCCAGGTTGTATTGTATACAACGAAAGTTTAATACAATTTTCAAATAAGGTATTTGATAAGTGTTTTGATTTTCCTAAACCATCTATTTTCTAATCGTTTCAATTGAAATTACGTAAGAAGACTATTTTCTACTGTTTTTATAATTTTTTTAATCCACTGTTTTTCACTGTCTTATCCTATTTATAGACTTTTAATTATTTTTATGTTTTTAATTGAACTTTTTCAAGACTCATATTTATTTTTTACTATTTATGTACATATCATAAATGTATATTTACAAATGTTTTCTTGTGTACATATTTTTCTTCGTCGTTTATAATATACTCGTATATTTATTTGATTTAACCAGGTTAAATTCAAATATTATTTTATTCAACCTTATAGTAAAATGTACGGTTGTTAAATGCTGAATTGATTTTTTAAATATAATAAAACATTATTTTGACTTTGACAACACAAACATACTTACCATCACGCCATTTCCCTGTCCGGGTAGTCAGAGAGAGGACTGAGCGCCAGACTTTCCTATTTCGACATATATCCTTTGCATCTTCTACATCCATACACCTTATCATACCACTCCTACGATTTCTTTGACTTTTTTACGTTTCGTTCTTTCAAAATATCATTCACTTGATCCATCTATAATTTCCTTGATCTTCATTTACCACGCCTTCTAGTCACATTTACACAGTATATTTGTTGTGTTAGTCTTTCTTCACTCATTCGTGCTATTACCCAAACCATCTCAGAGTGCTCTTTTTCATATTACTCAACACATCAACATTAAGTTCGCATTCATCCATAATCACTTCATTCCTTATTTTGTCGTATATTGTCCCCTCGTGTATTTTACTCAATGCAAGCATTTCTACACCAATTATTTGACTCCTTTCACTATTTTTCTACATCCACGTTTCACTTTCATACATCCAAGTTAGCACTAAAATAATTTTGTGGGCTAAAATGTGGGCTAAAGTAGCACTAAAATAATTTTGTCTTATATTGCATTACACTTTCGTTATATACAGTACAACCTAGCTCGCTTATTACTATGTGGAAATCTCTTCCAACAAACCAGAAAGATGTTAAAGTAGCCTTTAGTAAAAACCAGACTGGAATCCTTTTTCAAAAAATCTGAATTCTAGCGGTATTTGAATCCGCAATCTCCGGGTTAGGAGACAGGCATCTTACCAACTAGGCCACAGAGGCCGTCTTAACAAATTTTGATACGTCCAACTCGAGTATATATTTTATTGTCCTATTGACATTATTTTCTATCGCTAAACGCCGTTCAATATCTCTCGTATCTTTTCTACCATCTGAGAATTTACAATGTAAAATAAATTAACAGTTCACATATTTTTCTGAAATGGTAACGACCTTGGTTGTTGGTTGCCATGTTTATGAATGAATGCTGCGAGTGTTTAATGGTCATACTGTCGATTACAGGCGGTCCTCGACTTTCATACCTAATTGGTTCCTGAAATGTGTACGAAAGTTGAAATGTACGAAAGTAGAGCAATGTAAAAAAAAGCATCAAAAAGTGTTTATAAAATATTTATTTTTAATGAGGTGTATTAGAATATAATTAAATAACACTTAATTGATTAGTATCTGGTGTTTTCATTATAAATTTGTCAAGATATAGTTGAATTGTACTCTTTGTTTTCTTTTCTTGAGAAAGAGTTCTATAACACGCTGTGTCTTTTTCTATTGCCCTTCGTACATGAGATATACGCTCTCTATTGGGATCACATTTTCCATGATGGTCAAACATTTGTAAAGGACGAAGAAGGCTTCGTTTATATTCCTGATTGACAAAGTCTTAGTAATGAGTTTGTTATCATATTATTCTCCATCATTTTGGATTGAACATATTGTCGATCGACTTAAATCATACGAACGATCTATTGAAGCAAAAGATTCGACACTTTCAGAACGTCTAATTACTCGTATGTCCATCTTTGTCTCGATCGTATGAAGTTTATGAGACCTTGATGTATTTTTGTCCGTATCAACACTGCTGTTTTTTTTTCATTTTACACTCATGTTTAATAATTGATATGGGTGAAATTGTTCACGAAAACATATATGTATGTAAACTTATGTCTGAGAGGAGGGGAGGGACTAATGACTAATGGTTGATGAGAAGGGAAGAGTCATTATATGGAAGTACGCGCTGCGATAAATATCGATAAAAATCTAACTTTTAAATACAGTATGAAATATGTACGAAATAGCGAATTGTACGAAAGTAGAATGTACGAAAATCGAGGACCACCCGTATATTGATATTTATATAGCACAAAAATTGTTCAATTATAACTCGAGTATTTTTTTATTCAAGATCTAAGCCAACCCTGTATTATGAATAAATAAATAGGCGAAATATAATAATTTATTAAATTTAAACATAATATTTGTGGGACGGGCTGTCAATTTCACAGAATTGATGTAAGGGTTGGCTCACGTGTAAGGTTTCACGACTTATCGAGTTTATGATACTTTTAACATAGGCATATAATAATAATTAACAATCAATAACAAAGTATCAACCTATTTTTTCACGTTCAATGTCCTCAATTAAATACTTCTACATGTGCAAAAAATACTAGTTTACCGGGGCCATGAAAAACAAACCCAGATCCATATAATTTGAGTGTCCACTTAAAATTATTTATTTTTTCATAAACTATGTATCAATATTATACCTCTGTCATGTAAAATAAATAAAAATAAAAGGGCAATTTACATACATTTAGAGAGCTGACTCTTCTCAAGGGCGCTCAATTAAGGATAGATTAAATATATTGCTGAATTTAAAGAAAGGAAGTTGGTGGCAGTGGCCATTCGATTGGGCATTTCTCCGCATCCGTATATGTTAAGAAAAATAAAATAAATAAATATGTCATCTCTTGTTTTGATTATTATTAAACTAAGAATGAATGAATCAAAATAGACGAAAATTTACCAATTTAATTCCTTTATAAATAATTTATTGAGCCAAATTCAAAAATAACCCTAGTTGGTCGGATCAGCGGTGAGTTTGGAATCGTCGGGTCAGTCGGGTGAGTTCAGGGGTGAGAAAAACATGTTTCCGTTTTGTTGTTTTGACCCTGAACGATGAAACCGGTTGGATTATGGCCAGGGTAGTTGTAGGTAATATGAAAATCCTCTTATTACAAGGGTACCATCTCAAAGTAACCTTTACAGACAGAGGTTAAACTTAACCATTTCAAACTATTTTAGTGAAAATAATTAATTCGTCGGGCTTGTTTAAGCCCGTAAAATACTGGCCTACCTCAATGTACGCGATTTTTTAGAGATTTTCTCTAATAAATATTATCTTTCCTTCTGGGAATGAATATTACTTTAATTAACACCAACATTCAAATATTATTTATTATTATCAGATAAACCTTTAGCACTTTCCAACTAAAGAATTTCAATTAAATAAGTGACAGTTAACTACTTAAAATTTAAAAAATACATACGAATTCAATGTAAACATTCAAATCAATATTATTATTATTATATTAAATTAGTTCATTGTATATGGTACAGTACAACCTGGGGGTTTTATTGCCATGTATTTATCTTTTCCAACCAACTAAGAATATGTTCAAGAGGTCTAAAGTCAAAATAAAATAAACATTTTATGAAATGGGTTATTAGAAATATATTTATACATTATCTATTATTTCATTGTACAAGTATGTCGTAATTATGTAAACCCCTTCATAAAAATAACGGATAACATTAGGGCGAACTCTAAAATCTCAAGAAATAAAGGTCCAATGTATTTAGCCAGAAATAGACGCCATATTAGATTAAATAATTTTGCATTAAGAGCTTTGCACTCCAAATAAGGATAAGGTCAACTAGGTTTCCACTCTTGAGAATTAGATCGAACAAATATCATAATGTTCTTATTTTCCGAGTGGAGGGTCCAAACGCATTGAACAAACAAAACGCACTTACACTAGAATTTTCTATTATTTTATTGAATTACACTTTCGATGTATATACAACCTGACGGGGTTATTACAATATATTTAAGAAACTTAAGTGAAAACCAGACTTGAACTCTTTTTAAAATAAATTGGAATCCAACGGGAATCCAACCGGCCACCTCCGGGTTCGAAGACCTTACCAACTATGCCACGGAAGTTGTTAGTATTAGTAGTAGGAAATGCATTTGATGGAAAATGCAACGATAAATAAAAGTATTTCTCGAGGCAATCTTTTACAGGTTTTTTTTTCAATAAATACGCAACGCCCTTGAAGGAACTTAGTATAAATAATCCTTGATTATATTATTCGAAACAAACCCCTTGATTCTGGTGGTGTACACTTTGTATTTTCAGCAAAAAAACACCCGTAGCGTTTCTATCGAATCTAATAGAATCGTTGGTTTTAACATGTGTGTAGATTATTCTACCAAATGTAACAAAATAATATTATTTATCTGTTTACTGGCGTTCATCCAATAGCCGTTTCAAGAAGGGTCATCTAATGAGAAAAATCTCAAGACTTACAGTTTCATAAATTACATATATATTTTTAAATCTTCCTACTGGCAAGTATTTGCCCTCAAAGTCAACATTACACAACATTGACAATCCTTTACAGATGTACATATGTATTTCGAGCATATTTTTATATTGCTATAGGGAAAAAATGTAAATGTCAATAATATTTATTCATTTAGATTACAATATTCAAATAAACATTTAACTTGAAATACTTGTACTTTAGTTGCTTACATAATCATATAACATATCTCAGAAAATACTAGGTTAAGGTTGGTTTTCTTTTATTACCTCACATAGTATAAATCTATTTCTAAACGTTACATATTGTTACTTTTTTTGTAACTACTCAGCATTATATGATAGTTTTCTTTTTTAATGGATCCAATGGAAACCTCAAATGTCAAACAACTCTAACCACAGTAGAATATATGTCTACTTAAATACGGAATGTTAGGTCAGAGAGTGTATGATATGATGGAAGAGCAACGTGATCCAATACCGGGTTGTGCCGCGGAGAGGCCAGAGGTGAATCCCACAGTATTATTATATTATACTTAATAAAAAGTGTATATTCTACTCAAAATCACTCAACTGAGCTTATTTAAAGACGACACTATTAATATTTCACCATCATTAAAAGCTAACGAGAAAAAGAGAAAATCAGATCTGGTTTTCAGGTCAATTTATTGCTTTTATCCAGTGAATGAATGTGATTTTTGACAATAACTTTAGTCGCATTTAATTCGAGGAAAACTAGTTTTACATCACCAGTGAGGTTAGTAGACTAATCGCAAATATAGATTCCTATACATAAGCCGTAAACCGCGGTTTTTAGGGGTAATTTGCCTTTAAGTACACTCTTTCCTCCCGCTCATGCCTTTTAAAAACCTTGTTCGGAGAACAAATTATCAACACGAATTTATGAGCAGTGAACGTTGTATTGCTTTACTGGGATATTTTCCCGTTTTCTTTACCCCACTTTTAAGAGGGAACCGACGTAGGTACTCGTATTATACAATAATTAAAGAAGAAAATGTAATTAAAAAAAAAAACGAAAAATCTTAGCGTTCAAATCAACGGTATATTTATAAATGAGTAAATAATTAAAAATTTACAAATCGAGGTAAAAAATTATTTTTTTATAAACCCACCAAAAAAATCTTTATATAACCTTTTAATACAAAACTACACGAGAGTCACGTGGCAACGGTTGGGTTATTTTTTTATTAGTTATTTTCGTACACATCTGTACGAAATATTTTTTAACTGGAAAATATTATTTTTTTATGCATGGAAGCTATTTTAAAATTAATTTACAAGTTAAAAAAGTTATGAAAAATAAAATTAGATATTGAATTTTTAAATATAGACTATTTTTACTTCCTTAATTTTCTTACTATACACATACATTTTTGTTACTTTAACATTGTTTTTTGTTACTTTTAGCATTTCAAAAATTTTATTACCAATGAATATTTATTTATTTATGGAAAAAATAAAGTGTCTTTGATAAACAAATCATAGGAACATTTACTTAACAAATATAAAATATCAACATCTTTAAAAAATACAATTCAGAACACATGCATGCAACAGCATGATTTGTCAAAAATTAGTAAAAAAGTTTTAGTTAAAAACAATATTATCGAACTTATTCCTTTTTTTAGCCTTATTCCGATATATTGGGGTAGATTCTTGTTCGCAAGTCGCTGTTTTTTTTTTGAATATCGTTTTCTGACAGTTCATTCACTTGACTCATTCTTCGCCGTTGCATGTTTAGGCCTTCCTTGTTTTGGTGGTTGATGGAGGTCCAGGAGAACAATATCATTTTCAAGTCTTCTGATTACATGTCCACATCATCGAATAGCTTTATTTTCTTTTCTATGATAGTAACACCTAGACTCCCTCGAATATATGAACTTCTAATTTGACATCTGAGCGTGACTCCCACAGACCATCGAAGCATTCACGTTTCTGCAGTATTAATTAACTCTCTTCTTGTAAGAACTCACTGCTTTTAAGCGTGTGCAGCTTTAGGAAGCACTTGAAGATAAACGTTTTTGGAAGGTCTTATCAAAATATACGTGTATGATTATATATGAAAACACTAAACATATACACCACATCTTAAGCCAAATATGTTACTATCATATATCGGAAGATCTACAAAGGTTTCTTTGTAGTTTGTCTTCCCTTGGTAAGTTTTCTCAAGGTTTTCTTACCAAATAGGTTTTTCTAAGTACGAGTATATGCATATACGGGGAAGTACCTAATCAAATAACTGCATCTACCAGTGTTCTATTTTTGCACTCAGCTTATGTATTTATTTTGTAATATTTTTAATCTGCCAATTCCGCACTAACTCAAGTTTAAATCCCGAATTAAAGCGCATTTGAGAAGAGTCTGCTCTAAAAACGGCGCTGTGTAAATTATTACTTTTATTATTATTATACATAATACAGTATTCCGAGCTGTAGATATATGTTGACATGTTCTTCCCTTCAGTTTAATGAGGATTTTTTTGTGACAACATAATAAAATCGTTCGAACGATGAGAGATAGATCATCATTTCAATTATCTTTATTTTGTGAGTTTTTTTACGTGTGTGTATAAACAAAAAATCTATATAAAACTAATAACTTGGCCAATATTATAAATGGCAGTGCAAGAACTTTATTTATATAAGACAGCTTTGTTAGTTATGTTAGAATACAAAGCAAAAATGTTAACTACAATATTAGACAACAGGACGCAAATATTGTCTGACATGTATAGCCATAGCTTCGCTTGTTCTACAAAAAAGTACCTTACATCTGACGGTTTAAGATTCGATTCCCAATGGAACTTAAAAAAGGGTACCAGTTTGTTTTGTTTACATTTTTATAACGCTTTTGTTAAAGTACAGTACAACAGGTGGGCTTATTACTATGTGACAATATCTTCTATTCAACCTGATTTTTTAAAAATCCTTATATGAAAACCAGACCATTATTTTTAATAAAATTATATTTCGCAACCATTGAATTGGGAGACATGCGTATTACCATCCAGGCGACGATGTTGTCGACTAGTCTTTTAACATATTTCTGGATGGCTGGAAGAAATTTCCGCAAAACAAACACGACCAAGTAAGTATACAATGAAAGTGCAGTATAACGTCATCTTTAACGGAAAAAAAAATCTCCAAATTCCTAGAATCGACAGTCTTCACTTAATAGGAAACGAAATGAAACTTAAACATTCACAAGTAATTTTGAAATGCAATAACAAATTTATTATGGCCACCTTACATTCATAATGAACTCAAATCACTTTAAAATACACTCATTTCTCAGATCTAAAATTACTCACTTGTGACGAAATCGCGTTCGCGATTATTTACATTGCGAAGTAGACCCGAAATCATTTAATTTGATCCTTTTTACATCCGACCTGTTGTCAAAACAAATTTGCTAAACGAAATGTTAAATATGCTCAAGCAAATGTCATTTACTCGGGCTGAATTAACATTTACACCAGCTGCAATACACGTCATTGATGGAAATTGACGAAAATAAACAAAAACGATCCAACTCCCCCGCTTTTGAGATACCTTTCAGTAAAATCGGTTAGTACAGGTTTGTACGGAATAAAAATTTTAAAACCGTCGGATACATGACGAAATCCATGGTCCAGTTAATAAGACGATTGTCTTTTAACCCAGAGATTTTGGGTTCGATTTCCACTGGTAAACAATTAAAAAAAAAGTATGTAGACAGGTTTTTACTTAAGGCCTCTTTAACAACTTAACTTATCTAAAGGCTACAATGACGTCCTCCAACAAGCTGGATAGCAAGCAGTCTTCCAGGAATCGATGAGTGAAGAACGTTAAACTTCTTCTTCTTAGTTCTCTTACGTTAGACCTGCGGTTTGTTATCATGAGGCCTGGCTCTCTTGAGATGTTGACTCCCATCTATCCTTCGATATTTTTGTAGGTTTTCCTGGGGCACGACTACCAGTGCTATCAATTCTTTTCAGATGGCCTCGCCAATGTCTTCTACAATTTGTAGTCCATCTCACAAATCGTTTACTTCACATATTTATCGGATACGGGAGTTTATAACTTTATTACTAAGCGTTTTGCCTGCAATAGCGCTGAGGGTTTTCATTCCATTATGTTAGTTCTAACACTTCTTGTTATTTTTGTACCTGTTCTAAACTGTGTTCCATAAGTCATGAAAATATTTGGTATTGAAAATGCAATTATGAATGCTGGTAAGAACAATTCAGTACAGTAAAAATAATAACATTCTTTAAAAAAAATAATGTTTTGATAGAACCTTTTATTCTGATTTAAAAGTTTTTTCATACTATATTTTTCTTCCTTATTGAAATATTTTTTATTGTCCCACGAATTTCGTTACAATGGGGTTTGACCTGTATCAACAAATCATTTAGTGAAATGAAAGAATAAAACTCTATACGCACATCAATTAATAGTTAGTTATAAACATTGACAATTTAAAATCTCTAAATATTAAAATTAAAACAAGAAAACAAAACATAACTTTTTTTGTAAAATCGTAGTCTAAAACTCTGTATGCACATTAATAAATAGTTAAACAGTTATGAATAAAGTATGTCGATTCGATATTTCTGATTAAAAAGAAGTATTGGATCTTTTTTGCAAATACACGAACAAATAACAATTCAGTACGACCGCAAAACAACGCGCGACGCCATTCACCGTGACGTAACATGATGTAACGAGTGACGACACGCGACGCCTGAACGTGACGTAACGATCACATGAGCTACGTATTTATTCTGAGCCGACTTATAATAATTTGATAACAAATACTTATTTTTATAAAGTTTACCAACTAGTGCTAAGGACGGGCCTCTAACAATTATGGAGACAATAACGGTCTATATAGTAACTTAAAATATTATACAAGTTCTTATAAATTTTCTATTTAAAATTTTACATGGAGCATTTTCGAATGTATCAGAATTTCAAAAAAAGAGTGCCATCGATGCCCTTATTCATCGGTGATTGCCTGTCGTGTGGCGGGACATGGTCAAATACCTTGGCCTGCACCTCGACTGGCGACTGAAGTGGAAAATCCATCTGAATAACATTTGACAGAAGGGTCAAAAAGGCATCGGGGCTATCAGTTCGATATTCCACCGACAGCTTCCTTTCACCCAAAAATAAGCTTATCTATAAAATCATTATTCGTCCCATCTTGACCTATGCTGCACCCGTCTGGGGTAATGTGAACAATAAAAAATCACCTGAAGCTCCAGCGAGTGCAAAATAAGGTATTCAAGATCTCTTTCAACACCCATCCATCTTCTGAACACCCATCCATCTTCATGAACAAGCATCTTCCGACAACACGCCGAACAGCGTGAAGAAACCTTCCAACACCACATCCTCACTTGGGCCGTGAAGTTCTATAATAGCCAACGGGACCACAGCAATCCTCTAATCGATGCCTTGGGGGCTTACGAGAGTAAGTTCAACATACTACCTTGATCAAAAAGGTTTAGGACCAGCCACCGTGTGGCGCTGTCAGTCACCCGATTGGAATTTTTGTTTTGTTAGGTTACCATGTCTATCATTGACACTTCCCTCCAAATTTCAGCGTCATAGCTTGACATTTGTAAAATTTACGCTGTACTGAGTACATCTACCTTTGTGCGTGTTTTCGATTTTTTACAAGTTTGAAAATGGCATCAACTGTGCATCAACGAGTTTGCATTAAATTTTGTGCTAAAAACGGATTTAACGGTCCGCAGACCTTGGAAATGTTGGAGAAGTGTTTTTCGGTGGCACGAACGCTTCAGAAGTGGTCATGAGTCGGTCGAGGATGACGAACGCAGTGGCAGTCGAAAACTGATGAAAACATCGATAAAATCAAAGAAATGTTGGCCGAAAACCGCAAATTGACCATCAGAGAGCTGGCAGAAGACTTTAACATCGCTTATGGATCCGCTCAAGACATTTTGGTTAGTGATTTGGGACGTTTCGCTGCAAAACTGGTGCCGAAAGACCTCAATTTCATGCAAAAAATGGACCGCGTTGAAATCGCGAAAGACATGATTTCCATGAGTTTTTGACCAAAAACAACACGAATACTATCCAGCAACCTTCGAATTCACCTGATCTGGCGACTTTTTCCTGTTCAACCGACTTAAAAAACCGCTTCGCGGAACGCGTTACAGCACCCGAAAGGATGTCATGAAAAAATCGAAGACGGCTTTGATGGACATACCAAAAATTGAGTACCAGCGGTGTTTCGAGGATTGGATCAAGCGCTGGCGTAAGTGCGTTGCAGTCGATGGGGAGTACTTTGAAGGGGACCATATCGATTTTGATAAATAAACTTGTATTTTCGATTTTATGAATAAAGTCCTAAAACTTTTTGATCAAGGTAGTACCTTTCCGTTATAAACACAGGCCTTCGGAGCATCATCTGTTGCCTAACTAGTCCGCCTACTGGACTACTTAGACAACAGATACTGGAAGAACCAAGGTTTGAGTGAACATGATGAAATACAAGTAGCCTGAACGAGTGGACATGCATGCACTAAATAAATAATCAGTTGTAAAAATTCTTATCTAGTTATAAGTTAGTATGTAGGTGTTAATTATTTCTAAGAAATTAAATATCAAGATTATTAAGAATAAAAATTACACGTAGGTATGAAAATTAAGTTAATTCAGTGATAATATATAAATTAGATTTGTTCATAACACATAAATGTGCATATAGGTATAGCCTTTGGCAAATATTTGTATTATAGATTACTTTATTAAATAAATAATAAAAGACGAATTTCGATAAATCGACTGACAGCCTCAGTAGCTAATTTTTAATCGCTGTTCAACGAAATTTGGGTGATGAAAGACCTATTGAATTGATTGCATTCAATGAGAATGCATGATATTTGGGTGATGAAAGGCCTATTAAATTGATTGCATTCAATGCATGATATTCGGGTGATGAAAGACCTATTGAATTGATTGCATTCAATGAGAATGCATGATATTTGGGTGATGAAAGGCCTATTAAATTGATTGCATTCAATGCATGATATTCGGGTGATGAAAGACCTATTGAATTGATTGCATTCAATGAGAATGCATGATATTTGGGTGATGAAAGACCTATTGAATCGATTGCATTCAATGAGAATGGATGATATTTTTTTAGTAATTTAGTAGAAGCACAATCATAAAAAGCTTTTGATATCAAATTTTTAAATAATAGCTTAATAGCCCGTTTATCAACGAAGAAACACTGCCAACGGTGGGAAATATATTTTAAATGGGCGTTCTTAAATTGGTTGCCATAGGAAAGTTTGTCAAAAGCAAACCTCCATAAAAGGTCAGATACGGATCACTTAGTGGACATTCTTAGAATATGGTAAGGTGCTTGTATTCCTCCCGGGGATTTTGAGTTCGTTTCCCCATTGTACCCAACTAATAAAGAGTCTCAGTCTAGTTTTCACACATCAATGGCATAATGGTTACATAGAGGTGTGGTAAAAAAACATGTACATTGTATGGGTTAACTCAGAGTAACTGGAGTAGGTTGGCGAGTTCTGTTATCTGGGCAATATGTTTATGTATGTTGAACGAGTTGAAAGGGACATTGAAAGAAGGGCAGCGACAGAAAAATGATAAACAGAACACTCGATGTAATATATAACAACCGTGCTATATTAAAAATAGCAAAAATGACACAAAATAATCGTGTGTTCGTGTCCTCATTAACGTATGAAAGTGAAACATGGACTTAGCGGAATGAGAAAAGAAAGATTAATGCTGTGGAGATGCGTGCACTAAGAAAAAAATAGTGGTGTCAACGTTTGAAAAAGGGTGGAATGAAGATATTAAAAATGAATGCGTAAATGAGACGGGTGTAGAAAGAACTAAGATGTAGAAAGAACTAAGATGAAGAAAGAAGCTTCAAGATGATTTCGGCTTGTGGAGAGAAAGAACAATTAAAATGACTAAGCGAGTATACGGGTCAAAAATGCAAGGTATGCGTGCAAAGGGTAGGCCTAGGAAAACGTGGCTGTATCACGTGGATCAGAGTTTGGAAGAAAAGAGTATGAATAATGGAAGATTATGCATATCATGATAAATGAATGTGTAGGAGGTGAAAGTTGTTTGCGAGGATAGAACAATTTGGAAATCTGGTGTTTCTGCCTACCTTACAAAGGACACGGTATGATGATATGTATGTATGTAATGATAATAATTATTCCTACACTCTAAATTAATAGGACTTGAATAATATGAATTTTAATTTCGAATCGATAAGGAAATAAGTCCTGCGGTGAAGGTAAAAAATTACCTTAAAATGTATTTCAACTAATATCCTCAGTGAGATACAGGCAAAAACCTAGTTTATTGGGGACACGACAAATGAAAGGCAACAAACCCAGATCCATTAAAATTGTATGTCCAAATTAAATTACCTGTTGTTTTTTTGCAAATTATGTATATTTCTTGTCATGTGTAAATAAATAAAATAAAATATAGGTTTCATATTAATAACTAGTATAAAATAATACTTTTATCCCAATAAAAATCCTTAAACCCGATTAAATTAGTTAATTCTTTTTTAACTAATATTATCGGGCTTAAGGATTTTTCTGTTGGAGCTAAAATTTTTGTATTTTTATGGTTTAAAAACAATCGTAAATCATGATAGAAATAATCATAAACTGGGAGAAAATTATGCATTTTCATTATACGAGTAATATTCGGACGGCATCCGTGGCCTAGTTGGTAAGACAAATTACTCTTGCCTGGGGGCTTCGGATGCATTCCCGATGGTACTCGAAAAGAAAAATAAAAAAAGGGTTCCAATACTCTAGTAAAAGATTTCGTCCAGTAAAAACACTTACACGCACTTGACATGCGCGAATGTTGTTGCCTCTTTACGTGCGTTAACACGTCCAATGACAAAACGCAAGTTCTGTACCTACTCTAGTGGTTTTTAGCCCTAAAGCTCGATGAATGGGGCCGAAAACAATGTTATATCCTAGCCGAACTCTTCAATTTATCCGAATCATGAATTTAGATATATTGAAGGCTTACCAAACGAATGAAAAAATATATGTTTGTGGTCTACGTTTGCTGTAGATTTGTTAAAAAAATATATATGATAATAATGTAGATATTTCTAAAGATGTTTTTTTTACGATTACGTTTCAAGTAATTTATTCCGTTTTTTTATATTCAATGGTATGACCATCTTTTTAGGAATAATAAATAAATAGTTAATATGTTTATTGAAATAATAAAGTATGTGTATGTTAATCTTTCTCTTAAAATACTTGCACTTTTATTGTGAAAAATTATGAAAAGATCCTTTAATTTGTTTTGCACATTACTTAACTTATTATTTGTTTTGCACATTATTTGTAAGAACAGTTGAGAAAGGCCTAGAAAAACGTGGTGAACAAATTCCGCGAGAAAACACATTATAACCTTTATAACATAAGCGTATGCTATCGAGGTGTATGGATGCAACAGAAGCGAAATATGTGAACCTGTGTGAAGATACTTGGTAAGATGAAGTGGAAATCTGCTCTCTCTGCCTACCGTAAAAGGAACATGATATGATGGTGCTGATGATAAACTTATTAACATTGTAAAAACCAACTAATCCACGAAATCCCGACTGATCTTTAAAGAAAAACTTGTGGGAAGAAAGATCCGCAAGTGTCCACGAATCCTGACTAACGCCCCTGTGCTCGGGATATGGGTACCTGAAGGCACGTCGTGAAGTCGGCCCGTGATCTTAATGGTATGTAGTACCAAGGAAGGGAAGAATGCAGGTATTGTATATTCTATGAGATCATCAGAGATTAATCAAACACAAAATTTCGATACTGAGGCGGTATATTTCCTTGGAAATGCCCAGGCAATAAAAGTACGTAACCAATTTGTCAAATGGAAATAGTGTAATTTGTTCAAGTAGATACAAAAGCATTTGGCATATATTATTTGTAAAATATTTTACATTTGTACACACACATGATTCAGGGAGCACTGAATTTGAGATTACGGATAAAATATTGGTCCATGCGTTCTTACATATTTCGACTAAATGCTACAATTTATTTTTTCAGTTTATCCGATCTCGAATTTGCATTAAAACAATAAAATAACTAAGTCGATAAATTTTGGATTACGCCGGAATGGTTCGATATGGCTATAGTATTCAATTTTAATAATCCCACTTTTAATTGAACTAAACAATTACGATTACATTTTTTTTTAAATCGTCGTAAATTATAAACTGAGTATGCAGAGTGCAAACTGGTCATGCAGAGTGAAAATTAGTCGTGCAAAGTGCAAACTAGTGTTAAGTGCAAACTGGTTGTGCAGAATGCAAAATGGTCACGCTGAGTGCAAACTGATCACGCAGAGTGCAAACTGATGATCACACAGAGTGCAAACTAGTCGTACAAAGTGCAAAATAGTATTAGCTCTTTTCTGGGGGAAAACAAGTTAATACTATTTTTTTAATTAGCATTCTTGACATTATACTACTTCAAGGAAATCTTTAAATTCACATTAATTTAGTACATAATTGAGAAAAATACTCCTAACTTGATAATGAGGTTAACGTCCCAAAAATATATTATATTGATTACACATTTTTGTGACTTATTTAAATTTACAGGAATTCTTAAAAACGCCCACCTGTTAAGTGACTTGCGGTCATTTCGTCCAACATTTTTAGCAATTTAGAATATTATTTGCACATCATTGATTTAACGGCGATCAATGTGAACACGTATAAAACGAATTTAATCCTAAAATTTAGGACGTCCGCCATTGCATTCAAAGGATGAATTCGGACCTAAATCTTATCCTACCGCGCAAAAATGACGTGTTTTACGAAAGTGAGATTACAATACATTTTTCAACAAATGAACATATGTAATTAGAATTTAAATAATAATAATAAATTCAAATTATTGGTAATATTGGTAATATTGGTAATATTGGTAATATTGTTGAGTATTCTAATCTGTGGTTTTGGCGGAAAATACATACTTACCAATCAATAGCGCTTAATTCTTAACATGTTTCAGCGTACGTCTAATTTCTCAATTTAGTAATAATAATATAATTATACATAGTTAGTCCATTATATTGCCAATTAATTTATTATATTAGCAATGAATTTATTAAATTGGCTTATAGTTTTGAGGAAGCAAACTAGCTTGGTAAAAAAAATACAAATGTTATATTTTGAAATACTGTTCGACAGGAAATTCCAGTCAAAAAAATAGGAATTCCGTCCATAGTTGGGGATTACATACTCCGAAATTGCTATGCTGTAGAAATTTACGAAAATTTCTTCCAATTCTTATCGTGTTATGCAAGCTCAAATTTTCAAAAATAATATTAACACGTACCCAAAATGTTTACAAGGTATGTTGCTAAATTTCAATTTCATTTGTCGAATCTATTATAACAAAGTTTAAACAAAATACACGAAGGTAGTTATTCCTTGCTTTTGAAACGCATTAAACCTCAATTCTATAGCAATGCAATGTCGCCAACTAATAATTAACAAACACAAACTACTAGCAAAGCAAAAATTGTTCTGAACATTTCAATAAGATTGCCAGTTTTACCGTCAAGAGGCTACATACTTAAGACTCATTAAAATTATCCTATAGTTTCAATAGCTGTTGGGTACGTAAATTAGGGTTCCCATGTGTCCAGATTTTCCCGGACATTTACTCTTTGCTGGGTCATTGTGGAAAAATCGGATAAAATCTTAATGTGTCCGGAATTTTAGATGTCAGAACTTCGGATTTTTTTTACATAACTGCAGTGTTATTACTTCGGTCAATTGACTTTGTGATTTACGCTACATTGCGCTTTAACAACGCCAAAATACGTTTCGCGATTATATGTGGCTTCGTTTGATTATTTCAATTTTGATAAACTTATTTTTTTATTTATTTTATTGGTTTTAAAAAAGTAGCACATAAAAACGGGTATCAACGTACTTACCGAGTATGTGAGCAATTAAAAAAAGTTATTGTTTCATGTGCCCTAGTTTTAGTAGTAAAAACGTTCTAGATTGTCCTAGACTTCGAACCATTGTCCTAGTCCATCCGTTCAAAATATGGCAAACCAGGTAAATTCAACCGTGTTAAGAAAATATGGCTATAGTATTCAATTTATCATCAAAAGATTTATCATCCAAGTGAAAAAGGTGACAAATGCGATTCGTGTTGAAATAGTCATTAAACCGATATACAAGTTTCCACTTTTCGCGATAAATTGATAAACAGATATTTACTATAATACATTAACTATGACTCAAATACAATAAGTGAAGATTTAATAAATCAGTTAAAAAATGGAAGACTGGCTCAGTTGGTAAGACGCCCGTCTTCTAGACCGCGGTTTGTGGATTCGATTCCCGGTAGAACCCAGATTTATTTAAAAATGATTCCAGTCTCATTTTAATTAAACACCCTTCTAGTTGGTTGAAAGACATTTCAACATAATAATAAGGCCGCTAGGTTGTACTGTACAACGAAAGGGTAATACAATACAAACCTTTTTTTGTCATTAAATTTACGTTGTTTTTGTGAAATTTGTGGACAAAACAAAAAATACACAAAAGTAAGAACAGAAATATGTTAAAATTCACATTTTTGTCATAAAAAATGTGCTATTTTTTGACAAAAGCGTAAAAATCTTCTTGTTATGAATATATAAAATAAATTAAAGATTGAAAAAAAAATTGTTTTTTAATGGAAATTATTGAAATGAGACTAAAAAATAAGAAGAGCTTCATTCATTCCAGAGTGGGTTAATTAAATGTTGTAAGTAAACAGGCCAAGTTGCCTTAGGATAATTCAAATGTTCTTAATTTAATATTTATGCACCCTCAAATTAAACATCATTATCATTATCATCAAATGCCTTCCATTTTAGATTAGGTTTGACCAACATTACCCCTAAAAGGGTTCAAGAGAAAATATATTTTATTCTTAAAACTTAAATGAAGAAAATCTGATAAGAAAACAACCCAATTTAATTTAATGGATAATGAAAAAACATTCTAAACCATGTCATGTCTGGAATAATGAGAATTTACCAAGAAATAGAAATATCATTCTGTTCTTTACAGTGACGTTACTAGATTTTGAGGCCTAAATTTACGATTCATAAATTCTCATAAAATTTCATTTCTCTATATCAAAACCAAAATGTGTACAGAATAAGGAATGAGGACACTAAAAAAGAATGAAATAATATGCAGTGCTTAAGATTAAGAAAAGAGCATTCAGATGGTTGGACCATGTAGAAAGGATTGGTTGGAAGAGATTGTCGCCTGGCAATAAGCCTGCCAGATTGTATTGCAATAAAAGTGTTAAATAAATAAATAAATTTACAAAAATAATCTATATAAGTAGTATAAAAGGTGACATGGCACTACCAAATGAATCAATTTCTAGAAGATGGAAGAGTGAAGTTTTTATAATACAAGAATATGCATGATAAGGTGTATGGACAATGCAGAAGCGAAAGATGTGTTTGCTAGGATAGAATGAAATGTAGATCTGTTCTCTCCACTTACCTCATTAGGAATGTGGAAATGATGAAGCAAAATTACCAATTAAAGATGACAATGTTACCCATAAACAATAATAGGAACCTCACCGTGAGGCCACGAACAATTCAACAATTCACCCTCATATATACGTTATGGAATGCATAAATTGTTAAATTTTAATTTGCCATGTAATTTTGAAATGAAAAAACATAATGGATTCTCTGTGAAGCATGCATTTGAGTAATATCTCATTAAATCATTCCACTATCCAACAGAACCTTGAAGCCGGTAATACCGTGTAAGATGTTCCTATAGATATCCAAAGTATAAAGCTTTAATAAAAGTATAGTTTAGTACAAAAAAACTTTATTAGGTTTGGATAAAAAACAAAGAAAGGTTTTAGCCGCCACTGCCTCTTCAAATGCCCCATGCAATGCCCACCTACAAATCCCCCATGTAATGCCCACCTACAAATCCCCCATGTAATGCCCACCTACAAAACAAAAACTAGCATTGATTGGTTTTATTCTGCTGGAAAATCGTTTTTTTATTTACATGATAAAAAGTGTTTGAGATACTAAAAACACATTATTTTAGATTGAGTCAAAACATTTGCTAGCCATTATTAATAAGAATGTTAAAAAAGCATCCTTACCTTGAAATATATTATTCAGCCCTCGAGAGTTTTCTTACCTAGTGGTATTTGCCATCCACTCAGATTTCACTCCCAATAACTAAATAAAAAGTCTCCTGTGATTAGAAAAGATTGCTAAAATGGATATAAAAACCCACTAAAAATATTGTGCATCAGTATAAGTCAAGTAAAAAATGGATAAAATTCTCCAAGGTCTTTCATTGACTGCTCAATAATTTCTTTAAAAATTACAGTGATGTTAAAATATTTCCCTTTATTTAAAATTCTTGAAAAATAATAAAAACGATGATATTATAAATCATCAAACACCCTTACGAACCCTATTATTGCCATTAGACCACTCCAGGGTTCACTTGGTTTTGAACCTATCTAAATAAATTCAGAATAGAATGGCAATGAGCATTTTGAGTACTCGGCAAAATTTGATATGAATGTCTATCGACGTTCTCAGTAAAGCCTACAGGCGTTATCTGAAACTATTAGGTGTACAAATAAGTTTCCACCGTTTTTTATCAAAAATTGGGCTTTTATCGTGAAAGAACGGAACCTCATGTTTTATTCGAAGTATTGCCCATCGCTTGCCACTACTTTTTCACATCTATCTGGCAGCATACGGATACCACGTCGGAAGAATGCTTCATCTTTTGAGGTTACCCAATTTTTGGTATCTTCATATGATGTGAAGTGCTGCTCAGACAGGCCATGTGTCATCGATCGAAACAAGTGGAAATCAGAAGGAGCAATGTCTGGTGAATACGGCGGGTGGGGTAAAACTTCCCAATTGAGTCTTTCCAAATAGGTTTTGACCGGTGCCGCAACATGTGGACGAGCATTATCATGCAGGAGAATCATTTTGTCGTGTCTGGAGTAGTAGTGGGCGCGCTTTTCCTTGAGTGCTCGACTCAATCTCATAAATTGTGTTCGGTAGACAGCCCCAGCAATGGTTTCGTTCGGTTAAAGCAACTCATAATACACGACACCTCCCACCAAATACACAACAAGAGTTTTTTTCCATGAATATTTGCCTTAGCCGTAGATGTTGAAGCATGGCCAGGGGGTCCCCATGATTTCTTCCTTTTTGCATTATCGTAGTGGATCCATTTTTCATCACCAGTGACTATATGGTGCAGAAAACCCTTTCGTTCATGCCTGGCAAGCAGAATTTCACATGTGGAAAATCGGCGTTCAACGTTTCTCCGTATCAGTTCATATGGAACCCAATTTTCTTGTTTTTGAATCATTCCCAACGATTTCAACCGATGTGAAATTGCTTGTTGAGTCACTCCTAATGTAAGTGCAAGTTCTTCTTGCGTTTGGCATGAATCTTGATCCAATAATACTTCCAATTCCGCGTCTTCGTACACTTTCGGCTTTCCGCTACGTTCTTTGTCTTCGATGTCAAATTCACCGTTCTTAAACTTTTGAAACCACTCACGACAACTTCTCTCACTTAAGGCAACCTCACCAAATGCTTCTACAAGCAATCGATGCGCCTCAGCTGCAGATTTCTTCAAATTGAAGAAGTAAATCAAAAGTTCCCGCAAATGACGCTTATTCGGGTCAAAACTTGAAATTTTCGCAAGCAAAAGAATATATTATACTGATAAAAATTCACTAATATTTCAAGGTCATGTTGTTGACAGATGTCCAACCTTACAACAATGACGTTTTACATCTAACAATTTTAACCATATCTTACTGGTGCCGGCGGCTTATTTGTACACCTGATAATATAATACTACCGATATCATGAAAGCATTATAAAAAAATGCAAAATATATACTCAAGATAAGCATTTGAATTTTATTTGATTAAAACTGTTCCAAAGATAGGACTTACAAGTTAAAGAAGATTTTTCATCCAACCACAAAGAGTAAAGAAATCTTAAGGTCAAAAGAAGATAATACTTTGTAAGACAGTTTTAAATAGGTTGGTATGGACATTCATTTTAAAACCCAACCCGTAAATCATTTCTGGTGACAGCAGTATAAACATGAGCAACTTCTTGAATGCCTTTCAACACATCAATTGTAATTTTAAATATTTCTTTAATAAAAATACAGCCGTGTCTCCTCAAATTTATTTAACAATTAGTAATTTCCTTTACTTCTCATAACCAAGGAAAATTCTTATCAATTATTTATCGTTAGCTAGTTGTGGTCAGTTAAGAATGTCATATACGAGGCATATCCAGAAAGTAAGTGTACTGAATTTTTGTAGGTTACAATTTTTTTTATTTAAACAAAAAAATTACGTGGTTACCGTAGTACATATGTAAGCTATTTTTCGACATAGTCGCCATTCCTCTCAATGCAGGTGGTGAAGCGGGGTATCAACTTTTTGATGCCTTCCTCGAAGTAGTTTCCCGCCAACCCCTCCGTCCACTTCTCCACCGCCTCCTTTACCTCCTCGTCGGTTGAAAACCTTTTTCCACCCATGTACAGCTTCAAGGAGGTAAAGAGATAGTAATCTGAAGGTGCTAGGTCAGGGGAATGCGCGGGATGGTTCAGGACATCCCATTTAAACGAGGCGAGCAGTTCCTTCGTGGCGTTGGCCGTGTGTGGTCAGGCATTGTCATGCAGCAGGCAGACTCCCTTTGTCAGCATGCCTCTCCTCTTGTTCTTAATCGCCTTCCGCAATTTTTTTAGGGTCTCACAGTATCTTGCAGAGTTGATGGTCTCCCCTTGAGGTATATATTCAATTAAAATTATGCCTTGACAGTCCCAAAACACGGATGCCATGATTTTCTTGGCTGAAATTGTGGTTTTGAACTTTTTGACGGAGGGTGAAGAGGTGTGACGCCACTGTTGAGACTGCCTTTTGGTTTCAGGCGTGTAGTGTGCAACCCAAGTTTCATCTCCAGTAACGATGGAGTGGAGAAATTCATCTCCATGGAGTTTGCAGTGCCTCAAAAACTCTTGCCTTTTTACAAAATTTCGCACTTGGCGGGAGATTGGGTTGACATTTTTCACGAAATGTGTTGTCGCGTCGACACTTCTCAACGTACTGACCTCGAACCGGTCTCGTTGTGGAGGGGAAGGGTCAGGCTACACGGAAATGGAGCCAACATGTCGAAAATAAAATCCATCCGGTCGTGAGAGCTTCAGTACACTTACTTTCTGGATACGCCTCGTACTTTAGTAAGTTCGTCTTCAAAACATAAGTATAGATTGTCTGCTTTTAGCTCAGATTAGGAAACACATCATTTTTCAGAAACTGCGAAATAAATTTGAACATGATCTAAAAAAATTAAGTTCAAAGATTTTGAAATCATAGACTGATGTAACAAAGACTAAAAAAATCAACACTTCTTAACTAGCACATAAAATGTTTTACCTCTTCTTTAACAGATGGCACTTATATATCAACCAAACTAAAAAGACAGGAAAACGGAATTCAGAATAGAAGTGAACAAAAAAAATGCATTAATCAATAATCGAAATTTCTGTTTACTTAACAATCATGAAATACTTTTTTATGACATGTTAACTTTCTTCACCAGTTAGAACTATTATTGAGAATCAGTGAAAATTTTACCAAATCAAATATACAATCACTAACTTACTGATAAAATTGTTTTCAAATTGTGATAATACATTGGGATATGATTACTTGAGCTGGTTATAAATTGCCATGTGAACCTTTCATTTTATTAAATTATATAAAACCAAGTTTATAAGCTACTTAGAATAATTTTTCATATGTTTTTTTTTACTTATTTCCAAAATAACCATTATTAATTTTCATTTATCTGAACTAATTACAAAAAATATATATTTGATTCAACCAAAATTTTTACTAGATTTGAAATCAATCGAAAAATACACCCATTTGACTACAATAATGCGTTTCCCTATACTTTTTGAAGTATTTTAATTATGTAGCCTTGTTAAAGCTATTTTAAAATAAAAACACTGTTTATGCAATATTTGAATTACAAATAGCATGTTACTCTAAGAACCAAGGGCACAAATTGAAGATCATTAATTCAGGATTCTTCAAAAAAATTAGGTGCATCAACATTCTTAAAAAATTTGAATTCTATAGGAAATATCAATAGTATTTCCATCTTAGTTTATCTATTTTTTTTATTCTTGACAATGTGTTGAAGGAAACATTCGATATAAGTTGATTTTTATTTTGCATAACTGTCTACTAAAATATATTTAAAAGAGAAAAAATGGCTCAGAATCTGTATTTAACCCATCACAATTGAAATTGATAAAAAAATCTTTAAATGTTACTACTGGAAAACGGGTGTTAATTTTCATGAGTAAATCAGTAAGATTATGAAAACTTCATAAATACATTTTAATTTTTTCTCTACTTTTTTATATCTTTTTACTTTGACTCCATTATAACTAAGTATTAACAAATGGATATTTTTATCTCTTTAAAGAGAGTGGATAAACATGGACACATGGATCATTGAAAACGCATGGTCCCCAGGAGTTCTATATGAACAATATGATTTTTCTCTAGCTCCTGTTCCTAAGACTTAGCTAACTGATTCCAGCTTAAAAATATGTACAGTAAAAGTTCGTTAATTCGAAATTCAAGCGACCGAATTTCACAAAAATCTCAAATTACGAATCACTAAAAAAACAATTTGAATTTGCGCAGCACTTTCTGATGACGGGGAACATCACGGACATATTTTTCTTACTATAAGAATAATGTAAATCAAACAAAGTTTAGTCCACATATTTCCGCAATATTAACACATTGTTGCCGGACGGTTTTTTCATCAATCGATGCCGTTAAGCGGGCAATTTTTTTAGATTTACGCGCGAAATTACGTTTCACGTAAAATTACTATAACTTGAGAACTATTGATCATATTTAAATAAAATTTTAGTATTTTATCATTAATGAAATCGTTTTTAATGATCTTTTTATAAACTTATATATATTTGGGTAAACAATTATGATATTTAAGGTTAAATTGCATTTTTACCTCGCTGTCCATTTAGCCCTTCTGTACATGTTCAACATAATATATATTTTGTAAAATACGAAAAAATAAACACTAATATTGTTTTAAAGTATGATATCGTTGAAAACAGTTCCCTTTATGTATGCACATCACAGAATTTACACATATATCAGGTTTCGCTACGCACTTTGTGGACCGCGCACACACGACATCTCCTTCGTAGATTCTTGTTTTTACCAGTGCTTTCAATCTTTTCCAATGTATGTTTTCTCATATCCATTTAAAGTCCTTGAGCACAATAAACTTCGAAATTACATATGTAGCCTGTAGTGCTTTCGCACACCATACGTACGAAAATCCCATATTTTATTATTTTTGCAGCATTATAAACTCTAATAAATAGTCTTCCCCTCCAAGGCACGGCACCATGCCTTCATCTAAAGATAGTTGCTGATTAGGTTTGTAAACATTTATAAACTTGGGAAGAAAATAATCTAATACTGCTCTAACTTTGCAAAGCTTATCTGATCCATCTTAGGTATTTTCATTATTATTAAAACGCCAAGCTCTCCATATTTGGCGAAATCTGTCTCTGGTCATCCTTTTTGCAAAAAATGGTGTTTCCGTGGATGCATCTGAACTCCAGTATTCATCTCTTCTGTCCTTACGGACTTGTCCCATAAAAAGGATAAGTCCCCAAAATTTCTTAATTTCTTGTATTGTAATGTCTTTCCATTTGAGTTTTCTTATATATTTTAAATTTGTGCTTATTTTGATAATAATATGTGTTAGATTCTTGTACAAGGAAAGTAAAAATATCATCTCCTATGAATAAATTTACCGCTTCCGTTACATTATTCAAAACACTACCGGTAGTTGGTCGACCTAAAACTCTTCCAGGACTGGTGGATTGTCTGCTGATGACCATTCTTCTTCACCTTCGTCCGAGTCTGAATCCGAATCGCTTGAAATTATTCGTCGGAAAAATGTCCGAGGACGCGCGGTAACTTCATTATCACTAGTTTCAAATTCGCCATCTGTCATCATGCCATCATCAACACAAGAATAATCTGACAAATTATCAGCACACAATTCTCCATCGCTCTCATTACTATCGTAATCCATTTTTATTGGGTATTTTTTATGAAAAAAATATTCATTTATTATAAAAATACGGAACAAATAACTTTTCAAACACAACAGCGATCGATATCCACTACACTATATCATACGATAGGTATTTTGTAATATTTTTTTAATAAAAATAATTTGCAATAGCGGAATGTAGGCAGAAACGAAAATGGAGAACGTCTTGAACTAAACAATATCGCCTCAATACTGAAGAATTATAAAGATAAAAAGGAAATGTTTATCTTACAACTATTGTATTTGGAGTGCATGTTATATGACGAGTCTGCCACCCGACCCTAATTATACTAAGACAGTCTGCCACCCGACCCTCATTATACTAATCGTTTCACTTCACAAGTAACCGCAAACCCAATTCCGATCTGTACAACGGTTTTTGGCGTCTCCCGCGCTCTACCAACAGTAAGCAAATACAACGCTTTTAAGTCTCCCGCTCTCTACCAACAATATGTAAAAGACGCTTTTAAGCGTTTCCCGCAAACAATGTGTTAAGACATAATAAATATATTTAATGGTAAAATATTTTTTTTGAAAACCGTACTATTGTAATTTTCTTGGGTGGCCAATGCGTATGAATTGAAAAAACTATAATTGTCCCTTATTTGATTTTGACATGGTCACTTTTTACACATATGAACTACGATTCAAAATTTTTTGACAAATTAATTTTCATAGTTGTGAAATTATTCAAGGTAAAATAAAAAAACATTAAAAATACGTAAAAATGTATAAGAAAAAAATACTCAAAACCCCATACTTACAATAATAATCAAAGTTCGCGCTACTTGAATATCATCTAAGAATTAAAATTTCGTAAGAGAGAAATTTTGCTAATTTATAGAAAGGTTAAAAATAACAGTTACACAAAAAATGCTAAAATTATATATTTTTTAATTATTTTTACATTGTTTCCTTATTTTATCAATGGGCTTCCCGATCCTTATGATAAAATCTTGAGATATTTCTATATTTAATCTTTGGATATAGGGGGAAGCTCCAAAAATTTTACCATTTGTCAGCGCATAATACATCTGTCGTTATTATCGACTATGTGGATCCGCGATTTGCATGGAAATTTTTTAGTTATTAGAATTCATTAATACATTTTGGTGAAAAACATTACGAAATACGCAGTTTTTCAAATCACCAGTAGAATTTATTAGGAAAAGTCAATTTTGGGACCTAGAAAATGGCAAAAAAATTCAAATTACGAATTATCGTTATTCTAATTAAGACTTTTACTGTAAATCTAGACAAGCATTTTTGCAATCCTTGCAAAATCCATCAAATTTTATTTCATGATTGAAGTTTCTTTTATAGCTGTAATAGGTTGTCCCTTGAAAGGGTATTATGACTAACAACCGAACAATCATAATCAAGGCAATAAAATGTATCTGGTCAAGGCTTGTGAGGAAAATAATTTTGCCTGCAATTTGGGCCATAGGATGTTCAATAGAACATTTTCTTAAGCCAAAAATAATCAATATAATTTGTCACATAACTATTCTTATTTAGAGAGTTTATTAAATTGTCTATGCTTTTTACCTAACTAGATTGGGTCATCAGTGGTATCCTAAACTGCTGTTGCAGTATTCAGTCTTTCAATATTTAAAACAGAATATATCAAAAAAGTTAGGAAGAAAAGTCCTACATTTTTATATTTGTGTACAAGTAATTGCATAAATTGGCATTACTGAACAGTATCGCACAGCACAGCACAGTGTATAAGGTTGTCAGTTCAAAACCCACAATAATAGTAGTCATTATTTCTGCCTGGTTTTTCGAGATATAAGAATTTTGAAAGGAAATCGCATTCAGAATAATTCAGTTCCTAAAAATTGTCATATCACATAGTTAATAATGTCTTTTTAATTCGCTAGATGGTGTCTGAATTTACAAGACAAAATATATGAAATTTGTTCAGTAATGCAACGTTGGGTGAAAAACTAAGGAAGTATAAACTGGTGTATATATTACATAAAAAATATCCCATTCCAAAAATCACATATATTAAAAAACACAAATAAAGAAAAATAGGTTAAGTCAATTTGATGATAATAGTTTCAGAGATTTTCCAATAATAGAACTAAAAACAGTAAAACTGGTGAAAAAGATAAAACTGCATTCACTTCAACTCTGACCGCTTCGAGTGATGATGGGTATCCTAACCAAATAAAAAATCTCTCATAAAAATATAACAATCATATAATAAATATTTGGCATTTACATTTAATCAATCAAATCAGTGTAAAATTTTTAAACTAGAACTCATTTTTGGTATTAAAACGTCATACCAAAACATCTGTCCCATTAATTCATCACTATTAAAGCTGAGAGATCACCAACTCATTGTATTCACATTGTTTTAAAACATTAATTGATTTAGATGTTCACGGTTCTTCTCGGATACCCGTTTTCCCTCCGTTTCCTGAAATAACACATGACTGTCCACCATGACAAAAATAAACAATAACTTATTTTATCATCACCGTGGCCCGCACATGTTTTTTATGTTAAAAATCCTTGGTTTTTAAATTATTCAACAAATCAACTGTAACGAAATATTTTTTATTAATCAATTATTAATATATTTTAAAAAACATAAATTTTATAATACACATTGAATTTTTTTAACACCACTGTCAAAAAGCTAAGCCACAAAGGTAAACCGAACACTAAAATTTATTTTGTGAATCACAGTAGAAGTCTGTGGAAAGTACTAAACAAAATAGTTTAATCTAGAAATCACATTTCATTTGTAAATGCTATTTATTTGATCTGGCCAGTTCTATCGGTAAAATTGGTACGCTCCGTTCGATTTACAGGGATATAAAATAATTATAATGACTTTAAATTAACCAGAATGTCATGCCCTTACCCAAAATGAATGTGGACTATTATTAAAATACTTTAAATTTATAAATACATACTTTTTTAAATATGATATAAATGATAAGGACAAGGGAAAGGTGATCCCTTCGAGACTACATATTCAAATAAATTGTTCAGGTTTTGCATAGAATATCTCATCAACATGGCTCTGCCATTCAGATTTCTACTGCAATTCGTAATGCAATGAAAATTGGTTAAAAGTTATTTTATGCGATAACGTACACTGTTCACGATCAACACTAGATTATTTTAGCTTTGATGATTAGTTTGGGGAGCGTACGATATTTCACTTCCAAATTTATTCATAAAGTCACTTTTTGTTTGTATTCCTTGACTGACACTATTGCCGTTTCTCTCCATGGCAGCAACAAACTCTCGCAAAAGATCTGATAATGCCTTTCTTTTGAATCTCAACGATTCATCAATCACTTCTTGCAGCACAGCCTTCTTTGTTGCTACTCCTCCACGGAGACATTTCAATTGGTTGAAAAGTTCAGTGAAATCTGAAAAAAGAAAATTAAACTTAAGAATAAATATTTCTCAAAATTAGTATGATTAATTGAATTTCAGCCTTAGATAATTATATTATATAAATATTAAACAAATAAACTTAAATGATACAGTAAAAATAAATTACAAGTACTTATGAATGAGACAATTTTATCTAACTAAAAAATTATTAAAATATGTGCATTGAAATTTTAAATACGGAGTGGCATTAGGAGTCTGACTGGATAACTAGGTATGCTTTTTTTAAGGCAGTCAAATAATCCTCAGTGATGTTTCATTAGTTTTTTTGTTAGATAAAATAATAATCATTTTCATAATACTAGCCCTTAAAGCATAGTCCAGTCCAGTCCAGTAACAAGTCGAAATCCTTTAAAAGCATTCAATTAATTCACAGACTATTATCTTTCTTTTCGAGGATCAATTCTTCATCTAATTAGAGATTCTCAACTGTTAACTTCAACTTTAATAAAAGTCATTTTTATTGCCGTTTCTTTACTTGATAATTTCACGATGACTAGAAAATTCCGACTAGATTACATAAAAATATTTATATTGAAATGAGTAACAAACCTTTGCCAGGACGTCTAACAGCCTTATAAATTTGCGCCCTAACATTAAGATTATGCCGTCTTATTTCACTAATCTCTTTTCTAGTCAGAGGAACTGGTTTCGACCGCTGCAACACAGGCGGCTGGGGATGATGGGTGACTATAGTGGCTCTGGTTGCTGATCTGTTAGCCAACCCAATCATCCCCCCGCCTGCGGCCTCATGCAGGATCATGTTGATCTCCTGGTCATCCTCGATCATGGGAGTCACTATGGTGGGAAGCACAGGGCTGAAGGATGGCATCCCAGGAGGTGGAGGGGGCGAGGGAGATCGGGGCTGCTTCAACCCCACTGAAAGGTAACTATCTGCAATGCAAAAAG
This sequence comes from Odontocerum albicorne, assembly GCA_949825065.1. NCBI lineage: Eukaryota > Metazoa > Arthropoda > Insecta > Trichoptera > Odontoceridae > Odontocerum > Odontocerum albicorne. The sequence goes on along the minus strand of OX463839.1, from coordinate 21,182,750 downwards.
ATTTATAAATATTTATACTCACAAAAAAGAAAATGGAATATAATCACTAAAGAATGATTAATAACTAGGAGTTTATAAAGGGGTGAGAAAACAAAATTTAAAAAATCCTATATTAGTTAGACATATATTTGCAAAAAGACAACCCCTATATTACCTGATCTAAGATACTTGAGGAAATATAAAGTTGCTTAGTATGGGCTTTATGGAACAAATATTTTTGAGATTAAGGATTCATACTTCTACGCTTTTTCGATATCTCAAATAGACCAAAAAATGGTTTTGTGAGTTGGGTCTTTTTTGCATATAAAAGGGATTTAACTACATTCTACCTGTTTTGATATATTTAATGAAACATTGTCACATTTTAAATACTAAGTCGCACTATCGTGTGACTTATTATTTAAAACAGAATTATTGATGAAAAACACATTTAACTGACATATTTTTGCGCCCAGGATTGAGATATGCTTATTAATCAAATTAGTAAACCAAAAAAAAATGTTGAGTTGGATCCCTTTAGTTAGTTAATTTTGTACTGTGTAGAGAAATATGAAAAGAGGATTCATTTTGCTATTTTCAGATGACATAAGGTAAAAAAAAATTCATATTCTGTTCTAGGTCAATTCAAAAACTATTTTTTTTATATGAAAAGGGTTAAATGTACAATTGAAAATATTCTCAATATTTTATCTTTCTGTTTTACTGAATAAATTATAGAACAATTAGTCATCATTGATGTTTTACTCACAGCGCCCAAAAGTGTTTTACTTTTTCTGGGACTCAAGTTCTCATAATTCCTCTCACGTTATGAAAATTGTTTGATCTATTGAAAACATATCAAGAAATTACATCACTGAAGATTATTTGATTGATAGTTAAAGATTTCAAATGTCCTAAAGTGCAATTGATTTAGTATTCCTCAATAGTTGTAATGTGTTGTGAAACAAATAAAATAATAGTAAAATGAAGCGAATATTAATATTTGTATAATACATAGATAATTACCTCCATTAAGCATCGGTTTAACTACAGGTGGTAGAGAATTAATATTAACTGACACAGGTGGTTGGTAAGATACGATCTGAGGGAAGATGTTACCAACGTCATTAGCCAGAGGCGGGCCGGTGTCCACGGATGGCAATATAATTTCCCCATTCCCAGGATGTGCCCACATGCCCATTGGTTCTGGTGGTCTGCCGTAATTTGCAGATGGTGGTTCTGACGGTAAGTTGGGAGAAGCAGATGAAATGATGGGGGGAGAAATGGGACTGGAGACAGGTGTAGATGATGTTGGAGTACTGGGGCGTCTGGCAATCACGTGAGGAGGAAGAGGACCAGGTTTCCGCTTTGGTGGAGCACGTGCCATCATAGGAGACATGGGAATTTCTCCCGGTGCCATGGAGGGTATAGGACGCTTGTTGCTCACTCTGGTTCCCCCTCCTCCACCGCCTACAAGATCTATATCTGCTTCGTCCACCATCATGCGCTGGAATAAAAATATTACATTAATTAAGGGTGTAATACGAAAGAATTGCCAGCAAAGATATAAAAAAATCATGAAATTTTTTTTTCTTTCTGTTTTGTATAAACATATAAATGTTTTTCTATATTATTTATAGTTAAAGCATTAATATTGTGGAGGTTTAAAGATTTTGTAATTTGTTTTATCAAATACTGTTTATTCCACTTTACGTAATGGTATAACCCTACCGGTTTCAAGGTTTTCACCTCATCAACAAGACTTATTTGTGCTCCCCTGATGATGAAGTGAAAACCATGAAACTGGTAGGGTTATACCGTTACATAAAGTGGAATAAACAGTGTTTGATAAAACAAATTACAATAAATGTTTTTCTGTTTTGATTGCGTGTTCAATTTTGATGTTTTACATTTTTGTTATATACATATTAAGGTTTGCTTGATTGCAGTTTTCATTTCAATTTGTTTTGTTTTTGTAATTGAAGTCTGATTATACGTCAAGGCTGCAGTTGTTAAAAATTAATAAGTATTAGAAATAAAAAAATCGTACATGGGGCACAGAATGCATGAAATTTCACACAAGATAAAGTAAGTATAGGATCAACTTGGATGATAGTAACAGTTTGAAAGATATATGATGCAATTATGAATGCAGTACACTGCAATAGCAATAGAACCAGCCATCATAACGCCAAAAAGACACAGGTAAATACATACTCATGCCATGTCCCTTTTGGAGTAAGCAGAGATTTTCTTGCTATTCACGCACTGCTCGCTTCATCCATGTCCATACATGAGTCACACATATTTTTCAGTTTACTTATTACCTTTTAAAGACCCTCAATTTGTTTAGATTTACCATACTACTCACCTTTCTGGTGTAAACAAAAAAACACTGAATGCTTAATGTGTATTGAAATATTTAATCACTTTTTCTATTCCCATGATACTTCTTCAACATATCCGAGTTGGTGATTCGGTTATATTGCAGAGCTTGGCTGGGAGATAACATTGTCTTCGGCCCCATTCATCGAGCCTTTGGGCTTAAAACCACAGATAACTCACGGTTTGTAATCGCACGTGACAGCAATACTTACTAGTGGAATGACAACAACACCTACACAAGTCTTAATATTGTAACCAGATGAATTCTTTTACCAGAAAATTACCCTTTTTTATTTTTTTTTCAGATATAAGGAATAGAACACGAATCCCCCAAATGGAAGTTAAGTGTTTACCAACCAAAGCACATAGGATATCATGTTTATTACTGAAAGAAACTTATTTTGATACCCTATTGACATCCCAGATTTCTTTATGTTTTATGTTAAAATATTTTGAACGATCTCTGATCAATCAAGCACATGTTTTTATTCCATATCTAAAATAACTCTGATTTAAATATTTAGCACCAATTAAGTGACTTTTGTTGCTATTTTTAGAATGAAAACATCTTAAAAAGGCATGACCATTGTCCCACATTGACTGATAAGATGACCTGGATATCATCATGTAAATTAATAGAAAAGCAAATATCTGATTAAAAGAACGTAATAAATTTATTCACAAAAAAGAATATTTAACATAAACATACCTTGTCAATTTTAAATGGATTGCCAAACATGTGTTGTCTAACAGGTGTAGATTCTATTTCCCTAAGTTGCGGAGTCATTCTCTTAAGGTACTCTTGGTAGTTGCCCATCTGTGCTACAGGCATAGAATGTAATGAATCATCATCCACTAATTTGGTATGTGCTAAAGAAGGCTGAAGGAAGTTGGCTCTCATTCGAACAACCTAAAAAATATAAATATGTTTCACCAATAAAAACATTTATTATAAATAAAACAAGCAACATAATATAAATCTACTAAACTATTAGAGGAAAAGGGTAAATTATAATCAAAAATGTTTTTTTTATAAGATATAATTTCGTTCATTTAATACAAGAAAATAATTTTTTTATAAGATACAATTTAGTTCATTTATTAAAAGATACAATTTCGTTCATTTAATACAAAATTTCATTGTAAACAGTACAGCTTGGCAGGTTTATCCAACCAACGAGGAAAATGTTGAACGAGTCTTAAGTAAAAATCTGACTAGGATTGTTTTTAAAAAATGGGGTTCCACTAGAAATCAAATCCGCAACCCCCGGGCTGGAAGACAGGTGTCTTACCAACTAGGCCACAAAGGTCATATTCAAATTAAAAACAAAAGAGCTACTATATAATTTAAAATACACAATTGAAATATAATATATTGTTAAAAAACTCCGAATAGTATGATAAATTTATAATTGATTAAAAAAAATAGATTCAACGTGTTATGTACATATTAAAAACCAATAATGATCGAATAGACCTCACCTTTTGTATTCTCCACAGCTATGTAAAAACTTCATATCAACAGACTGTTACAGTTACGTTAAAGCTTAGAAAATAATTTCTTTTAATTGAAACATAAAAAGTCGAAAAATGTAGCAACACCTTGGGGAAGTTTTTTGATATAATAAAGTCAAGAGGATTTTAAATTTTCCCAGACAAACCTATATCTTAGAAATACACATAAATATTCAAATAAACCTTACCTGATCTAATAAATCTCTTCTTTGTATATCAAATGGATTCCTATAAGTATGTGCTTGAGCTCTATGCCTACTTCTTGAAAGTCCTACAACAAAGCCACCAAATTCGTTGAGCTGATCCCGTAATGCTGTGAACTTGTCTTGTAAACACGGATGTGTTGTCAAATCTTTTTTAAGTGGAAACCGAGGATTTACCCTGACACTTTCAGCCCCTTTTACAGGAGCCGCATTAGTTCCTACTTTATTCAAAACTTCTCCGCACAGTTTTTCAAAATCTAACTTTGCTTGATTCTTCAATCTCTTCAAATAATTGACAACAGAATAACTTAAGGAATTGTCTTGCGTATCAGGCACTAAACTTACGACTAAAGGACCAGGTGCTCCCATTTTGGTGAGAGCTCTTTTCAAAGGCTGAAATCAAACATATATCAATAAGTAAAAAGTAGATAACAATGTATAAACAAATGGTAGATACAGATTAATGAAAGATTATTGTCTAAATGTATTTAATTTTTTTAAAGAAAATATGTACCTAAAAAATAACTTACAGTGACATAATAAGATGGCATCCTGTCTAAATATTGTTGGAACATCTGTTTCCACTCAGGTGTGGGTTTACACCTATGAACCTTGAAGAGATCATCCAGTAGAGGTAGCAGCACTGGATAGTTGTAGGGCATCACAAATAGGTTCACACAAGTCAAGTTCGTGCTTGCTTTCAGGTAACCAAAGGGGTGGCCTACTTCTGTACTCTTGCAACTGTTGGCAACAAAAACCTGTAAAATAAAAAAGATATATAAAACAATTATCTCTTAATAGGATAAAATTACCATAAATATTGTGAAGGTGACCAAATATTCTTCAAGGAGACTGTTGGATTGCTTGAAGATTATTTTTGGCTGTAGTTTAGGGTATATAAATGAGTGCTCCTATCTTCACTGGTTGATGTATCCTTCGAAGGAAAATATTTTTAAAAACTTGAGGGGACTTTTCTCGAGCTGTCTTGGTTCATGCCCCACATCAATACAGCACAATCAACTTAATCATCATATTGTTAATTTTAAAGATTGATCTTCTGGATAGCCTTAAGATAATGTTCTTGTTTGGCCCCAACCATGGTTTTCACTTTGATGACAGTAGATTGATCCTCTCTGTCATTTGAGGGCTTTTCTCAAATACAGTCATCAGCATGACCAAGGACTTGATGGGTACCATTTAGATAGACTGAACCTTTAGTTTGGCGATTACTGCCTTTACTACCTCTACAATTGCTAGACTAAGACACAACAAAGCGTATCCTTGTTGCAATATCACACCAACCTCAAAACCCACCAATATTTAATATTACTTCATAACTGCTCTTTAATCCTACTGTGCACATTCTTACCAGATCAATTTCTTTTGACTCTTTTTGGTAATGTGTTGTATTGCATTATACTTTCCTTGTATACAGTACAATCTCACAAAATTATTGCCATGTGGCAATATTTTCCAACCAATCATAAAGATGTCCAAGAAGCCTTAAGTGAATACCAGACTGGAATCATTTAAAAAAAAACTGGGTTTCCTATGGTAATCAAACTTACAGCCCCCAGGTTAGAAGGCAGGCATCTTACCAACTAGATTAGAAGGCAGGCATCTTACCAACTGTATATAATTTTTCATAATTCTTCCATAGACCTTCATGATCAACACAAAATCTGTCTTAAAGTAAACAAAGAGATAGTGGAAGTTGTTAAAATGTTGTAGTGTCCATTAATAAAGCGTTATTTTTTTATAATTAAACAAAATGTTGGGTACAGATATAAAATATGAATAAAAAGTAGGGACCAATCTTATGAACATATTATTTTATATCCCTTTCTGGAAATTCATCATTCTTCGTGATAAGTTTATGCTTTCACAACGTAATCTTAAGTTAAAAAGGTTATCAAATAAACCATGAATAATACAAGAAAAATATAGATTAGAGGACATTAACACATTATAATACACATAACAAAAGGCCTACGGTGCAACTTATGCACACACTGATAAAAAAAAGATAAGAAAAAATAACAATAAAATTTTGGTAACTATGTCAAATCTTCTATAGCTCTTAACATTCAGTCAGGTTAACAGTTTTCTGCTCTAATAGTAAACTTAATTTGTAAATAAAACAGCTTTTTCAATTTCTAGAATATACTAAAATTCGTACAATATAAAATATTGTTAGTACATAAGTTTTATACCAAAACCACCAGCTGTACTTATTAAAAATTTGCAGCTTCTCACACAAAAGTAGGTCATGGGTTTGTATATAGCTGCAGAAATATTGATTGCTTTGTCTTTTTGAGGTGAGGCACTTGGTGTAATAGTTCAACTACTGTCTCCAATTTAAAAATTATAAAAGCATTTTGAGAATAGTAAAAAAAAACGATATGTCTTTCCTAATTATTTCTTTAGAAATTTGGGGAAACAAAGCGTTTTTAAAAAACTCACCTGCCAACAAATAGTCGGTTGCTTTCTGGCAAGGATAAATTGTGTCAGTGGACTAGGCTCCAATTCATATTTGTCAAAAGGTAAATTGTCAATAACCATTGGTTCTTGTGAGGAGCACGTGAATTTTACTGCTGGGTGCGCTGATCTCGGGGGCTGAAAAAATATACAAATAACACCAGATAATTCATCCATCGAGAAACAATATTGTCATGTGTAGCCACTTAACTCATAAGTGTTAGTGATACTGCAGTAAGACAAGAGGTAACAATAACTGCATAGATTAATTCTAATAGATTTAGGGCGCCCGCGCACTAGGCAGCTGAAATTTTGAGCAGCCAGCCGACGGTCGAACGTTGAGTCGAGCGAGATGGACGTGGAAGATGTTATAATTGTTTACCTTTTGTCACGTAAGAAACGCAAAGCAAAAATCAGGCATTGGATTCATCCTTTACTTCTGGAGCGGCACTCAAAGTTTCAAAATTATTTGTTAACTATACAAAAATGTCATTGCACTCATTTGATAACCTATTAGAAAATATAAAAAATTCAATTATGGGTACTAATAGTCGTATGCCAGCTTTATAACTCCAAAAGAAAAATTGGTAATTACTTTGAAGTGTGTACACAAAACAAAATTGTTATGTTTACTTTTAATAATATCGCGAATTTAGTTTAGGAATGCAAAATACGTCTGGCTGCTACATGTGCGCGGAGACTTGAGGCAGCCACATACATTTGCCTTATCTCACTCTGGCTGCGCGCAGCCAGTTGGCTGCCGTGCAATCGTACACGTTCTAATGGCTGCCGCAGCCAGGAATTTTTGGCTGCCTAGTGCGCGCGCTCCAATGATCCGCCATAGGTCGGATTGGCTGCCGCAGCCAGGCTGCCTAGTGTGCGGTCGCCCTTAGACTATATATTATTTATAGTTAAGGCATTAACCGAGGTTTAAAGACATTGTAATTTGTTTTATCAAACTGTTTATCCCACTTTATGTAACGGTATAACCCTACCGGTTTCAAGGCTTTCGTCTCATCATCAGGGAAGCACAAACAAGACTGAATTATATTCTGACTCTTTTTTTTGGTATCATCGGGAATGAAACCCGAAACCTGTGAAAGAGAACAATCAGTGGATCTCAACCTTTTAGAGAGAAATAATTTTTTTTAAATATTTCCTAAACTAAGCAACAGATTTGAAATTCAAATCAGCAGACACTTTTCTCATGTTACAATATGGTACTTTGTATTGTTGTTTATCAAAAGGGCTTAACCTATTTGGCAGACTTTTTACCCCAGCCTGTACACAAATCATAATAAAATTTAATGAACATATTTGGAATATTCCAACTTGGATTCTGTACAACTTTGGTCAGTGACACCCAAACTTTTAAGGGATTTAACTCTTATTTTGTTAAATTAACTCCTAAGCTAAGCATCTGATTGAAATGAAAATTGGCTGATATATCAATCACGGTGAAATGTAATGGTTTGTATTTTTTATGCTTTAATGCACAAAATAACAAACAAAAAACACGTGATTGTAAAGAAGCAAAGATTATTATCACTTAACTAAACTGCCAAGAGAACAAAATGAGTATATAATACATTAACCTTATTAACCATTAACCATAGGTATAAAATAGATTTAACAACCTCGAAAGAGGACAGGCTAAGAATCAAGATAACCAAGCATGTGGAATATGTACACTTTTTGTTCAATCATTTATATTATGTTAAAAAAGAGAAATTTTGTTTCAATATCACCAACTAAGAAATAATTTTGAGTTGCCACTCTTCATGTAAATATTTAAATACTTTCAAGGAAGAATAAAATATTAGAATTTCAAGATAAGTTTTGTGAAAATGTTATCACATGTATGAGTATGCTTAGTTAACCCTTCCCTTACGGTGATAAAAATAATACGCGTGTTACGGTGTTGGGTAGTGAGTACGCAATCAAAAATTAGCGATTTTAAATCGGAAAAATAAGAACATTCATAGATAATCCCCTTAATTAATTATAATTGAAGTTAAAAATTATAATAATTGAGATTTATTTGCTGAAAACATTAAAAAACCATCTGAAAACATTAAAAAACGCTCACAGAACAGGCGTACGTCTAACCTATTTGCAAGCCTAGAGGCAACTAGTGACGCGGAACGTCAGTCGCATACCCCGGCGCATACGCCTTTGCTTGCGACGTTGAGAAAATTCAGCTCCTCGCAATTCAGTCTAGTATGCAAGAGTGAGATGCGAATATAGTGTCGCGCTTCCCGCATACTATTCACCTATCGTCAAGACGAGGCACTCGCCGCGTTTAAATGCGAATTTGTTTTCGATCTTTACAAAACACCTCGATGTAGTCGATAAATTCTGATTATTATTATTATTTTTTAAATCAATGCGTAAATATATTATGGAGGAATACCTAAAATCTTAACATTGTATTTATTATATTTATAGAGATATTGATGGTTATTAGAAGCAACGTGTAGAAGATACCCAACACAGGGATGGAAAGGTTAACAACTTATATATCAAATTCAATCAACATGAATTTAATTAAGCTCAAAAATACAAAAAATTTGTTTGTTAGTCATAAATTTATTGGAAACATGATTAAAACCATGACTATATAACCGAACATGTGAAATTTATGTTTATGTAAAGTTTAAAAAAAAAACTTCCCGTAGAAAGAATTTAGAATGCCGCCGCCCTCACAAGTAAATATTTACACACTTCCTTGATAAGTATCGCGGAATTGTTATCACATATATGATAAGTATACTTATTAGAACATGAATATGATTTAAGCAAAAAGTATTAAGAATTTTTCCAGTCAAATTCATTTCAATCAATAAACAAACTATGTACTCCAAAAATAAAACAGGGTTAATGAAAATAAAGAAGTAAATTTAAACTGATTTAATAATTGTATAACTTTTCACTAAGACGGATAAATTTAAAACTGATTGGATAACTGCATAACTCTTTTGTTGTGTACAGTAGAACTTGGGAGCTTATTGCCATGTGGCTCTTACGTTTAATTAGGAATTAATAATATTAATTTTTCATTAATGTTATTTAAAAATAAAAATCCTCAAGTGGAATTAAAATTATCATCATATCAAGCAACGTATGATTAATAAAGATTTTTAACTATTCTGGATCCATCCAGTTATACTTATCAGTGTGAGAATATGAAGAACCATAAATGATACAACATCTTAGACCAGGGGTTTTCAACCTAATTGTGGTCGCGGGTGCATTCGAGATTTAGGAAAATAGTGGTGGGCGAAAGCGGAATTTCTAAAAAAAGACATATTAAGCAAAAACATTTCTCCTTAGTTTGGATAAAACAGTTGTCTTCTTCCCAATCGTTGTTGAATTGATAGGTTCATTGTTTTTTTACTTAACTACTCATTTTAGGGTAAAATGTTTATGAGAAAACATCAAACACGGTGACAACACGTGAAGTGGCATAACACTGAATTTAAACTGAACTGGTTACCAACAGATAAAATACATACCTAAACAAGTGCAGAAATTTGGCACTGGTAACCTTTGAACTCAAAGACAGTGAAATGAAAACATTTTCGTAAAATGACAAATGTTTATATATTTTCGATTTCAAAAAATAATATTAAAAAAATACTTTTTAGATTGAATTGTGTTTTTTCGTTATTAAATAGAGGGTGTTCCAAATGTTATCATTCCATTTGTTTTTATTATTAAAAGTTATAATAAAAACAAATAGGTTGAATTTTGGGACATCCTATACTTTGTAACGGGTGCATGCAAATATTGGGTGTACAAATAAGTCACCGCCGTTTGACAAAAGTTGGCGCCACCAGTAAGTTATGGTTAAAATTGTCAGATGTAAAATGTCATTATCGTAAGGTTGGACATCTGTCAACAACATGACCTTGAAATATAAGTGAATTTTTATCAGTATAACATATTTTTTTGTGTTCGAAAATGTCAAGTTTTGAGCCGAATAAGCGTCATTTGCGGGAACTTTTGATTTACTTCTTCAATTTGAAGAAATCTGCAGCTGAGGCGCATCGATTGCTTGTAGAAGCATATGGTGAGGCTGCCTTAAGTGAGAGAAGTTGTCGTGAGTGGTTTCAAAAGTTTAAGAACGGTGAATTTGACATCGAAGACAAAGAACGTAGCGGAAGGCCGAAAGTGTACGAAGACGCGGAATTGGAAGTATTATTGGATCAAGATTCGTGCCAAACGCAAGAAGAACTTGCACTTACATTAGGAGTGACTCAACAAGCAATTTCACATGGGTTGAAATCATTGGGAATGATTCAAAAACAAAGAAATTGGGATTCATATGAACTGACACGGAGAAACTTTGAATGCCAATTTTCCACATGTGAAATGCTGCTTGCCAGGCATAAACGAAAGGGTTTTCTGCACCATATAGTCACTGGTGATGAAAAATGCATCCATTATGATAATCCAAAAAGGAAGAAATCATGGGGATCCCCTGGTCATGCTTCAACATCTACGGCTAAGCCAAATATTCATGGAAAAAAACTCTTGTTGTGTATTTGGTGGGATCAGCTTGGTGTCGTGTATTATGAGTTGCTCAAACCGAATGAAACCATTGCTGGGGCTGTCTACCGAACATAATTGATGAGATTGAGTCGAGCACTCGAGGAAAAGCGCGCCCACTACTACGCCAGACACGACAAAATTATTCTCCTGCATGATAATGCTAGTCCACATGTTGCGGCACCGGTCAAAACCTATTTGGAAACACTCAATTGAGAAGTTTTACCCCACCCGCTGTATTCACCAGACATTGCTCCTTCTGATTACCACTTGTTTTGATCGATGACGCATGGCCTGTCTGAGCAGCACTTCACATCATATGAAGATACCAAAAATTGAGTCGATTCGTGGATAGCCTCAAAAGATGATGATGATGACTGACGCGGTATTCGTATGCTGACAGAAAGATGGGGAAAAGTAGTGGCAAGCGATGGGTACTACTTCGAATAAAACATGAGGTTCCGTTCTTTCACAATAAATGCCCATTTTTTTATAAAAAACGGCGGAAACTTATTTGTACACCTAATAGCTTCATGGGTGCACATGCGCCCGCGGGCACAGGGTTGAAAAACCCTGCCTTAGACAATGACAATGTTGATTTGCATACTACAAATATTTTACCGTAAAAAAACTAATAATTATTTACACAAATGATTTAACTGTCATGGAATTTCATATAAGTACTTTAAGGCTTCAGTAATGCTTGCCTTATTTTTAGCCATTGGTGTACGAAACAATGACATACACTTATCTACCTCTTTAGTACAAAGATTTAATTTATTCCTTTCTTTCTCCAGAATTTTTATTTTATAAAAAACAAAATTTAGTGTATTTTTTTTAAATAACTCAATACTTTTTTTATTTCTGAGCAAAGGAATAAAAATTTTCCAAAAAAAAAATACTTTGTGTTATCTAGAGACTGAGGTGATTTTACAAATGATAGTTTATAAAAACCTAATTTTATAAAGTATCATTTCTTAAATAAATAAATAACCTTAATCATTAAAAAGAATACAAAAAAAAGTTTACCAAAGTCAGTGCATTTGGATCAGGTCTAAAAGATTCAGGAATGGGCCAAAAGCCAACTGCAAATCCCTTCTGTGCAACAGTTCGTGGAACGTAGATAAGCTTACGACAGGAATGCCATGCTGTGTTATTTAGGGCATTCTGAGGACCTACTTGACCACCCATATATGATGCGCCATTGTTCCATCGGGTCTGAAAATTAAAATTTGTTTACAAACAATCTTCTAACACACTTTCAGGTTTAATATTGAGAAACCTTCAACAATGGAAACTATTCAATAAATATGCTGCCTAACTCACAATATTGATGTCTAATAATTAATGAAAATTAACAGAATATGGTTTTCAAAATGATATTGAGAACAATTAATATTTCGCATATTCCTACAGCAAAGAAAGCCCAATATCTAACCAGTTTTGAAAAACAAATATGATTTAAGTTTATTTTTAATAAAATCTAAACTATGAAAGAGTAACTACCAAAAGAAGACAATGGTAGAGCCTTAAAACTGTTTCTATAATTAATAATCCTTCTATAATATATAATCATTGAAGTATAAATATTTAGAAAAGAATAAGAATTAAACCCTTCAAAAAAATAATCAATGTAGCAACAGAGAAAGAAGAATAAAACCGACACAAAAACTATAGACAAAAAAACATTAACTGAGAGGAAAAAAAATTAAAAAGGCGAAGTTCTCATCATAAAGATGTTGCCTTTGAATCAGAAATGACAACAAAAAGGAAAAAATAGTAAATGATACATACTCCATTTTTTTCATTATCCAAATTAACAGTATCTCCATACATATCAGCCTTATTCTCTAAATCATTTCCCCCACCGTTACCGATCATGGTTTCTTCCCCATCCTCTCTTCCACCCTGCCCATTGTTCTCTATCGGTGGGGGGTCTGGTCCAATCTTTTCAAAATTTATTACTACACCACTCTGTACTTTGAGCACCAAACTGTCAATGCACTGCATCAACATTCGATGTGAAGTGATACAGTATGACCGACCTAAAAAACAAAAGAAAATGTATACATTTCAATTGACAAAATTAAGGGATTCACTCCCTAAAAAAACAAATTCATATCAAGACTTTTTCTATATGAAATATTCCTTCAGTTTGTAAACTGATAAACATATAGAACCAAGAAGAAAGTTATTGAATTACAATAACAATTTAATTGCAAACTAGAAATAAAGAAAACTGTAAAAAAGACGTATCCAAATAAATGATTTTTTTTTACTTATTTACAGAACATATTTTAGAATCATTTCCACTGTTCAGGCTTGAAATATAGAATCTACTCATATCATACAAAAGCATTATGTACAGTACAACCTGGACACGTATGGCCATATGGCAATTTCTTCCAACTAAAAAGATGCTTAAAGGCCTTATAAAAAAACAGACTGGGAACCCTTTTTGAGGTGTCATTGGGAATCTAATAAACTCCAAAAAAATTAAACCCCTTGATTAGAAGTCAAGTGTTCTACCAACTAACCCCAAAAAAATTAAACCCTGCGATTAGAAGTCAAGTCTTCTACCATTGTCATTCAGTATAATATAATAATTATTAAAAACCCCTGATGTAATTCAGTATATAATAATAAGTCAAGTCTTCTACTATTGTCAATCAGTATATAATAGATTATTTGGAAAATAATGTCATTTTCTTAAAGAAACAATCTGAGGGTTATTTTTATTAAAAAACTTGACTGAAAATTGTCGATCTTTTTTTTATAATTGTTCTTTTAAATAGTTAAACTGCTCCTAATGTTTGACCAGGTCAAAGTATTTCATAATCCACGATCCTTATACAATCCCACCATATACGCAAAAGAGCCTTTTTTGCGGTCAGTCCGGGTCTTGCCATTGGTTTTGATATCTGCTTCTTTGATAACCATTATTTTTTACATCTATAATTATCATAAAGCACCCACTTTTCGTCTCGTCACCAGATGGTGTAAAAATGGCATTTCTGCTTCAAGATCATCAGGCATCACTGCTTCTTCAGAACAATAAGGTGCACACGATACAATATTACACTACTGATATTCAAGATTCAGGACCTCTATGCAAATGTATAGTATAGTTCAGAAAATGTAGGATGAGTCCTGTGACAGCTCACAAATTTGCCCCAATACAACCTTGTAACGATGTTCAGTAATTTTAATTATTTTATTAACTTTAATATAAGCCTCAATTCAAATAAATAGTAAGTTGTTTAGGTAAATACATTACATAAGGTTGTATTGGGGCAAATTTGTGAGCTGTCACAGGACTCATCCTACATTTTCCGAACTATAGTACTGATTTTTTCTCATTGCTCAGTTCGTGTGGAATCCGTACACCCTGCATCCTAGCCTTTTTAATTTTTGCATATGATGATGTATGGGAGTTGAACGTGGACGTGAAAAAAGAGAGGAGTAGAATAAATGCTGTAGAGCATTGAGAAGAATACATGGAGTGACAATGTATGACAGATGTGATAAGGGACTAATGTGAACTAAAGGCTGATGTATTAAGTAATATGAAGAGTACGTTGAGAAGGTTTGGCCATGTAGAACAAATGAATGAAGAAAGACTAACAAAACAGATATACAGTACAAATGTGAAAGGCGTATAAGAGGAAGGCTTAAGAAAGCATGGTTGGATGAAGTGAATGATATTCTGAAAGAAGGAAATGTAGGAAGTCCAAGAAATCGTAGAGGTATAAGGTGTATGAATGTGGAAGAAGCTAAGGATGTGTCGAGTTAGGAAAGTATGACACTCTGTCCTCTTTGCCAACCCTGACAGGGAAACGGCGTGATGTTATGTATGTATTGTAGATTCGGAGAATCCAAAATTTTCTGCGAGCTAATGGACAGTTTAAGGTGGATTATCTTCAATTTCCAGTTGAGATGTCGTCTTCCATTTTTACAGTTCTTCCGCTTCTTGGACTATTTTTACTATTGAAATCTCTCATTCGAAATTTCTTGAACCACCTTTGGCACTTACAAACATCGAACATATCACAAATGTTTTTGTTGTAATAATTGCAGTTTTTTTTAAATTAATTTCGAATAAATTCTTAGTTCGGTATAAATTTTGCTATCCTGAATGAGTGATTTTTATTTATATTTTTTATATTGAAATGTACAATTCAAATGTTGACAAACCGTAAATTAACAAAACAGTTGGTGACACGACAAGCAGAGCACAACTAACCGTAAAAACTCACAAACACAATAAAGACATTATTTTTCGAATAACCTAATATACAATGAAAAAACCTCGATTAGTAAGTGAATATATTTGTGCATAAATGCAATTTAAGTCAACATGGTCAAATACTATATGTTAGCTGAAATCAATTATTTCAATCTGAACAAAAATCTTTTAGAATATGTCAAACAACTAAAACAAAACTAATAATGTAAGACATCCTCACATCTCAACATTTTTAGCCTGGCAGCCCCCCAATAGATAAAAAAAAATAAAAATAAGACTTTGCGACCCACCTGCTAAAACTTATTGATGTCTTGTTGATGCATGAGCACATGACCACACAAATGTTGTACATGCACAAAGACAATAAGCTTTATCAGGTATGAATACCTACTGTTTTACGTCACTAATAGGGCAGCAAAACAGTTTGAACATTCCGTGAGTAGTATATGAGCAACAAGTCTAAACTGTTTAGATGATCGCAACCCCTCAGGGGGTAGTGACTCACGGATTGAGAAACGATGATGTAAGACAACCATATCCTAACAACTTCAATGCAGATTTAATAGCAAAAAAATAATAAGCTGCTTCATTCAGAAAAAAATTAAAGAGCTAAAAAATTTTAAATCCTTCAATTCTTTTCTCAATCTTCCTCTTCCATGTTTTCATTCGTAATTAATAAGAAACTCTAAGGTCTGAACATGTATTTAATGCACGCAGACTGTCATTGCCTCAAATTGCAGATGCAAGTAATATTTGTGTTTAATACCACGCAATATTAGCTAGTTGAAATAAATGTGGTCCTTGTCTGAAGTATGAAAAGAACAATATTTATTCCAGCATCTTTATCAGACATACAAAATTCCATGGAGTACTTCCATGTAGACTTCCAAAGTTATTTAACAAAGAAGATGATCCTCTCCATACTTAACAGCTAAACCTAACTTTTAGAGAGTAACACTCGACTAAATAATTAAATCACTGTTATTCTAACAATTAAATTAACTAATGGATAGAATGTAATTTGTTTATTTTTTATATTAACAAGAAATAGCCCTGTGCGTCATGAAAAGCCAATATACTCCAAGGATATTTTAAACATGAGGCTATGTTACTTCCGGTCAACATGGAATGTCACAGGTTCAATATATTCAAACTACAATATGGACGTAATTGTACAAAAAGGGCCCAACACGACTGATGTTTTATTTAATACTTCAAATAAACAAAAAATGGATTTTATACGTTATTTTGCGAAATTACATCCGTACAGTTAATAATATAATCAACTAAAAATTACCTCCAGTGACTTCACACATGGCGTCAATAGGAGATAAATCAGAAGGCACTATTCCAGAGTCTCTCTCCACAGCTGGAGTGCCAGAGAGCCGTAGCACTAGGGAGAACAGCCTCTGGTCCCAGCGGAAAGGCTCTCTCGTAAGCTCAGACCCGGGGATTGGACAGTTCATTGGCAGGTTAAACTGTAATAAACAAATTGTTTTTTAATATTTATAGGATGTAATGTGTTTAAGAGTTCAAGAGCTCTTTGTTGGTTGTAGAAAATACCATCCTTTCTCTCAATTTAAATTGATGCATGACCAGACTCTAGGGAAAAATAAATGGTAAACAAAGCAGAGGTCAACGCCGAATCTCTTGGCTTGCGAACTTGCGGGAATAGTTTGGGTGCAATTCTCTTGAGTTATTCCGGGCTACAGTGAATAGAACAAGGATTGCCATGATTATCACCAACCTTCAATAAGAGATGGCACTTCAAGAAGAAGTATATCTCCAATTATTTACCCAATAAAAAAACTGTTATATAGTGTTTCCAATATTTCAGGAATAACACAATTGAATTAAAATAAAACAAAATTTGAAATAAATGCATATAAAATCTATCTCACAAAAGAAATTTTCATTCGAATAAATGTACATTAATATGTAAATGACCAAAGTCACATATCTACCCGTTCTTAGATAATTGAAGGATCATTATGCCGCTTTGTATGAAAAAAAAATCCATAACGGTATTCAACTTTGAAATACTCATTTAAATGGCTTGATAATTTTACACATATAGGATTGAAAAATGTTTATTTGATATTTCAAATAAACCAAAAATGTGTTTTGTGGGTTGGTTTAATTTTGCATACACAATAATCCCTGCATTTCCGTTAATATTTGGTTCTAGGAAACAACACAGAAAATAAACTGCGTAAATGGAGTCATTGAATACTATGTAAAATAGATGATCCTTTTCATTTAGCCAAATATTCTATTCTTATTTTGTTAAAAAAGCATTTGTTATATTTTCCCAAGAATATAAGCGGTTACTGATAAACTAATAAAATTTATAATATGTAGAAAAAAATTACACATTGTACAATTTGCTATATCTATTCCAAATCCCAAATTTCTCTCATTGAATCTTCCATTGTTACTGTTGCGTTCTTACAGTTGTATGTAAAAATATTGATTTAAAAGCCAAGTTATTTCTCAACAGATGTCATTATTATGTATTTAAATTTTCAAAAGAATAAATTGCCATCAAGCTTTTTCAAGAATTAACATAAATGGAGACTGTGTGAATGGAGGGATCACTGTATATGTCCAAATATTCAATAAACACCACATTAATAAAAATATCAAGGTGCATCACATGGTTCAACATAGCTTTAATAAATATGGAATGGAAAAGCATTTTAATAAATTAGTCAAATTGAGATGTGATATTTTATTCATAAATAAAGTAAAGAGAAATACGACCTTTTTCCAATTTTCTTGTTCATAATGAGGTATACTGCCTCAAAGGCAAACTATTATCATTAATCAGTTCTAAAATGAAATATATGGTTAATATTGGATTTTTCAAACCATTCTAATTCATATTATTTAATAAACGGCACAGCATATAAAATAGGGCAAGGTGATAATGCACACATGAAACAAACAATACTTCTGATAATGTGAATGAACCAATATTGTGGTCAGTAACAATTAAAAAAAAACCTCACTTGACTGCTGTTTAAAATGAATGAAAGAAATTTTTAATTATCAAAAGTTAGTATTGCACAGTATAATTATTTTATTCTTAAAAGTTAATATTTGAAAAAATATTTCCATGTGGAGGGAAATTTTATAAGTGTGTAAAAAAGTAATTTCAAATAATACAGTTAAAAAAATAAAATGCAGATTTTATGTATAAGGGTTAAAAAATGAACAAGATTTTTAAATACACATTGTTAAATGTGAAATGTAAGTTATACAGAACACAATTATATTCAATCCTTATCGTGCATAAAAACTTCAAACCCTGCAAAGTTTAAATTGGTCTGATATCACCGTCACAATCAAGTTCTAAAGGCCTGAATAAAAGAAAAGTAAAAACTTCTATTGCCACCAAGAAAAATAAATTCAATACATCAAACAATAGTACTCTCGATTATCCGGAGTCGCATCAACCGGATTCCGGATTAACCAGGTCATTCTGAAATTTTTAACATTTCAAAATATTATTTAAAATGTAAAAGTTAATTTTCATTCAACTCATAATATGTACCAGAAAATTAAACAACCTAAATTGATATATAACAAAAAATTAAACCTGAAGTCCCAATTGATAATGTGTTAGCAAACTATTATTTGGGCACGCTTAGTGATTACTTTTGATGCAAGCATGCGGGTACATCATATCAAATTGTAAATTACGCATGCATTTGATTTATTATTGACTTTTTAAATTGTTTATACCCATAATTTATATCTTCAATTTTGCATTTTCTTTTCACATAACTATGTGCTCTAATTTTATTTTTATTCTTAAAAAAAATTGCACAATTTATAGAGGGGGGTGGGGGATTTCCCTACCAATCCGATTTATCGAGAGTCTACTATATCATCAAAAATCAAGTACAAAAATTGTAGTTTATCAATGCATTTTTATTTTAATATTGAAGGGTTCATCTTGAAGGTAGTTCGTATATGCACAGGTACTGGTATGAAGACTTCTAACACTTTGGGGTGATAGCCACGGATAATAGACAAACTTCCTAGAATAAATATGTGACTTTTACACCCATTCCACAATCAGAGTTCCAAATACCTCTTGGGTTGCATAAATTAATTCCAAAACAACTTTACATATATTAAAAAAGTTTATTTCAGGAAAATAAAATATAAAAAAACTTACATCCTCTTGAACGCCACCGTTGCTGGATAATTTTCCACCATCTGTGATCACAACAATGACTGAAGGTTCCAAATAGAATGGACACCTTCCTTGGCCATAAGTATCAATTCCAGTCTGCATTCTATTTATGTTCAATACATCAAAAGCATGTTTCAATGCAGCTCCCATTGTTGTCATTCCATAACATTGTAAATTTTTTAATTCATTTATAAAAGTCGCTAAGTTTTCTTTCCATCCAGCCTGCAACACGAAAATAATTTGTAAATAAATGTAAAATAAAAGTCGCTTTTTGAATTTCCTAAGCAACTACTAAGCACCAGCACAACAATAAATTTAGAAAAAATATATTCCGGGATCTGCCAGAATAGAACCCAAGACACCAGAATGCAAATACATAACTATTACTGTTGTTGTTAGCAAAAAAGCAGTAACCGCAAATATCAAAATGCCAAAGAAAGTAAAATGATTTTCCGCAAATGCAAAATTATCCTTTTTATTATGGACGAAATTAGTGGTTGAGATCAGAGGTATGTCCTTAATTTCACTTGTGTATTGAATAGATTTCTTTAATTTCACTTGTTTATTGAACGTCCAAATGTATAAAAAAAAAATGATAAAAATAAATAATGACCCCGATTCATTTAAATATCTTTCACGATCTCAACTCAAATCCACTGAGTTATCAATTTATTTGGAATACCATTCTTTACCAAAATCGTATGAGAATGAGTAATGAAAATAGCTATATCGGAAATTAAAATGTTAAAATAATCTCAGATATTTTAGACAAATTAATTCTCTGCACTATTTGAATATGAATCACATCCTGAGGGTTTCTAGCTATACCAGATGTGGGCAAATGCGGCTCCGAGAGCCGCATGTGGCTCTTCGTTGGGTTAAGTGCGGCTCCCAATGTCTCTTATAAAAATATAAATACTTTCTTTCCCCATTATACTTGTATTTTCGCAATTTTCCTTTCTAAATGTTGTAAGTGACAAGATGCGCATGTATGAATGCAACTGTCAAAGACGCAAGTATTACGAAGCAAATGGACATTACGAAACAAATCATTCTCACTTTTCAGCTCAATATCCACTCAATTCAAAATTGCGTAAAAAGAAACTTAAGTCCTTACAATCTGGACTTCTTAAACAACAAGGACTCTTGTATTCTTTTACACACGAAGATGACACAATAAAGGAAGCTAGTTTTTTAATAGCGTGGAATATTGCTCGTGCCAGGGACAAACGTCCAAATGGAGATGGAGAATTTATTAAGAGAAACTTGGAAGAAGTGGTTCAAGTTTTGGATCCAAATAATACAAAACTACATAAATAGGTGGCACAGATGCGAGGCGAGAAATAGCTAAAAGTGATAAATAAACTTTATATTATATTATATTTTATTTTTATCAAATAAATTTTGAACTAATTATTTTGTGTTTTCTTTCTCATTTTTATATTTTCTTATATGTGTATTTTTTGTACTTTATATGGCAATTAAGAACAAATTTATTCCATATTGTGTAGAATATGGAATAAATTTGAATTTGTGTATTTAATACTACGTGAGAACGTGACTATGGGTGTGGCTTTTTATATATATGAAAATCCAGAATGTGGCTCTCGTTGACGTCATGATGCCCACCCCTGAGCTATACCATTGTTAACATCCCAGAAATCTAAAATTTCTCTTTATTTACAGTAAACCCCCTTCTTATCTGCCATTTCAGTTACCCGTGGTCAACCACAGTCCAAAAATATTAAATGGAAAATCCCGATGCATCATCATATCAATAGCCTTACACTATGTTACAATGTCGACGTCATTCATCACACTTCATCTGTCACATCGTACTTACTTACTATCTACCACATCATCATACCATATAAAAAGATGGGTGAGTTTATAGTACAATAAGATATTTTGAGAAAGAGACATCACATAAATTTTATCATGGCATAAATTTAGGATTGTTTTATTATATTATTATTTATTGTTGTTCTTAATGTTTCTAATTAATTTACTCTTAATGAGTCAAATTTATAAATTGAACTGTATCATAGGTACATGTATATGAAATACACATATAAATATATTTATATACAGTTCAATACTATCCACAGTTTCCTGTATTGAGTGTCTTGAAACGTATCCCACGCGATAACGGGGGACTTCTGTATTATGAACATTTAATTATTTTTCAATAGTTGATGATAACAGTAGTAAATAAGTGCCGTGCCCAGGAATAGTTCCTTGTTACAGGTAAATCAAATTCTTTTACTCATAGACAGGATTTTCAAATATCGGTATAAAAAATTACAAGAAACATTATTTATAATAATTTTCGATAAATTTTTTTTTTTAGAATCAAGGATATTCAATCTTAATTAGAATACGCTTCAAGATAGATCAAAAAATAAATAAACTTTTGATTTTTATATTTGGATATTTCTTCAAATGTTATTTATTATGTTACAATGACAGTTTGAAACTCTTGTTTGAAGATTTTATATTTAATTATATATAGTATAAGAAATATATGTATTTTATAGCAAAATAATATAAATTTAAAAAATTTAAGAATCATTAAAAATAATTAATAAATATCAACCTTAAAACTCAATTGTAAACCATAAAAACTAATTTTAATAAATAATTTCTAATATTGTATGGATAACACTCCTTGAAAATATAAGTATAATATAGCAAGCTTTCGAATATACTTTTTAAATTAATATAGAATATTTTTTAAATTTATAATGATATTTTTATCAAATCCCAGTCCCAAGCTACAAGCAGTGACTTTTATCAAATCCCAGCACATACTACAAGTAGTGCTTTTTTCTTTGAGAATATTTCTAACTTAAGTAATAATATCACGTAAAAAAATAAAAACATAAAATAAATATAAACCTAAAATACTAATCAAACAATACATTTAAAACATATCTGATTATATTTCCAAGTTGCTTGAACCGCTCAAGATTAAAACACATTGCGATTAGAATATTTTTTAAATATGAATATGTATGGTATATCTAATTTTTTCACTAATAAAAAGTTCAAAATTATTAAAACAAATCTTAAAAAAATACAAATTACAGCACTTTTCTTTTCTTCAAAACTCCACTTTCAAAAATACATTTTTTTCGTAAAATATGGGGAATTAATATTTCGATATATTTTTTGACATATAAATAATACATATATCTGATTTTTTCATAAAAAAGAGTTTAAAAACTCGTAAAACAAGACAAAAAAAACATACAAAAATTATTACCTACACTATATAGAATGTTTTCCTCAAAATTACACTTTCAAAAAATATTTTCTAAAAAATAGGGTATAGGACACATTTTGTATAAAGAATTTTAATACAATAATAAAGATTTGAAAGAAAATGTACGGAATGCAACTGAAATTCAAAATTGGAATATATTTTTAATGAAAACTTATATTCCATTAAAAAATGTGTTTAACCGCGAATCAATTATATCAGTTGAGCAGATAAACCAGTAATTTGCTGAATACGATTTCTTATCACGGAATATATACATGCCATGTAAAAGGCAAATCTTGACAAAAGCTTGATGAGAAAAAAAACAACAAAAAATATCGTTGTTTTTTTATCGTGAAGAAAATCTTGCACCAAATTGTATTCCCTCCATTGTTCAAATATATAAGGTAACAAAAGTGCCAATCAGGTTTAAGATTAGAGATGTAACATTAAATTCAATCATTGAACTAGGGCTTGTATTTCATTAATTTTAATAGGAAAATCCATCCAATACAAGGTTGACTTGTGAGCTTGAAGTAGGTATTAAGAAAAAGGACTTGGTACTGATATGTTCGAAGATTTTCACAGCTGATTTCCACTGCTCGTAGTTAAAAATATTTTTCCGTGTTGATTTGGATATTTTCGTGTGGATTTGGATTTCCGTGTTGATTTGGACTTCAATAATGGTCGGCGTTTCGAAGGCAATGCAGCCTTCATCTTCAGGCCGAATGTCTGAAGACGAAGACTGCATTCTTATGGAACGAAATTTAAAAACGGAAAAAAAATCAATTGTCTTTATTATGAATGAAAACGGAAAGCGAAGATGGAAAAAATAAAAGAGGCTAATGAAGACAGTTAAGCATTTCACCATCACTACATTGTTAAATATTGAAAATTGCGTTGATCAATCAAACAATTCACTATTTTTTATAACGCAATTTTGCTTGAAGGCAGACAGGTACATCTGATACGTTGTAGCATCTTTCCATAAGTGTCTTCATGATAAGTTTCTTGAAGACCCCAATCATCTCGACCCTCTGACACTCCAAAGGAAATCTATTCCACACAAGTCAAATAGAATGTCACAAAAAGGACAATAATTAAATCCACCAATCAGGAATGATATACAATATAATCAACAAATGAGAAAAAAAAATATTATTCAAAACAAAAATTTAATACCCTGTATATTATTAAAAGAAGTGAATAAAAACATAAATATATCAAGTTGGCATGGTACTAGAATTTGCCTAGTTCTAATCACATAAATTACTTGATAAATTTGTTTAAATAATGAATGACCAACTGATACGAACAAAGAGCTACTTAGTTCTCGCATTCTCTAAAAAAACTAATTCACTTCGCATCCATCGTTCGCGACCAACAAAACTCTATTTGAGATGCGCACGCACTCCTTCGCCATTGCGAGCGACGGCAGGGGATCCGTGAGTCGTATGTATCATGCTTCTTTTTCGAAGCTGTGGTTTCTGATAAAATATGTCCGATAAAAACCAAATAACACATTAGTTTTGTGATGTACGATACAAAGTGCATGCATACTTCTTTTGATATTTTAATATAGCGAAAATAACGGCAAAAAACATTTTTAAAAACAGCATTGGCAGAAAATGTACCAACCTTGATGTTTACGGGTGGCTCTTCAAAAGTCAGCAACATATACCTATCGCCTCTGCTTTCAGGAGATCTTTGTCGTACCTATAAAAAAATTTGAACTTTCACAATCACATTCACTTAATTATTATCAAAATTCAGAGTTAGATAACCTCAAATTAGAGCACTCAATATTCCGAGACGTACCTTAACGAACGTTTCCACGGCCCCTTTGGCCACATCGAGGAGCGTTGGGCGTCCACCCAAATAAGCTCTTTGATTCATAGAGGCCGAAGTGTCTATTAAGAATACTATAATTGTCATTTTGATGGCTGATAATATATTCTTCCTAAATACATTGAAATAAACACTCAAAAGGGTCTAAAAAAAGCAAAATGGCCACTTCATCGCACGCAGGTCCGGAGAGCGACCATTCCGCAGCCGCTTCGACAAACAGCTGAACAAGCCTAAACGCCACGAAGACTCATAGGTACCACGTGACCTCCCCACACATTCGACCGTTCGGAGACTGGCTAAAAAACAGTCGGCTGCCGTTCGGCTTCTCTCGTGATATCTCCCCACTCCAGCGCGTTGGGATGCGACTCTACATCGGCTATTCGTTATACGGCTTTAGGATCGCAGAATATAGCGCATCCTGAATCTGACTAAACAAAGAAAGACGTCACATTTTGTAAATGAAAATATATTTATAAAGATTTTCCTAAGCTTAATTTTGTAAAAATTCAAGTGGAAAAAATTTATGTTTTGATTTAACTATTTTTTTTTGTATTTTTTTAATTGGCTTGTCATATCTAAAATATTTTGAAGTATCTCTGGTTTTAATTTTGTTTCAAATCAATCACATTCTATATGAAATTAGTGATATTTTTATTTTTTATTTAAACGGCCACAGAACAAAAAATTCAATACTAGACAGGTGTCATTTTTTTATTATTGATGAATTCGATGTAAAAAAGTATTTGAAATAACATTTTTCTTCTTTAATAGTAAAAATGTGACGTCATTTTCTTTCTTCAGTCTAAATTACAGCTAGATCAGTTCTATGCCCAGCGTTTGTATAGCGCAATATAGCAGTATTGGATCCACCGCCTTATAGGTAAACATGAATTATTTGTAGCTTTTGTTTGTAGATTTATGTGTATATCATTTTATAAATTCCATTTTTTACGCCGATTAATTGTGCTGTTATTTGATAATGTGTTATACTTTCAACAATGATTTAGGCAATTGGCGTCGTTTATTTATGTTCAAAAATAAATGTAAGCATAGTAAATGATCGCAGAAAGATGTACAAAAATAAATGAGTACATAGTTGTATTTACACATATGTACAAGTGTGTGTACACGTGTAATGGTTAAGTATAAGTATGTATGTATGGATGTAGATGCATTTATACATAAATGATTTGTCATATGTGATGATTCTATCAAATTTAGGATGTCGAAGACAAATTTACATAAACTTTTTAATATGATTTTTTAAAGGTATGCTATATGAAAATAAATGGATTGCTTCTTATATTTTCCGAATACTTTCGAGAATCCATAATTACATGATATTTGCAGTATCCAACCGTTGCTCGATATATTATATGGAATTATTATATGGAG
The DNA here is from genome assembly GCA_949825065.1 of Odontocerum albicorne. Classification (NCBI taxonomy): domain Eukaryota; kingdom Metazoa; phylum Arthropoda; class Insecta; order Trichoptera; family Odontoceridae; genus Odontocerum; species Odontocerum albicorne. The sequence continues at coordinate 21,156,684 of OX463839.1, read as the reverse complement.
TTTATATCCAAAAAGGATTCAACCGACAATTTACCTGTTTTATTATTTGTGGAAACGCGTTATCGCTTTTTATGGGATTGTATGGAATGAGATTTGTTCAAGATGGAATATAACCATTCAATAAACATTTTACAGACTAGAATTTATTTTATCAGATTATTATGTATTATACCAGAACACATCAAGAGAAGCATAGTTGGTTCCTCATAATGGAATATTGGTCCCAACAGAATATGCTGGCGAAACTTGGACGTGACAAAAGTAACGATAGTAATACAAAAAATGTATCATAGAATAAGAAATAATATTAAAAAAGAATGCGGATCGCAGTGCTCAAGATGAAGAAAGAAGCATTGAAATTGTTCGGCCACGTAAAAAGAATAAATTATGAAAGATTCACAAAAATAATCTATACAAGTAATATAGAAGGTATGAGAAATTTGGGAAGACCTAGAAAAACATAGCATGACTAAATTAGTCGAATTCTGAAAGAGTAAAAACCTTTTATAATAGGCGAGAAAGCATACAGAGGTGTATGGACAATGCAAAACCGAAGGACATATGCCAGCATAGCAGCGGAGGTGCTGTTGACGTCATGCATTCATTTCTGATGTCTTCATTCCGCCTTCTTTCATACATTTACACTCCAGTTTTTTTAGTGCACACATCTCCACAGTATAAATTTTACTTTTAACCTTCTTCTGCTAAGTCCAAACACACTTACATATAACGTTAACTGCCCCATTTACCTTGTTCCCTATCGCTTCCCTTCTTTCGGTTTCCTTTCAATTCGTCCATCACAAATAAACATACGGCTAGATAACAAAACTTATCTAAGCAGAATCCATCTCGACAAAAACTCAAATCAAAAAACTTTTAATTTATTTATAATATTTAAGTATTAGAAAAAAATAGATAAAAAAGATTAAAACCCATTCTCACGAAATAATGTCTACGTAAGTTATTTTTGGTCATGCATAAACGTGTACACATATTTAAAATAATTTATTGAAAAATGTAATATACCTATATGTGTGAATTAAGAAAGATTAGAGAAGTTGAAGAATTCTGTTTATTTATTTAGTATTTTCTCAGATAGTGTAACGACGGATATTGAATGGCGTGTAGCGGTAGAAAATAATGCCAATTGGGCACTTAAACATATATACTCGAACCGGACAGTATAAAAAATTGCCAAGATAATAGTTTACAAACAGTATTTTGGTACCAACTTTGGTGTATGAGAGTGGAACAAGACTGAAAGGAACCGAATAAATGCAGTAAAAATTCGTGTACTTAGAAGAATACATGGGGGGACAATGTATGACAGAATATGGAATGAACTGATTAAGGATGAATGTGAACTTAAGGCTGAAATGTTGAACAAGATGAAGAAGAGCACTCGGAAATAGTTTGGGCACGTGGAACAAATGAATGAAGAAAGACTTACAAAACTAATCTATAGAGCAAATGTGAGTGGAATGCGTGGTAAAGGAAGACCAAGGAAATTATGGTTGCATCAAGTGTGTGATATTTTGAAAGAATGTAATGTATGGTATATCGCTAGAGAAATCATAGGAACTGAATGAGAAGGTGTATGGATATAGAAGAATCGAAAGATGTGTGTCGCGATAGGAAATTCTGTCGCTCTCTCCTTAGTGCCTACCCCGATATGGAGACGCCGGAATGGTGTGTATGTATGTATGGGAAAAATCAATCAAGAATTTTTAACATTTTGAAAAAAGTAAAATAAAAAAAATCATTCTTGTAGACATCTTATTCAAAAAATTACAATATACGAGTATTGTAGTACGTTAATTATTTTATTTATTTGATTCACGGCATAATGTCTTAAATAATAAGAAAAGTCAACTTAAATAAATACTTAAATTATTGACATAACACAATTAAATTAATCTTTAAATAATATGAAGACAATAAAAGCAATCGTTGAAGAATTCGGTGCAAAATTTGTAGTCAAGATAAAAAAATCGTGAGCTGTTGAGGTGTAAAATCGACTATGCCTGTAAATAAGAGCATAAAGAAATTCGAAGAAAATAGGGATTAGCAACCGAAAGTTACATTAACTATATTATTTATAGTTACGGCATTAACATTGTGGAGGTTTAAATACATTGTAATTGGTTTTATCAAACACTGTTTATTCCACTTTTTGTAACGGTATAACCCTATTGGTTTCAAGTTTCATGGCTTTCACCTCACCATCAGGGAGCACAAACAAGATTCTTGTTTGTGCTCCCCTGATGATGAGGTGAAGGTGAAACCGGTAGGATTATACCGTTACAAAAAGTGGAATAAACAGTGTTTGATAAAACAAATTGCAAAAATCATTAACTATTTTATATACAAACTTATTGTTTGAATTAATTTCATGTTTATAGATTTATTTTCGAAATATGTGCCTATTACAAAATATTACTTACCAAAATTTTGTAAAATTAAATAAGCATATTTTTATCCATATTACGTTTTTTTAAACATCCGATGTATAATATATGATCCAATGTTCCAAAATAAAACACTCAACCCACATTCTAGGTGTTTGGAGATATTTTGACGTATGCAATTTGCGAAAAGGATCTTATCCACAAGTTATTTTTACTCATTTCTAATACACATATATACTATCAAGTAATTTCTCTGTCGAGGTAGGCAAAAACGACAAAGCGACAGGCTTTTCTATCTTAATTTCTTCTCAGGTCTTTCTTTTCGCATCTTTCATACAATCTACTTATCAAACACTGTAATTCATCTACATTATCTGCTAACACTACCACGTTGTTAACATAAAGCATTCCGTATATATTCTCATTCGGTATTTATATGCCGCTCATTACGCTCTGTAGTTCCTTAACATACTTGTACGAATATATCTAAATATTAAACAATCAGGGTAGCATAACGTTTCCTTGATTTACCCCTTTTGAAATATTAAACAACTCAGTCAAGTCATCGTTAATTCCAATACATGCTCTACTGTCGGCATATAATGACGCAATACCACGTATTAATTTACATTCAGCAGTATATTCATTCAATCAATCAACACCAAGCGACGATGCGTTTCCTCAAATGGGCTTATACTATATACTCGTATGCTATTTCGTATTCGGGAAAACATCACATTGCTATGTATGGACTCTAAGAGAAGAAAAAAGTAATGGATTTCGATCATGACATACTTCTAAAATCTTAGTGCTTTCATATTTTTTCTCATTAATTATGCTTGTTCGTTATTTTAAAGAAGTTTGCTTGGGGATGTGTACAGGACCATACTGAAGGCGCTCGACTGGCTGAGCCATCTCGGAGTGCCGCTTTGAGTCTTGAAATCATGAGGAAGAAACTGCTAAAATCCTCAATATTATGAAGAATATTGAAAATAATTATTTCTCAACCTTTGATGCGGATTAACGGGGGTAGTAAAAAATCCGATATTTTATTATAACATTTTGAAAACGTTATTAAAAAAATCTGAATTATATTCTGTCCCGGTTAATTCGCAATCAGGTTATGGCGACCTCGGATAATGGAGAGTCTACTGTAGTGTGTATATTTTTCGTAGAACAGGCTATTATTTATTTGATCGTTAGTTATTATTTATTTGATCTACGTTTGATGAAATCCTCACAATACCATAATATTCTATTTTTTTATTCAATTAATGAAGATGAACTTATCAAAAATGTTATTTTAGTAGAATGTGTTATCATGTCTATTGGGCTTAAGATACCGTTTTTCTTGGTGGACACCTTACAGTGATCTCAAAAAGACAGTTTTTTTTTCATTTTCTTCACTGTGAGTGATCCTTATTTATCCTGTAAACGTCCTGCGCTGACATTATTCAATCTTAATTTAAGAGGCTGCCTTTCATGAATTTTAGAGGCGATAGTTTCTAAGAAATTAGATTTATAAGTAATCTCCGTTAGATTCGTTTCTATGGATTGAATTATTTATGCATAAATGTGCCGGGGTTTAGCAAAGGATAATACTCGTATACCGATAAAGTTAGCGAGGGAAAGAAATGGAGAGAAAATTAGAGATGTACAATGTCTGATTGAATATTAAATTAAATTTTATATATTTTTTACCAATGTTTTTGAATTATACTACAACTATTTTTTCCGCTTTTCTAAGTACAGTGTGATTTATTTTAATATGCATAGAGATAAGTCTTACTCTTCCAGTATCTGGTTTTCCCAATACTTGGCTATACGGATGTAACATACTCGTATGTTATCTACATTTTATGGATGAACAATTTGAAAACTTGAACGATACAAAACATATGTTTAAGATACATTTTCTACCTTAGAAAATGTGATGACATCACATTATATAAAAAAAGATAAGATAATTGTCAGTTTTATATAACATGCTAATCTATCCCACCACCCCTTGATATCTTGCCGAAAATGTTCAGCGCCTCTCCGATCATGGACTTGCATTACGGTCAAGCTGAGATTGCCTTTTAGCCTTTTCAGTTGATCCATCTTCCCTAAACCCGATTTTTCTGTCTGCTATAAGACTCCCATCCTCGTTGCTTCCTTCGAACAGTAACTTTCTCTGTTACTGTAACAGCTCTGTTCAATGACAATATGTATATAGTTTTCCATAATTCCTATTCTCATCTGTTTTTCTGTCTTCCTTCTCCTTTCTTAGTCTTCGGTGACATTTACTAATATTTTGTTTCACTGTTTTTTTTTCCTTTGTTAATTTTTCCTTTGTTTCACTGTTTTTGCTTTTAGTATGTTTTAGTCATTATTTCTTTTTGGATATAATGTTGTAACCTTTGACCCATAAAAATAGCGTAGCTCTTGTCTGGTTGAAAAAGATCGCCGTATGGCAATGAACTCGTAATTTGTATACTTGACAACAAAGAGTCTTAATAAATAATAGATACAACTGCACTTGACCAAAAATATAAACATGCCAAACCTACATTTATGTTTATTGGTATTTGAACTAACCGTTTAAACACACATATTCTGTAAGATTACAGATACTTTCTCCATTCTTTGTGTTCTATAAGATTGGGGACTCATCGCCTGGATGAGCAACCACTATGCTCTCCTATGTAGATTTGTGTCAACTCTAGCTGCCTCCTATCCCTATTGAAAAATTCTTCAACAAATCCGAATCTGTAATTCAAACATATTGAAGAGCGTGGTCGGGAGATAACAATGTCTTCAACCCCATAAGCCTTCGGGTCTAGAACCACTGGAATATGCACGAAATTCCCTGTTCGTCATCACTCGCACATGTCTAACGAGTGCAAGTATTGTTATTTTACCACATTAGAACCCTTTTTTATTTTAGGGTGGCATCGGGAATCGAATCGAAGCCCTCGGATAAAAGTCTTACAACCAATTTACTACTTTTTATTACGCTTACTTCCAACACTTGACGACCCCTTCACAGTTTCTCAGTGTGTAGTATTCTAAATAAATCAAGGAATAGTAATAGTATGTTTTCTTTCCTGTTTGTTAAAGAAGTAAAAGTTAATGTTCATAAAAATTGACGTACGTGTAAAAAATAATCAGCCTACAAAAAAATATATTTATTTGGTTTATTGGAAATATCTAAAAAGCATGAATCAATCATATTGTACATATGCGCAAAATACGAGTATATTTCATGGTTGAATTCCGTCTTAAAAAATAGTTCTATAAAAGCCCGTACAGTGATGAGATGTGAGTTGGTTTTTTTTTGCATATGTGTGTCCAAATAATCCAAAGATCACTGACAGGGTTGTCGATTTAAAAATACTCTTAACACTGCTCAATTTTCTAATAGAATAACAAGTAAAAGAGTTTTCTTAATTGAGTTTGGTTTTTATACCGTGAGATCTTAGTTGAATGTAATAATGTTAAGAAATATATAATTTTTATAAAAAATAACATACTTCAAATAATTTCATTAGTTTTACTATAACGACCTCCATGACCTAGTTGGTAAGACGTTTGACGTCCACTCGGAGGTTTCAAATTTGATTCCCGAGGGTACCCCATCTAGTAAAAGAGTTTGTCTAGTAATAATTAACACCCGCGTTAGACTCGTGCGAGTGTCTTTACCTTTTTACGTTCGAGGTAGTACTGTCAATACATGCGACGACGATCCGCAAGTTGCGTGCCTACTTTAGAGATTATAAACAGAAGGCTAGGTTAATGGGGCTGAAGAAAATAATGCCTCTCTTCTAAATATATTAATTACTAGTTGATGATTTGGATATATTGAAATGAAATAACGACATGTTGAAAGGTAGTATACGAAGAAAAATAAATATATGACCATTAAAGGATTTCGCTCTATGGATTTCCACATAGAGCGAAACGCGAAACTCTATATAATCTTAGTCACTTCACTATGCTAATGCATTTATGTGAGTATGTGTGCGTTTGTGGTAGTGTATGTATATGTGTGCATGTTTGTGTATGTATATGTGTGCATGTTTGTGTATGGCATGAGTGTAAGCATGTAATAAGTAAATATTTAATTTATCAAATTGTTTTTCTAATTCTGCAAATAAATACCCACTTAAACACAGATGCTCGGTATAATGGACATATTTCAAAAGAAAATTGATATGAAAAGGAAAACGATATACAAAAAAATAAAATAATCTGAGTATATACTAAAACCCACCTGAGTCATCTAATTTCAATCAAACTGACGACCTCCGTGGCCTGGTGATAACACGTCTGTCTTTCAGCTCGGGGGTCTGATTCCCGTTGGTATTTATTTTATTTCTGGTTGGCTGGAAGAGATTTATCATGTGTCAATAAACTCGCCAGGATTTACTGTATACAACGAAAGTGTATCAAAAAATGATCTTAAAGGTAAAGAGTTAAACCTGACGGGATTATTCCCAAGTAGCAATTTCTTGTAACCAGAGAGATGTTAAAAGACTTGTAAGTAGAAAAAAACAGTTTTATTTTTTTAGTCACCATGTCGAAACGATGTCGAAACAGAAACGGGTGGTAAACAAGCAGTATAGCATAATATTAAAGTCTGAAGATTGTCTTAGGGTAGATACCATCTATACAATATTATAAAGAAGTCGAGTTTGTGAGTTATTGCGTTTGTTTGAATTTGCAAAACTCTCGAACCATTAAACTGATTTCGATATAATTTCACTAGGTAACATCACTCGATTACATCAGGCAGCTAAAATAACAAATTGTAACGCAAGTTTGGGAAAAAGCGCCCCTCAGCACTTTAAATTCGATACGCTGACTTAAAACAATATAGCTAAAAATTCTAGCTTTTAACTAGTTCTACAAAAAAAATGTAACTTTTTTTACCTCAGTCCCATAGTTCATAACAATATATTTTTTATTTTAGCTTTTATTACATTTCAAAGTCTTATTGTTGTTGCTGCTAGACAAGATCCAAAAATTATACTCACATTTCAAAATAATATGTAACATACATTGCAGAGCACGTGCTAAAATTACATCATTTACTTAATCGACGGTCAATGCCGACATCAAAATAATATCCTGTGTTTTTTAACGCAATCAACCGATGAAATTGATGCTGTCAATAATGTAAATTGTATAGAATATATCATTATGTCAAGTGGGTGAATAAAGAACGATAAATATTTGAAAAACTTGTAATAAATACAAAAAAGAACTAAACAATTATGAAGTGCATAAAATAAGAAACAAAACGTACATATAAATATGAAACCTTAACAATATAGTAAATATCTCCTAATTGTGGTAACCATGGTTATTAATATTATAATAGTGGCAGTCGTGTTAATGGAAAAGGGTGAAAGAAAAAGTAAATGCGATATTTAGATACACAATGAAAGGGTAGAACGAGATGAATAATTCTATTAGAGAAATACGTTCTCAGAAAACGGAAAGGTGGAGCGAGGTATTGAACGGTGAATTGCAATAGGAAACAAAAATAATGGAACACTAAAACACATATAATCAATGTCAAGCAATGTCAAGATCTGCTAAAACGATGGTTCACTCCAGCGTGTCAGTAACAACATTGATTTAAGGGAATAAAACGTGAACGTGAAAAATGAATGAAAGGGGCCTAATAAATTCAGCGGAAACGCGTGCACTGAGAAGTGTATATTACGATGTGTCGATGTATAGCATTTTAAGAAATGTAATTATTAAGAATTAATGTAAGCTAAACACTAATGTGTTAAGTAATGTGAAAAGAGCAAGTTGAGACGGTTAGGACAGTTGAACTGATGGGTGACGAATATGACTATGATGACTAAAAAAAATTATAATACAAGTGTAAGTTGAAATCGGGGGAAATGACGACCGAGAAAAGTATAGTTAGACCAATTGAATGAAATTTTAAAAGATGGAAAGGTAAGGAGTAAAATAAATATACGGAACTGTATGAGACGATGTATGGATGTGAAGGGGGCGAAGGAGGTATGTCGTGAGAGTTTGGCGCTCTGTCCTCTTTGCCTACTCCAACAGAGAAATGGCGAGATGGTATACATGTATCATATGTACCACTAAAAGGTTAGAGCTTGTATGGACAGATATCATGGTTTTGTACCATGATTCTCTGTCGAAAAGGAATGGAGTGGCGACGTCAGGGATGACCACAGGCCAAAAAACCAAGATGAACAAGCCTAAAAACAGATTCCGATTTGCGAAAAACAATAAAAATGACGAAGCAGTGATTTCCAGTGTTACACCACTTTGAGAACAAAACTTTTGAATATTTGAAGTGGTATTGAAGAATTGATTGATTTTAAAAAATGTGTTGAACTACAGGTTAATATACTCGTATTAAAAAAAATGTTTCAGTCTAATCTCGGGTCGGAAACATTTGGACCTTACTACGCTTATATGTATTTATATCATAGTATATAGCAGCGTATTTATTTTTTTACCAGACCAACATACTCACTCGTATATCCACGTGAACAAAGCCGAGGGCAAAACTAGTATGAGTACATAATATGAATGACATAGTCTCATTCGACCATAACCATAAAATGTGTTTAGTGGGTTGAATCTTTGATGCATATTATGTCCAAGTAATGTTTATTTTGATTATATTTTCTCCAGGACGGAATAATAATTTAATCGCTTGCGAGTGAATCATTCATAAACACAAGTGTCGCAGTTTGATTCTGCTACCTGAGGAATCTCAAAGCGGAGCGAGTTAAGGTTGGCAACGTCGAAGTTAAATAACGTAATCGATATTATGGTATTTTTTTCTTTTTAGATTTTTCATCTTTTAAGACGTTATTGACAAATGCACGTGATTATGCAAAAATGAGTCGACCTACCAAACATATTTTTTAGTGTACTCGTATTTGAAATATTGAAAAAGATTCATGGGTCAATCTTAACATATATTCGTATCTAAAAAAATATCAAGTACATTAAATGTTTTTTTAAATGGTTAAATTAAGATTTACGCCTCTTCAGACCTGGCGTCCATTATAATGGACACATAATTTATATATACGTTGTTAACAACTTTACGGTATATTTCTGTCTCAATGATAACATATGAAATACATGATACTGTATTATCGACTTGGAACGTTTTGGGCGCCATCTATCTAAACTAATATGACATCATGTTGTATTTAGTTTCAATAATACGCACACAAACAATAATATATTTTTATATCCTTAGAATTAATTCAGGTCTGAAGCGGTTAAAGTTGGTATGTTCCTTAGAGACCGATAACTTTGTGACCTAGTTGGTAAGATGTCGGTCTTCCAACCCGTTGTGGGTTCGATTCCTGCTGGTACTTAGTTAAAAGAAATAAAGTTGCAAGATTCATTCATTCAACGACCTCTGTAGTCTAGTTGGCAAGACACCTGTTTTTCGACCTCACGGTTGCGGGTTCGATTCCTGTTGGTACTCATTTTTTTAAAGGGTATCAGTGTGGTATACACTTAAGGTCGATTTAAAATCTGTATGGTTGGTTGGAAGAGATTACCATATAACAATAAATCCGCCAAGTTGTCATATATGTAAAGAAAGTGATATATTAATGCAATAACAGAGAAGTGAGATATTATCTCAGAACAGGTAAAAAGTATTGTTATAATTAGAAAATAAAATGTTTTTTTTGTATCCAAACAAATAATTTTTAATATTATATTGTATATTGATGGAGTCTTAATATAATGAGTAGGTCGGAATGATTAGTAGAAAACTGGGAAACTTTCATTTTCTTAGATCTAGTGTACCATATTGTATTGTGTACTTAAGGTAAACAATGAAACACGATTCGGTGTACTCGTATTATTTTTTTTAGCCCAGTTATTCGTTAATAAAATTGTAGTATTCGTTATGAAAAATATTAAATATTAGAAACACCATAAATTATTATTAAACTTTTTGTTTTCTCTATACCTACACTTTTTACAGTAAACCCTCTTCAAACCTTTAGTTCAATAATGGTTTTTAAATGTAGTTGATGCAGATTATCATTAATTATATCAATCGTATGATGTCCTTCAACACATCCGAACTGGCGTTGGTCATATTGAAGAGTGTGGCTGAGATACAACATTATTTTTGGCCCCATTATCTAAGGTAACTTTCAGGCACGGGACTCACAGTTCATCATCGCACGTGTTGAGAATACTACCGCACATGAATATCCAACAACACTCACAATAATTCTAGAGCAAGCGAGTATTATTACCATACGAAATATTTTACCAAATGAGAATCTTTTTTTGGGTTCTAACAGGAATTATATCCGATGCCATACTAATTAGACTACGGAGGTCATCATAATTTTCAAGGAATTAATGCATTTTTGAAGTCTGGAAAAAGTTATAGAAACTGAATCTCCTTTGGTTGTAAAAATATAGAATAAATTTTAAGGCTGTAAATAATTCTAAAATTAACATTTGTAGCAAACCAAAGTCAGCCGCTACAAAAATATGTACGATTTAGTAATCTTATCACATTGATAAGAAAAATACTTTGAATATTTTTACAAATATCTAAGGTAGCACTGCCGGCGTCAATCGAGTAGATGTTTGGTGTGTTATACGTTTTTTTTTTTTTTGAAAGAATAGATATGACCGAAATCATTGATATCCTTATACCCTCGAACACTAGGCGGAACAAATTCCTGTGTCGTTCGAGGGGAGTAGTACAGCGCGGGATTCGAACCGACGATGTTACGCACGGAAGTCCAGTGCGTTACCGCGCGGTTATGCTCCTCACCTCACATTATGGATCTGATTTTCCGCTCAATTTTAGAATTTAGTCCGTGAATTTGGCGAGTGACGCTCATTGACTACATTGATTGATACATTAACAAACAATGTCTCTTGAAACGATGTTGCGCTACGAAGTAGTGTTATTGAAGTTATGTGTTTATTTTTATTGTTTACCATTGAATACCGAAAACATTAAGTAATAGAAAAACGTAATTGTTACGACTTGCCACAGGTGGCCTAGAGATACTGTATAATGATTATATGTCATTGTAAACGAAAAAGTCGTAACTACATTAACATTTCAAAAAAGATTAATAGTTATTTCATTTGGTTCAGTTAAAATTATCCAATTCAAATTTTAATTTCATAATAGTAATACTTAAAAAATATAGTACTGTTTCGACCACTTAATAAAAAATGTGGCATTATTTCGACCATTTATAAATAAAAAATGTGGCACAATTATACAATGGCCCAAGGGACGAGGACCAAATTAGTATACAATAGTCCTTTCTGTCAGCTTTCCCATAAACATCCTTTCTGCAGTGGGAGTGAGATGTTTGTTGAATATTGAATACATTAATTTGAAACTTTAATGCAATATCGCATACTTCGCACAGAATTTTGGTCCCGTATTCCTGAATCCAGAAACTTAATTATTGTATCAAAATTATATCTAACAGGTTTTTGTCATCAATTTTAACCATTTGAATAAAAAAACTAGGTACTGCTTTCAACATGGAAGGAAGAAAATAGAATAACAAAACGTATTCAGCAATTTGTGAGTTTTTTAGAATCTTTTTTTTTTAATATAATCTTTTACCTATATATTAAAAATAATGTGTTATATTCTATATACTTTTTGTTATACTATCTTTGTTACATTTTGGTATCTTCTTTGTAAAATAAAGGTCCGTGTTACATTGTACCATTCAGTACAATGACTGGAATATATTTTTTAGATACGGTATAGCGCTGTTTCCCGACCAACTCAATAGCGCTTCTTAACTAACGTAACCTATTGTATTAATCTTTCGTTGTATACAGTACAACCTGGCGGACTAATTGCTATATAATCTCTTCCAACCAACCAGAAAGATGTTAAAGAGGTCTTAAGTGAAAACTAGACTGGAATTCTTTTTTAATAAATCTTGGTTCCAACGGGAATCGAACCCATACCCCCTTAGTTGGTAGTCAGGCGTCTTTCCAACTAGGCCACGGAGGTTGTCAGAAAAAAAGGGAGATTGAGATACTCCAATGTTGCTAGCAAGATCGCCATCTGGATTCTTAAATTCAGTTATAAAATGGTCCTAGAGTTCGGAAGTGAATCCACCAAAAAGATAATTTTAACTTTTAAACCTCGGCCCCCGACATTATTATGCAAGAATTTGAGAAATATACATTTCTTTTAAGTTTAATATATGATATTTACTCTTATTTAAGGTATAAAATCAGTTCAAAAATGTTTTTCTATGTTATTTTTTGTTTAAGGCAGTTTAGAGGTGCATAGGAGCATGGTTAGAGCGTTAATGTTCAAACCAAAATATCATCGGTTCAAATACCATGCCATGTTACTCATCTACGCGTAGGAATAACATTTTACATTAGATTTTTAGGAATTAAGATTATTTTTACTGTGGTAAAAAATACCATACTTGTTTTAATTGAAGGTTGCTTACAAAAAAGTAATATTATGATTAGTTAAACCAAACTTTTTTTAAGAATATATTTCTTCATTATTTTCAAAAATATTCTAAAAATAGAAAAATATTTTCATCAAGTACTAACTTTCATAAATCAGTAGATTTGAATTCAAGAATACCGCAGATTATCGGTTTTCTTTACACGCAATTGTAATTTAAATTATTTCAAATAATTATTTAAACGCCATTAATATAAAATTCTTTAAATACACGTTACCACCTGTTTTTATTATATGTTGCAAAACGAGACAAAGGTATTTCGGTGACTACATGTATGGCGAGGAGAGTACAATGAAAGCAACATTGCATAGGCTGCGCTGAATATAATATATATACCGCATGCAGGACAACGGCCACGCAGAAAACTGTTCAGCGATCCGATAGATTGTATGAAAGTGGAAATCCATGCTGAGATGGCTGGAAGTCTGCCACACCCAAGTAACCTACTGGAGTAGAATTTCTGATCGAGACAAGTGGCGACACATCCTACAGGAAGCCAAAGAACATCCCGATAAAGCTGGGGATGATAATGTTCATCTTGTTATATTCACTTATTTCTGCGAAGGTAATAATCCTTACTAGGATTTGAGATTCAACTTTGATGTGAAAAGTTACAAAGGCGTACACTGAAATGAATGCATGTGATAACAATAGTATGTCATTATATTTTCGTTGTATATAGTACAGCCTGAGGGGTAATTGGCAAGTGGCAATCACTTCCAACTAACCAGAAGACCTGAAGTAATCTGGGTTCCAACGGTTATCTAACCCTCGGAAGCACCTTGCCAAAAAACAGGCGTCTTATCAACAACGCCACAAAAATCGTCAAAATTTCACGATTGAAAATTGAACGACGTGATTAAGGTTGAATATGAACTTAAGAAGTGTGAAGAAGAGTACTCTGAGATGGTTTGGGCATGTAGAACGAAAGAAAACTGATAAAACAAATCTGCGAAGGCGTGGTAGAGGAAAATGAATATTTTGATAGAATGAAATGTTAAAAGCCGAGAAATCGTAGGAGGGCGAGAGAAAATACATTTATGTTTGATATATCATACATATTGTAAAATCTAAGAATCGCTGTAGAGTGTCTGACGAAGGCTACAGAGGATTGGATCTATTCAATCGTCTTGGAACTCAGAACTCCATGCCATTAGAACTTGGAGTTTTATACTTCAAGACCGTGCGCTTATTGCAACTGCATGTACACAATAAATTAATACGCATGCATATCTACAGGTTGGTTTAATAACCATACTTGGGCCGATTATATGTTAAGCATAACCTTAATATATTTTCTTAAATTAAAACGATTAAGAAAATATTTTATTTATTGTAGAAATTTTATTTAACTTAACTTTTCATCAGAGTATGAACCGTAACTATTCATAGAGTAACTATTCATCAGAGTATGAACCGGTTAACCATGAATTTTATCAACCGGCCCTCGTCATCAAGTTGTTTATTTTATCAACCGGCGTAATCTCATTATAGGCTCATCATGGCAATGAAAGTATGTTTTAAATTTTGCTATGACTACATCTGTATTCTGCTGTGTAAACATAAAACTATTACGAAGAATAATCTGTCTTATTTTTTGGTTATATTAATATTCAATTAAAAAATAATTAATTTCTTTTTTATTTTCTAGAATCCAATTAAAAGATTATTGAATATCGAGTATTTGTCTGTTTGTATTATATTCCACTTTTGCTGTATAGTACAATTTGGCAGATTTATTGGCATATGGCAATGTATTCCAACGACTTCCATGACCTAATTGATAAGACTCTTGACTAGGGGGTTTGATGGTACTCAAAAGAATAATAAAAAAAAGACAGTAGCAATACTATCACGGGACAGTGGTGTGCGAGTTTTGTTGCTGTGCACGTGCAGTAGTATATCCGACACGTACGATGGCGAAGTGTATGTTCCTTGCCTATTCCAGTGGTTCTTAAATAACGGGTAACAACGGGAATCCAGCCCGTAGCCTCCGATTCGAAAGATAAGTGATTTTCCAACTAGGCCACGGAGTTCGTCGAGTAAATGAATCTTACGAGGAATATTTTTGTTGCGGAATTTTACTACGAAATACTAATTTAACTGGCTTGTTATTTATGCACATAAATGATTGGGGTATAGTTATTCAATATTTATGCACATAAATGATTGGGGTATAGTTATTCAATATTTATGCACATAAATGATTGGGGTATAGTTATTCAATATTTCAACTAAAAGAAAAATAAAAGGTTTTTGTGGGTTAGGTCCTTTGCGCTTATATAACCTACATTTGTTAGTTAACAACTCCGAAAACAGCATGAGAGTACTTTTTGTTAGAATTTAATGGTGGTCACAATTTTAATATTCCGCCAGTGTTCTCGAAAAGTACCTTTCTCGTATCAATACGTATTTGTTTTTTTTTTGTTTTACAGATACTACACGCCAGTTATTTAATGAATGATTTTTTGTTTAGTTTGGAGATTGAAGAAGAATTGACTTTAAGTCCTGTTTTATGATCTACTTGCCAAAAATAAGTGAATCGTAATAAAATAGCATCTTGTCGAGTTTTTGATAGCTTTGAGATAAATATTCTTCGCAGAATATATTATATAATCAATAACATTGGCATGTGGAGACAGAGGTACAACGAAGAACTCTTCACTATGTTTGGCGATGCTAGCGTAGCAAAAGTTATAAAATTGCGAGACTGCACTGGCTTGGGCACTTATACCGCATGCAAGGCACTAACCCAATGAGGAAAGCTTTGTTCACCGATTCGACGGGATGTAGAGAAGTGGAGAGACCAAAGCTGAGAGGGCTGGATGTTTAACAGAGAATTACCGCACACTGGGTATATTCAGTTGAAAAATAAGTGGTGCTGAGAGATATAGCAGGCTTAGAATCCTGCAGGCAACCAAGACCCATTCTGAGTTATAGGGCAGATGGCGATGAATAAAATAGTATATTATGTAGTAAGGTTAACATAAGTTTCTCCTAATTTATCTTGAACGTGCAAGAAAAGCTCATTTTAAAGATAACTAGAATGTAGATATACCAATTTAATTAATTTCAGCCAGTACTCGCAACTCAACATTTACATTATAACTGATGTTAAAAATGAAATATTTTTAAATGTGCTGCTAGTGGTTAAATGAAAAACTCACAAGTAATCCACTGATCCCAAACATTCCAAAACTCACAAGTAATCCACTGATCCCAAACACTAAAAAACGAGGACTTGAAAACGACAAAAAACTTTACTTTTAAGAGTTGGTGTTTACGAATTTAAATATTCGATTTAAAATCTATACGAGTATAAAGTGGCTTAAAAAAAGTGTTTTGTTTTGATATACTCATATTAAACTGAAATAATGCTTATATATTTCATTCACGGTTTTGGCTTGAACGTTGTGCAACTCCTTTTCATAATATTTAACAAGAAATAATTTTGTTATTCTACTTATTAAATGTATTTTTTAGTTTTTCTATGTATTTTCTCGAGGTGCTAAGTAATTAGTGGAATAAGAAAGTAATTTCAGTTTATAAATGTAATTAATTGAAAAACAAAGTATTGATTTTCAGATTAAATTATAATACCTCAAACATTAAAATATACTCGTAAATATTTTATCAATTTAAGGTATTGAAAATATTAGATTGTTTTCACACGGACCATTCAGTGAGTAAGCTCTCGTAAAAGTCGCTCAAAAACTAAAACCCGCTAGACACGATGCTATATTACATAAAATGTATAATGTTGACAGTTTTTATCTAATTGGTTAATTCTATTAATAATAAAATATTATTTGAGGCAAAATGGTCAAGGTTATACGTCATTCGAAAGAAAATGTTCTGCTTTACAAGATATTGTGTTTGCTTTTACGTTACATATATTATTTTATTTGATTACAAGCCTTCAAAATGGAATGTTAAGTAGACGAAAGTGAGCATTTTTGACACCTCCTTCTGTTCGCGTTCAATCGAGGGGATAAAGCTGCCAAAGCTGCTCGCGATATTTGCGAAGTGTACGGTGAAGATGCTGTAAATGAAAGGACAGCTCGTCGGTGGTTTTCGCGTTTCAAAGAGGTAATTTCAACCTGAAACACGTGTAGCGTTCTGGACGACCAGTGGACTTCGATGAAGACCGCTTAAACCATATTATTCATGAAGATCCCCTTCAAACCACCCTAGAATTGGCTGAGCAGATGAACTGTAGTCACATGACTGTATACCGCCATCTTAAATCAATGGGAAAAGTCCAGAAGTTCGACGCTTTGGTTCCACATGTTTTGAGTGAAAACAAAAATCAACGTTCGACAATTTCTGCTGGTTTGCTCGCGCGTCATCGAGCTACGCATGGCCACAAGCAAATGTTCATTTACCGCATCATTACTGGTGATGAAAATGGGTTGAAAATGGTGATGAAAAAAAAATGGCGATGAAAAATGTTTAAAGGGGATCCTCATGAATAATATGGTTTAAGCGGTCCTCATTGAAGTCCACTGGTCGTCCGGAACGCTCCATGTCTTTCAGGTCGAAATTACCGTCTTTGAAACGCAAAAACCATCGACGAGCTGTCCTTTCATTCATAGCATCTTCACCGTACACTTCGCAAATATCGCGAGCAGTTTTATTCCCTCGATTGAACGCGAACATAAGGAGGTGTCAAAAATGGCCACTTTCGTCTACTTGACATTCCATTTTGAAGGCTTGTAATCAAATAAAATAATATATGTAACGTAAAATCAAACACAATATCTTATAGAGCAGAAAATTTTCTTACGAATGACGTATAACCTTTACTATGATTACTATGAGACATGATTCTTGCTGTATACTATCTCAGCAGATCTCCTTTAGCGTCTCATGAATTAATCTGAAATATGAAGAATTAAATAGACTAAAATCATGTCGTAAAATTATTCGAGGACTTCAAATATTTTGACAGCACGCTTATCATTAGACCACTGGCTGCATGGTTTTTGTTTTTCATAAATATTAAAAAAAAATTACGCTTAGTAATTTACGGAAGCAACGCGATTAAATTGTGTTTAATATTACCAGTAATAAAAAAAATTAAATACAGATTTTTTGTATTTGACGTTTTTGCTGAACTTTGAAATTAAATATTTGAAAAAAAAAACATCGAATACATTTATAGTCAACAAAACAAAAACCAAATATGACGAATGTGTCTTTTTAAATAGTTTTCTGCATTTCTGTTCTTCTCCACTGACTTTGAATTGAAGGCCTTTACAAAAAAATTTATTACTAGACGCCATTCATGCGTCCTTGAGATTGTTGATTTAAAACGGCACGGAAGAGTAAAACTATTTTATTTAATATCAATTGGACATTAACATACTTGCGAAATAATCAAATGTTGCCCGATCTTGAAGCACCTAGAGTACATTTTTAAATACTCATGAAATGCTTACGGAACAGCATTTAAGAGACTGTCAAAATGCAAATGGAATAAGATAACCACGGTGTATTCATTCAACGGGACTGCGAATTAGGATATAAATATAGGTGACGAAAAAACTAATATCGATTGTTATTTTGTATTAATAGTTAATATAAATTCGTGACCACTGATATAAAAAATAGTAATTAGTCGTGATTTGCGTTTGTACAATTATTTATTTCAATTATTTACAGTTCACTGATTAAAACATTTACCAATAGTTATAACTATAAAAGGTGTCGGAGTTAAATATTTGTAAATCCACAAAGCAAATTAAAATAAAAAATAACCAAATAATGAAAAAATCAGCATTCATTAAAAAATTCTATGGGTTAATTCACATACTTCTGCTAGAATATACTCGTAAATAAATAAACAAATAATAGGTTTATTGAAAGCAACATAATATGTACGTATATATATACAGAAATTAAACATATTATATATAAGAATGTTAAAGCAATGGAAAAGAAAATACATTTGATAGAGAATGACACCAGTATGACCTAAAAATTGTTCTCATAACAAACTGTGATAATTCCGCCTGAAAAGAACCTCAAGATAGAAGGTAGAAACGTGTGTCGCGGGAATTGATGTAATTCGTGAAACAAAAATCTTTTTATTAAATATTCTAAATAATAATCACCTAGAATAATATTTCATTAAAGATGAATTTTCACGTGTCTCATGATGATTCATATCATAAAACAGTTGACAAACCTATATACCTTTTTTTTTCAAAAAGTGCTAATCGAGGATTTAAACACTGATACTTTTCACATTTTATTGTTTTGAGAAAAAAAATACTTAACCGTTGAATTGAGCAAGTGATTGATCAGTAATTAATAAAGGGTTGATCATGAAAATCAGACTAACACCTTTTGAAAAAACTCACATCTCCCAGGTTGAAAGATATGTTTACCAACCGGGCCATGGATATCACATACTGACATTTTATTTTTTGAATACATGTACATATTGACGGTTTAAGAAGACCAATTTAATAAATCAGTTTTTCATTTAAGTAATATAATGAATTCTATATTGTAATCGTTTATTTTAAGAGTAATAGGGGATTAACCTAAAAGCCCTGAAGCCTGGGGGAAACCCTAAGGACGACTCATCCTGGAGCCTTACTTGCGAATCTACCTCTTAAAAATTATCTAAAAATATAGAGGCTGTATTTTCTTTGCTCCAAGACTCCACTGGTTTTATTTATATTAAAATAATGTATTGTATGTGTCTTCGTATTTTTTTATTTTGATGGGTTCATTATAGAAAAAAAAATTACCTTGATTTGTATCTTGTTTTGATTTCTAACTATTACTTGAATTTGAAATTTGTTTTCTCTATTTGTTATGACTGCGAATATTATTTGCTTATGAACACTCGTATTTTTGTTTTATGCATATTATACTTAGTTTCTCCTTTGGGCAGCCGAATCTAGCAAGCAAGGCATTTTAGCGTGCAACGAAAGGTCAAGAGAGGTCATGGCTTGTCAACGCGATTGAGTGTCGCACCATGATTGTCATTTTAAACTAGCGGTTTCCATCATATGGCAGTTGGTTAGCTCCTTCTGGTGAATAACGGTTCTTCAGGGAATTTAAAAAATATATAGTGCTTTGTATAAAAGGCTTAAAGTCAATTGTTATTAATTGAATAGTCATTGTAAAGAAGAGATAGACCGATGAATAACTGAAAGGAGATAGTTGAAGTCATTTTAACTTAAGGAAAAGTGAAAATAAGTATGAAAAACAATGAGCATGTATGAATATACGAGTATATGATGTAAAAGCATTGTACGTATAGTACCCGGCGGTAAATAATACACATCGGGCTTAAGAAAGAGACTGTCGTTGTGTAGAGCGTCGTCTTTGTCGCACGATGCGCTAACAGTGCGTGCGACAGAGACGGCACTCTACAAAGCGACAGTGTCTTTCTTAAGGCCGATGTGTATTACTTACCGCCGAGTACTATAGATAGATAGATAGGTGTGGAAATCCATGTTTTTAGGAATTTGGTTAAAAATTATAAAATGCTTTTTGAAAAGGACTTAAAGCCAATTGTTATTAATTGAACTGTCATTGTAAAAATGTAGACCGTAAACATATGAAAGGTTTGAGTATTTTTAACGCAGGAAAAGGTGTACTTAAATAGACAGGTTTTAAGATATCTCATATCTCCCTATCCCAAAAGAGATGAACAGTATCCAAGTGAAATGTATTCTGCGCATAAATCTCATACCCGATCTTCCCATAGTTAATGTTAATCGTGCAATGACCAACTGTATTAATTCAATGCATGCGCTCCTTGGATTATACATTTCGCACACCATTTTTTCCTTTAAAATGTTTATGTCATTCCAGTTCCTCCTCTAAGGTGCACAAATATCGAATTCTTAGAATATTGGAGTAGAGTAGTATTATTCTAATAATTTGAAAAGAACCTCCGTCACATAGTAGTAAAACATTAGACATTCCAAGTTTTTTGTTGTATTATTTTACATTTTTATTGTATACAGTCGTCGTTATTGCTGGGCCTCGTAGTCGAGGATCTCTTCGTGTCTCCACGTTGATCACGTGATATTCTATAAGACAACAGGCCGATCCTGGATGCGAACTCACTACGGCAGATGTCACGGACATGTTGATACCACCTGGTCACGCTGATGCATGTTCGTAGCCCGCTGTTTGTCTTGCGTCTAGCTGTTGTGGCGCCATCATCTCAAAACCATGTGTACAGTAGATTCAACCTGGCGGGTTTATAACCATGTGAGGATTACGTCCAACCAACTAGAAAGGTGATAAACCCTGAAGTGAAAACCAGACTGAATCTTTTTTTTTAAAACTGGGTTCCAACAAGAATTTAATCTGGCACCACCAGTTTAGAAGACACGCATCTTACTAACTAGGCCACGGAGGTCGTCTAAGGTAATATTATTTTGTTTACCAGAAACAGCAAACTAAAAGTTTAGAAATCGACGGGGAATAAGAATGATTCGCTAATAATAATAATAATAATAACAATTTATATAGCGCCGTTTAGAGAGCACACTCTCCTCAAAGGCACTCTAACTCAAGATTCGAAACCGCTTTTATTGGTAGATTAAAAATGTTGTTAAAGATAGGAAGATGGTGGCTGCGATCATTAGATTAGGTACTTTCCCATATTTGCATATTTTTAGAAAAATATATATTTGATAAGAAAACCGCTAAAACTTACCGAGGGATGGTGAACTACAAAGAAATCTTTGTAGATATTCCTACATTCAGCTTTAGGTGGAGTGTAGTGTATGTGTGTAGTGTTCATATATAATCATACAATTTTGATAAGACTTTCCAAAAAGAGTCGTCTTCAAATATTTCCTAAAGCTGCAATCGCCATACATACAAACTCGAAAACTTTGAGGCGGACAAAGATCGATTAAATTGAGAAAACGAACGTTTTGCAAAAATAAAGATCATCAATTAATTAAATTTTATGTAATAATACTATGAATTTTGCAATTACAAAATAAACACGCATTAATGACAAAAAAAAACACAGTTACCGACTCAAACTAATCAAGAAATAAGTTATAAATATGCGTATAATGGAATATTAGCCCTCTGCCGAAGACGACCTCCCTAGTCTAATGGTAACATCTTGACTTCCCCCGGGGGTTTCAGGGTTGATTCCCGATGGTACTAAAAAAAATTGGGTGTCAGTCTGAAAAAAAAAAATTCGTCTAGTAAAAATACTCGCACGCGCCGAGCAGTAGTGTTGCCATCACGTTCAATGAGGAACCTCGAATTCCGGAACTACTCCAGATGTTCTTAACCCGAAAGCTCGCTTACTAGGGCCGAAGAAAATATGTTTTCCCAGTAACGCTCTTAAATATGTTCCAAACACTAATTCGGATATATTAAAGGGAACCAAACGAAAATATGTTTTTTCCAGTAACGCTCTTAAATATGTTCCAAATACTAATTCGGATATATTAAAGGGAACCAAACGAAAATATGTTTTTTTCCAGTAACGCTCTTAAATATGTTCCAAATACTAAATCGCCAAAAATATAATAAAAAACAAATTACTGTAAAACTTCAAACATAAAACTAATCACATCTGGCAGCTACAGTAGCGCCTGAGCGAAAAAAATGCCTTTATTTATTAAAGTAATTTCGAAGGTGCATGGCCGCGCAGTAACGCGTTCCATTTCCTTACGGAAGATTGCCGATTCGATCCCCGCGCTGTGCTCTTCCCTCGAATGACCCAAGCATTCGGGGTTATAAGGATACTTATGAATTCAGTAATATCTATTCTTGACATAAAGAGAGAGATATGCCGGTGTGCTTCGATCGTCTCACTTCGGCGTGCCATCGGATCCAGTACAACGGTGTGGACGGTGAGTTTGCTGGTGTGCAACGGTTAACTCATTTAGAACAAATTCCAAGACACAGCTTCGCTTTCCAACTGAATTGACAATGGGATTCTCGACTACGAGGCTCAGGAACGACGACGACGTCATTTCAAAGTAAAACAATGATTGCATTGTAATATTTAACATATTCCCTACTTTAGTATTTTATTGTTTACACAATAATATCATGTTTCATGTATATAACCTAGCTATTCTGTCGGCGTATGCAGAAAAAGCAGGCAAACTTCATAATAAAATAAAAGTGAGTCATACATCTCACCGAATATGTTTCATTTCTTAATAATAAATTAACATACATATGTAAAACCACTAAGTTCATGTTTCCTTACTTTTGTATCCTTTTCCATCTACCTATTTCATTTTCAATATTTTGTAACAGTTGCAAATATTTTATCGAACACTTTTTTAATTTGTTTTTTTTTTAAAGTTTTAAATATGTTTAATTCGTTTTTTTTAAATAACCTTATTTTACTTTTCACGTAGTAATTAGCACTACATACAACACATACAAACCACTACGCCATTTCCCTATCGGTTTAGGCAGAGAAGACAAATCAGCCAGACTTTCCTATGTCGACACACATCCTTCACCTCTTTCACATCCAAACACCTTTTCAAACAACTTCCACGCTTTTTCTGACTTTCTACGTTTCAGAATATTACTTATTTGATCCAACCATACTTTCCTTGGTTTTCCTCTCACAAGCCTTCCACTCACATCAGCACTATATATCTGTTTTAATCTGTCTAAATCTTGTATGGTTGGTTGGAAAGATCGCTGTATTGTAATAAACTAGCCATTTGTTTATTTTATAATAAAGTGTCTAAATAAATAGAGATATTTAATAAGTATTCATCGAGTATATAACACAATTAAGACATTTTTATGTATTGCGTGTAAGATTTTTTTAAATATTACGTTTTGGATAGTTTGCAAGATCCATCCTGAGGAGTCACTCTGGAAGATGCGAGCGCGAACATGAAGTAAGAAACTCCTGAGGAAAGATCGTGCAATCCGTCCGAAACGTTTAATAATCTAAAAAATCGAACACGGAGTTACCTTGTTTTATAAGTGTGAATATCTCTTATCGACTTATATTTTACGTATATTTATGTTAGTGAAAATGGCATAGTCGACATAGGTGATTCACAATCTTGTGGAATACGAACCTGTTAACACCAGATGTCTAGTGATCGATGCACTTGCTGACTAATCTAGCGTTCCAGATTCGATTCCTGATTGGCACCGAACTGGTTTGATTTTGAGTTTATTTCTTCTGATATTTTTTTCATTTCTCAACTGTTATATATTATCTGTTAAATAATGCGATGCTACTCGCTACTGAACAGTAAAAAAGCTAAATATTTTAGAGTGACTTATAATGTTAGCATCCGATTCATATTTAACTTTCTGAAATATGAACATGTGTCAGTGACGTGACCATGTCAGTGACGTGAGTATGTCAGTTAGGGAGACCACTGGCTTCAGTAGTTGAAAATAAGATATCGAAGT
Organism: Odontocerum albicorne; assembly: GCA_949825065.1. Classification (NCBI taxonomy): domain Eukaryota; kingdom Metazoa; phylum Arthropoda; class Insecta; order Trichoptera; family Odontoceridae; genus Odontocerum; species Odontocerum albicorne. Next base: position 21,132,362 of record OX463839.1, on the reverse strand, counting down.
AATCTTCTCGTTCTGGCAACCTTTGTATATTATTTTGTTTAAATATTCTCATTTGATATATGTATTATATATATCCATAAATAACTAACTAATTTTAAATTAAAAATAATATAGAATCTTTAAGAATATTCCATTTCATCCATTCACGGTTCTGTTCCTTTGGCCCTCCTACCATTAATGTTCAGATATTTATAATTATTTTCATCTTTAATGAAGTTACACAAAATTTGTCACGGATTCAAAGTAACTTTATACATACGATGTAATATGATCTGGTCAGTCGTAAGAAATACTTACAAAGTAATAAATTCACCAATTTTATAATTTATAACCATGAATACGAAAAGGTAAATAAAATTAAATAACAAATTAATAATCGAAATACCTCCAAGTAAGATCTGCTAAAGACGACCTTCAAAGTTTACTATAGTTGCTAAGACGCCTATCTTCCTACCCGGGGGTTACGTGTTGGATTCCCATTTTTTATAAAATTCCCGTCTAGTTTTCACTGCTGCTCTTTAACATATTTCTAGTTGATTGTAAGAGATATCCACATGGCAATAAGTTCGCCAGGTTATACTGTATACCTACAACGAAAGTGTAATATAAAACAATAAAAACAATCGTGACATACTCGTAGATTATCACTCAATGAATTGATTTTACATTATTAAAGGTATAATGTTCTATTTTCAATTACACATCACCTGCGACAGATTAAAATCCTCTAATTGTTATAAAGATTGAAACGTCATATGCTGATTCATCCTGCAAAGTAAATGATTATTGCTTAGATTCTAGTCTATAATTTGAACAACTTGAAAGTATACTCGTACATCGTCCCAGTGCATTAGTCCATAAAATATGGAGATGGGTTGATCCCCCGCCCAATCTATGTCTGCAATGACCCAGAAACGACCGTTTACATTGTAAACATCTGTCCTTTATAGTGTAACCTACTTTGAAGCAGGAATTCTCAAACTCTTTTCGTATAACGTAAAGATTCAATTACAACCCCATAACTGACAAACATTTGTGGCATCGCTCATACTCGTTAAACGCGATGCTATATTCCATACCATTTTTATTTTCAATAGCTTTAATATCATTGGTCGATTCAATTCGATATAAAAATTAGTGTACGAGTATATTATTTAGATGTTGACATCGACAGGACATAAAATCAATAAATAAATAATAGCATGTGATTTATGAAAATGTTCAGATCATTTGTTAAATTATATGCTATTTTTTTATCATATTTAGTGACTATAAGTCTTCCCCATACTCACACGGTGAGTGAATGAGTGTTAAATTTGGAGGTTGTTAAAAAGATGAGCGTGTTGCTTATATTAAGTGTTTTTATATATGTATTTGTTACATTAAATTTTAGTGTTGCATGTATCGTTTGTAAAACACATTGTGTATATTGAATTAATCATCATCATCAGCCCAGTTGACTTTAATGCTGGATATGCACGTATTACTCCCCAAAATTTTAATTCACAACAACGTACCAACTTTCACGTATGGAAGAGAAAAATGAATAAATGGAGCTAAATAAGTGTGGTGCAAATATGTACCCTACACCGAGAAGAATATGTGATGTGTCGATGTATAACATAATAAGAAATTGGTGTATTAAGGATGAATGAGAGCTAAACACTGATGTATTAAGTAGGATGAAAAAAAGAGTACATTAAGGTGGTTTGGACATGCTGAACAGATGCACTGATCAAAAAAATTTACAGTGCAAGCATGAGTGGGGGTCGTGGTAGAAGGCGACTAATAAAAGTATGATTGGACCATGTTAATAAAATGTCGAGAAATGGAAAGGTAAAGATTAAGAGAAACAGAAGGAAAATACTTGTATATATGGCTGCGAAGGAAGCATGTGATAGGAAACATTTCTGCCTATCGCAACGAGGAAATAGTGTGATGTATGTATAGAAATTTTAACAAATTACACAGGTTATAAAATAGAATTAAATTTTAGTTTTCCTTATCACATGGAATAAATTCTCTGCTTTGTCGAAAAAGTTCATACCATTGATTTTTCAAATGCTTCTTAAGTCAAGGCTGTTGAGATAATTTATTCAGTAATCTTGAAGTAACTGGGAAAAGTATTCTTAATGTCTCAAATATTTTTTTAAACCTCTGTATGTTTTATTTTTTTAATGACACTTTTTTGCCACATGAAGGTATTATCGAACAGTTGCGTTTATTATTTATCAATGTTAAAGTATAACACATTCTACGACTATATTTTTATTATTATTTATCAATGTTAAAGTATAAAACATTCTACGACTGTATTTTTATTATTATTTATCAATGTTAAAGTATAACACATTCTACGACTATATTTTTATTATAGATTTTAAATAGTTTTCACTTTCAGACGATACTGTGTAGAATATTTGCTATGATTTGATTTATAAAAATACTCATTCCACCTATCTGAGAACATACAATACTTCCCATGTTGCAGAATATTTAAGTATGAATTCATTTTAATTTTTTCGTTGTTCATCCGAATGTCGCAATTACTTTTTCCTTTCGTTAATTTGGATTTTGAAACATTCATTCTTAAATCTTTTCCATTACATTTCATTTACAATTCGCTTGCCATACGGTGTAGTTTTCATTATCCATTAACAATATAGTGTCATCAGCATGCATTCATCCACATAAATTCCCGTTGGATATTTTTATGACACATAATTTTTTTTTACTATATTTAAATTTACTTTAATCAATTGTAATACATTTATAACAGCTTCAATGATTGTAATTTTTATTGTTGTACTTGTACCATATTTATTTATTTCTGCTTTGTACATAGATATTTTTTACGTTAACATTGATCGTTCAAGATTTGATATTTTTTAATTTTGATATACATTTTTGTTTTTTGATACGTTTTGAGGTTGGTTTAGTTGCTGTTTTCGTTTGAATTTTGTGTAATTTCTGTAATTATATTTTGATTTTTTGAGGCAGCGATCGTTAAAAATGTATACATTTTTGTTATTTAATATGTTTTGAGGTTTTTTTAATTGCTGTTTTCATTTGAATTGAGTTTTTTGTATAATTTTTGTAATTTTAATTAGAGTTTTCATTGAGGCAGCTAACGTAAAAATCAATAGAAATAAGCATAAAAAATGTATTACCATATAAGGCAATCTATGAGACATAGTAGGTAAAACGAGTGTCTTCTAATCCGTAGGTTGCGGGTTTGATTCCCGTTGGTACGCAATTTTTTTTAAAAGAGGTTCCAGTCCGGTTTAAAAAAAACGCCTCTTAACATTTTTTTGTTTACTGTAAAGTTTGCCATATGGTTATAAACCCGTCAGGTTGTATTGTATACAATGAACGTGTAATACAATACAATACAAAAAAATACCTCAGACATATAGTATTACCTATCATGTTACATTTATAGTACTCGTATGATAAAATAATGGGTAGCTTAATTTTCAAATATAGAAAAAACTTAATTCTTGTTAATTTATTTTTTATCAAACAAATTCAATGTTTAACATTTGCCCACATGCCAAGCATTTTGTATTTTTATTGCAGACTAATCGACATTTTTAGTATTACCTAAAATAAAATAAAATTACAGTAAAAGTATAACAATAAAGTTAATTTTTCCGCTTTTTATCCGGTTGTATTGTACGAGTAGGTATACAGCGAAAGTGTAATACAATACAATACAATATAACCTCAAAATTCAAATTAATTTCCCTTTTTGATGGATAAAAATACGCTGTCACTTAGAAAATTTGATATTGCACACTGACGGAACAGCTCTCTTTACGAAATACTTTCTAAATTGTACTTTTTATGAGAATTTATATAACAATATATAAAAAAACCGGTTACCTTAAGAGTGATACAAGAATATTAGGCTGCTATTTAGTGCCAGAAGACGAGCCTATCAGATAAAAAAGGCGTCCGAGTAAAACTAGTCTGGAAACCACTAGCAATCGAACCCGGGACATCTGGGTGTTAAGCAAACATGCTAATTACGGGAATATATGGTGTTTGCTTAAAAATAGCGTAAAAAGCTATGATAGTTAACGCTGTATAATACAACATGGCGTGGTATAGCGAGGAATGGAATATTCACTAGACAAGGACAAGTGCGCCCTCCGTGACTTAGTTGGTAAGACGCTTGTCTATAGGCTAGGAAGTTACGGATCCGATTCTCGTTGATACCCAATTTCATCAAAAACGGTTCCAATTTTGTTTTCACTCAACGCTTCTTTAACACATTTCTGGTTGGTTAGAAGAGATTGCCACGTGGGAATAACTAGCCAGGTTGTATATCATACAGCGAAAGTGTAATAAAAAATATGAAAAAGTATCATAGATTTTTATACTTCTCTTTGAAAATATGTTTCTGCCTTGATAAGTACGAGTATATGAACCGTGCAGTTGTTGACGTGTGAATGAACTAATTGTTTCCTGTGAAATAACAGTCGCTGAAAGGCTTGCGATCTAGCTTGGGTACATTCTACAAATGCCTCAAGCAATGTTTAACCTTCGCGACCTTCGCTTCTAACTAACTGATTCCTACATCTTGGAACACTGTTAATTATCTTCTTCAGGCGCTTTTTGGCTAGTAAGTTTATAAGTAGTATGTTTTCGTAATAATACTAAGTTTACTTTTGTCATTTGAAGAATTATATATTTTCAAAATTTTGAGGTGGATTTAAAAGTTTATAAGATCTATTTATTTTAACAGTTTCGTGTATATGGTATATTATATAACTAGTCGATTTATTGCTCCATAACAATTTCTTCCAATGAACCAGCTTTTGTTTCAGAATTATTATCAGTATCCATGACCGTTTCTTGAACTTAGTAAATCATTTTTTATTATATTACAACTAAAGATAAGTCTCAAGGAAAATACGGATAAGGATTGGAATTCTATAGAAGTTAGGGACGAAATATATATTTTCAGATAAAGAAAGTTTTTTCTTGTTTCTTAAGTGCTAATATTTATTTTGTGTTTAATTATTTTCTTTAATTTCCAATAATAAACTAACCAAGTGGATATTACAAATATATATTTTTTATAAGTAAATGTCTTAAAATGAGTGCATTTTTATTCTTAAAATAACATTAAAAAAATTATTTAAATATGAACAAAAATAAAATAATTATAAATGTAAACTAAACTCATTTGAAAGTTAAAAACATATTATCCGAAGATTAGTAATTCTTGACAAGATTCTCATCAATAAACTTTATATAGGAACTTCAGGGTGGTAATTAGTCAAGCATTTACATTTAACTAGTTGGTTGGAAGAGATTGTCATCTGATAAGCCCACCAAAGTAACTTGGTGCAATGGAGTGTCAATAAATAGTTTAATATATCAATTCAGTCAAGATAAACAGTAAATTGAAGTTTATGTGTATAATATGTGATAAAAAATAGATCACATACAGAAAAATCTCGGAGTTTTCTAAGAGTTTTACGACTTAAAAAAAGTCTTTTACATATGAATATATTTGAAGGCGTTTATTACGAAGGTCATACAGTTCTTGAAAATTTAATATAAAATCAGCAAAATTACTAAATGAAATATTTTGAGTAAATTAAATTTACAGTCATACCTCTATTTACGCATTTTATCTGTTTCAGGCAAACAGCGTAAATGTAATCATTGAATTATACGTAAAATAGGCGATCTTATAAATATAACATTTCCCGATATTCAATTCTTACTTCAGCTAAAAGCTTTAGTTACTTTTTAAGCGTATATTAGTGGTTACTGATCACTTATAAAACACAGATTATGAAGAGATGAATATGATTTATTTTTGCGAAAAATTTACAGAACTTGATGAACAATTTGACGCAGTGGGGAAACTTCCATTCTAACTGTAGTTGCTTTTAAAATTGCACATAAAATATAGATTTAAAAAAATAAAATTATTGCTAAATATACTCGTATGTCACTATTATGCATTTAAATATTCAAACAGAATAAACCGCGTCAAAGTTATTTCGCGTTAATGTTGACCGCGTAAATAGAGGGATTACTCTATGATGAAAAATATATATATAATTGAAAAAACTAGAAAAGTTCTTCCATGGACCGCAATGCATATTCAAACTATTTAGTCAGCTGTTTGTATAAAAAAATATCATCAGTGGCGGCAAACGCATTGGTGTGGCCCTGAGCTATATCAGCAATCCGCGTCATTTCCATTGATCCTTAACAACAGCCATCCGCTTCTTACTAAAATAATGACTGTTAAATAGTCAAATAAATAGAAAACTAAACTGTTCAATTTGATTATCAAGTTTATGTAAGAAGCATTCAATGCGTATGGATACAATTATTTATTCTCTTCTAGGGTAATAAAAATACTTAAAGCAGTAAACGATACGGTCTATTAAGATCTCGGATAAACCAGTATGGGAAATATATTATATTATATTATATTACAAATATCTTGAAGTTTTAGGTTCAATGTCTTGCATTTATTTACCAATATATTTTTCACTATTTCTACTCAGTTTAAGTGTATTCGCTTAAAAATAAATTTCAAAGGAACTGAGGCTTTCCTATCTTAAATGACATTGTTATGTCTTGATGTTCCAAAAGCACATCAAGTCAAATACCTTTGTTCACGAGATGAAAATTACCGGGAAACACTCAGAATACATCTTCTTATCTATTTCCCAACATGGGTAGTCGGCTTTTCGATTCTTGGTTCACTGTTGTGGATCAAGTCTTGAATTACTCCCAAAGCCCGAAGATTTTGTACTTCACCAATCTTCTAGTGTTTCTTCTATCTCTTTTTCTCTCGACCTCCCCTCCAAGGGAATTTCAACAAGATCTCTTTCGGATATTCTTTTAATGTGTCCAAACCATCACAGTCTGCTCTCCTTCAACTTTTCGTTACTAGGTGCCACTTTTAGACTCTCTTGAACATATTTGTAAAAACGATTTTCACGAACAACACCTTCAGAAGCGCACTTTCACTTTTAATCTGGGTCGTTATGATCACAATCAAAATAATGCAGTTTTGATTAAATATTTCACTATATCACTTTAAAGTTTTTAAATTCTGCGGTTTCTAGGCAAATTCCTAACTTTTTGTAAAATTTACAATGTTCACTATATGATAACATTTTTACAAATCAAGAATTTAAGTGACTGTCTTCGCTACAATTATATTTAAGTTCTAAGATTTTGTCGCCTATCAGTACGATTTAAACAATACCACTCGTTTTTTACTAGTATCTCCTGTGTAGGATAAGTATGTACTTTCATTCGATAGTGGAAAAGGATGTCGTAAATCGATCAACTGCTTGTTATTACGAAAATAAGAGGACCACCTCCCGTTGATCAGTCAGGAACACAGGAACAAATCGACAAAAGATTGATCACGTGGTAGCGTTGTACGGAGTGTGATGTAAAAAATAGGCATCTTGCGGGTGACTCGACGGCGGAGTTGCCTAATTTTCCCTACCTTAGAAGGACCACTCCTTGACTACCACTGTTCTCTGAAGAACACCACTGGTATCTGAATATGATTAAAAACAGAGTGGGTAGGACTGCATATAATACGCACAAGTAGGACCTAATAGAATCGTTGTTATGTGTGTGTGGGGAGATCCAGACAAAATACTACATGGCAAAAAATCACCAGTTGTAAGTATGTATGCGTTTCCTCGAGACGTGCAGAGGAACTACACAATCTAACACCGGACGCTGTGATCTAGCTGGTGAAGACATATTGCGTGTGAAGACCACACGCAGAAATAGACTTGTGAATTTGGTGATGGCACATACGAGTAATACAGATCAAGAAGTACAATTATCATGTTTTTTTTAGTCTTCCCACCGGTTTGGATTCTCTCTATAGTTACTTTAATATCATCATGAAAGAGATAACTAACGTTTTTCTCCAGTTACCATACAATTTTTAGAAATATTCAGGGACAATTAGGGTAACCGACAGTGTGACAGAGCGTGCTACGTTATTAAAGTTTGAATGATGTCTTTCATATAGTATGGTTCTATACACCGTTATATTTTAACTTTAACTCAAAACAATTAATTAAGCGACCACTTGTGCGCTTGTATGTAAATGATAAAAAATAGAAGTTATATTATTTTCAAATACATTTACGTACTTCTTTTATTTAAGTTTTTTAAATTTTGAGATGCTAAAAATCTATGAAATATGTTATATTTATTTGCTTGCTTAATTCAATTAAAAATAATTGTGTATTAATATTTTTTTCCACGTTGCATTCAATACCTGGATATGTGAACATTCAAGAATGTTTCCATGTGATATTTCCATTGGATATTAATAAGTTTTTAATGTCATACTTTGCGACAAAGTGGGACATGAGTAAATCGATAGGTAATTTTAATGATTACGGATGTTATTCGAGCTCCCTAATGTCATTTCAGCGTGTCCTTTTGATGGCTTTAACTTTATGAATATTTTTTATTTCCCTAGGATCTACCTTCTTCACATTCAGGCTTAGTTGGTAAGACGTCCATCCTCCGATTTGGGGTTACGGGTTTGATTCCCGTTGGAAACATAGATTTTTGAAATCAGGATTCCTGTCAGCATAAGGTCTGTTTGTCATAATTCTGATTAGTTGGAAGAGATTTCCACATAGCAGTAAATCCGTCAGGTTGTACTGTATATAACGAATACGATACAATCCACGAAATAATCCACGTGTAATACGATACAATCCATCCACACTTACATAAGTATGAGTTCCTATTTAATACGGTCTATCATACACTCCAACACACTTCTATGTTAAGACACATTTTTTTAGGACATGGAACAACCCAACAAGCTCTTTTTTAGCTGACACCACACCGTAGTCAGAATAGAATATCCACGAAGCAATTAGTTGTCACAGAAAATTGTTTGTGAAGTGGATACTCAATGTAATATTGTAGCTGTAATATTATGATTTAAGCCTTAATTGCAAGCATCTTAAAAGACTTTTCGCAAAGTTTGCAAATGAAGTAAAACCATCCCTGGACGTTACAGTCATCATAGACTATCAGGTCGAAGATACGAGTAGTCCGATACGAGGTACCGTGGAACTCTTTTCTAAATTTAGTGATTGTATTTTCATTGCAGTAGTACAAAATGTGCTTAGCGGGCTTATCTGGGATTGTGACTATTGCACCACTCCTCTCTTGACTACATCGTTAGCTCGATCCATTGGGTGACGCTTAAGGTTGACAGGTCCCTCATCACGACATTCCGCCACTGAAGTTTCGAGCAATGGGTATCTTGGATTCCATCGGTTATCTAAACACTATTTTCGTTGTCATTTTGCTTTCTATAAGCTCACTGTCCCAGTCATCTCAACTTGCGTGACTTGTTCAGGGCTACCAAATAAATCAAGATTGTGTCACTCTTCATTATTATACAATAATATGTTCTCCATTCCTAGACGTAAGCGTAAAAACATTTTGTATCATGGTGAAAGACAATCGTTTTTATTATCAAGCTTTTTAATGAATATGCTTGTTTTTATTTTAATATCCGAATTCTGTCATAATATGAATTACATTTTCTTTTATGCTAATATAAACTCGACGACCTTTGCGGTCTAGTTGATAAGACGATGGACGTCCACCCGAGAATTTCTGGTTCGATGTCTGATGATACCCAGAAAAAAAGTCCTAGTTTGGAAAAATGTAGTCTGATAACAATGCTTATGTGTGCTAGACGTATAAGAGGGTTGTTGCATCTTTACATACAGTAGTATTGCCAACACATGCGATGACCAACTGCGAGTTCTGTGCCTAGTTCAGTGGTTCTAAAATCTTAAGGTTCCATTAACTAAATTTTCATATGACTAACTACTTACAGGAGTTAAGTGAATAAGTTGTTCTTGCCGGGATGGATTAATTGAATAGTTAAGGTTTGTTGTGTTGTTCGTTTGATATTAGTTATTTTATTATATGTCATTACATGTCAATGTATTATAAAATTTTATTTGTTGTTGTTTTTTAATATTTTTTATCAAAAAAGTCATTTGACCGTTAAAAAAGTAGGGCTGAAGACAATGTTGTCTCCCGGCAACGCTCATCGGAATATCCGAAATGACAGTTTGGATGTTTTGAAAGGTACCATACGAATGAATAAATGAAACCTCGATTATGCTGATTTCAATTTGAATACATCAATTTTGCAAAAATATGGTAACAAAGTTTGTGCCTTGCACGGAGACATATGGACGTTTATATGCAAAGATAACCCAGTTCACATTTCACTTGTATGAAACTAATATTATATAACGAGAATTAATTAATTAACAGGATTTGTCTAAGTACGAGTATTTCAATATTTTTAATAAAACAAAGAATGTTTGTGGATTGGGTCACGCTGTATAAAATGTCCATATATCTGTGATTTTGATCAATTTCCGATAAATTACTAAATTCACATGAGATTTGATTAATAATAACAGAATTATCATATTATTTGAAGAGGGTTATTATTATACAAAAATTTCAATTTGAGAATAATTTATATAACTTTACGCAATTTATTCTATTAATAAAATATATATTTTGTTTTACCTTTAAACTGTAAAGAGAAAATTTTCTCTTATAATATGTATAAAATTAGTTAAATTGACAATCTGTCTGAGAAACGTATTTTGTGTGAAAACGCTTAAGCATAAATTATATTTGTACAAAAAACATTATTAAGATTAATTTACATAATTTTGCGACACTAGTTATATTTATACAGATATACTCGTATCAAGGATCAAAGTTATCGATTTTTAAAAGTATTTACTAACAAATTGGATTTACATGTCTAGCATAAAGACAAGCACAGCACCATATTGGAAAAAAAAATACTTTCTTAATTATTGCTTCTATGTTACAGCATAATTGTTAAGTTCAATTGTTGTAGAATCATGTTTTCAAAGTTGGTGAAATTAAAAAGGCGCCATTCTCTCACGTCATCTGAGTTAACCATGCTTACAACTAAATGTTGATTAGTGTACATCTTGCTCGATAAGGAAATTATTTATGTGAAATGGAATTTTTATTTGAGTTCTATAAAATGTTATAATAGTTCTATAAAATGTTATAATTTAAACACTTAATTACTAAAATTAGGTTAAAAACTCAGATTAAGATAATTTGTTGAGTAGCGTTATTTGTGAAATCAATCCATTTCAAAATTTGTCACGTTTTCCTGATACAATACATAATCGAATGATTTGGTTTAATGTACGCAGTTTTCTAGTATGTTGAAGGACTAGTCGTTCTGTTTCTGTTTGACAGCTAGTATATTGTATAGGAAACACGTGATTCCAATGCCGAACTGTGTGACAATTAAAGAAACAGTTCCGATCTTGTACGAGACACGCTGAAAATCCAATCAGATCTGTCGCTTAGATAAGTCACCAGCTGAACGTAAGTAAAAGGTTGAGGTCTGTGATTTATTTATTTACGAAATTAAGTAATATAAATATTTTTGTTTATAATTTACTATAAAAGTGTAAAAAAAATATGTTAAAAAACAACGAAACTCGTGTGTAATTACATTAAATTTTATATTTACTTGAATAATTGATAAACATAAAGTATCGACCTTGCATTTCTAGGGGAAATTATCGCTGGACAATACTAATTTCATAGAAAATCGCCGAGTAATTGTATCCATTGGATGCACTGTATTAAATTTTTCAAAAATGAACTCAATTTCAGCTCAACATTGTCGAGGTAACGGAAGTAGCCACGGATTTCTATAATCTAATATATGAATGAGATAAAATAGCACACATTAGAGCCAAGAGGGGGTATCTATTGAATCTGTTGTGTGCTATTTCATCTCATTGATCTTATTATTGCAAATTAAACAAACGGGGTGAACCCGTGGATTTTCAGCGTGTCTCGTACAAGATCGGAACTGTTTCTTTAATTGTCACACAGTTCGGCATTGGAATCACGTGTTTCCTATACAATATACTAGCTGTCAAACAGAAACAGAACGACTAGTCCTTCAATATACTAGAAAACTGCGTACATTAAACCAAATCATTCGATTATGTATTGTATCAGGAAAACGTGACAAATTTTGAAATGGATTGATTTCACAAATAACGCTACTCAACAAATTATCTTAATCTGAGTTTTTAACCTAATTTTAGTAATTAAGTGTTTAAATTATAACATTTTATAGAACTATTATAACATTTTATAGAACTCAAATAAAAATTCCATTTCACATAAATAATTTCCTTATCGAGCAAGATGTACACTAATCAACATTTAGTTGTAAGCATGGTTAACTCAGATGACGTGAGAGAATGGCGCCTTTTTAATTTCACCAACTTTGAAAACATGATTCTACAACAATTGAACTTAACAATTATGCTGTAACATAGAAGCAATAATTAAGAAAGTATTTTTTTTTCCAATATGGTGCTGTGCTTGTCTTTATGCTAGACATGTAAATCCAATTTGTTAGTAAATACTTTTAAAAATCGATAACTTTGATCCTTGATACGAGTATATCTGTATAAATATAACTAGTGTCGCAAAATTATGTAAATTAATCTTAATAATGTTTTTTGTACAAATATAATTTATGCTTAAGCGTTTTCACACAAAATACGTTTCTCAGACAGATTGTCAATTTAACTAATTTTATACATATTATAAGAGAAAATTTTCTCTTTACAGTTTAAAGGTAAAACAAAATATATATTTTATTAATAGAATAAATTGCGTAAAGTTATATAAATTATTCTCAAATTGATATTTTTGTATAATAATAACCCTCTTCAAATAATATGAACGGAGCAATTTTATATGTTTTTGTTCTAACTTTCTTTCTTCTTTTTCAGTGCAATCGATCTGCTTTAGTTCATCAAAATGCCGGGAAAGCTGCAGAGTGACGTGCAGCCAGACTTGAGGATGCACGGTGGCGAGCACGGCGATCGCGTTCTGCAGCTTCAGACCTGCTTCGTTTTCAACAGAATGAACGCGACAGGCTGAGAGTGGCTGAAAGACGTCAAAAATATTGTATACCCACAAGCATTGTGAAATTAGACATATTAGAAACGTGTGCTTTCTCTTTTCTTTCATTTCCATTTAATCACACAGAGCCACAGCAACGCGTGGCCGGGTACAGCTATTTTATATAAATAAAAATGTAAATGTTCGTTAATAGAAAATCTCTAATCTCCGAAAGTTCTTCACCGATTGCTTTGAAATTTCGACAAAAGTTCGCATTCGTATACAAGCACGTTAATATATTTTTTTATACGGTTGTGTATAAAAAAAGTATATAAAACAGAGGAAATAATGGGAGCGCCCCCTGCAGCGACACACGTAAACTAAATAATTCTCATTATCAGGTTATGTGACACTGGATTTTCGACGTTTCGGATTCTTTCGTTTCGTTTTTTAACTGTTTGTTTTATTTTTCTTAAATATTATATAATTAAATATTGAATATCTATATAAATAAAAATGCAAATGTTCGTTAATTAAAAATCTCCAATCTCCGAAAGCTCTTCACCGATTGCTTTGAAATTTTGACAGTTTCATTTTGATTTCGAATATTAAACATTAGATAATAAATATTAAATAATTAAATATTTAATAATAAATATTTAAATAATAAATATAAAATTTTCAAATACGTTTATGGAAAAATAGCGCCATCTGTTTGGACGTAAAAGCAACATCCGATATACTAAATTTTTATCAGCCATTTTGTAGTATGTGCGTCGTAATAATAGCAGCATTCTTTTTCGTTTTTTTTTAAACAGTTTTTCGTATTTTTCAGTGCAATTAGCGGTGAATTTGAACGGTGTGGATTGATTTTCATTTGAATTCGTGGTATGTATTTGTGTATGTTTTATACATTTGAATTATTAAAAGTTTCACGTATTTCATGCAACTAACGTAAACTTTTGACAAACGTCACATTTGATTTTAACGAACTGCCAAATGTTTGCTAATTTGTAACAAGATGTATTAATTTGTCATTATTGTTAGTTTTTTGTAAAGTAATTACCTAAATAACTTGCTATTTATTAGAATCGAGCCTTATATTAAAGTCGATAAATAATTAAAATTACTGAACGTCGTTACAAGGTTGTATTGGAGCAAATTTGTCAACTGTCATAGGACTCATCCTAGAGTTTCCGAAGTATGATAACATTATTTAGAAACATCAAACCGAATATGTGATTAATTTGATCCATTTCTTACAGAGACGCCAAGAAATGCACTGAGGGAATCCAGCAAGCCAAAGAGAAGAACAACTGCGATGATGCGGAAGATAAATCAATTTTTTTACTCTTAGGTCCTTCCATATCATAGTTCGCCCTTAACACTAAACACTAAATCTTAAATATTTCTGCTGAAGTATTGGGTTGTCCAAAAAGTTCATTCGCTTTTCAGGTAGAAATAAAAACAAATTACTTTATTTAAATTATCAACGAGGCTATCATGGGAATCACGATGCTCTGTTATGAGCTACACGACAGAATAATGAAACAATATTTAATTCTGCTGTTTATAATTCCATATCCGCAGAACCTTTTGTCTTTTTGAGCAAATATACTATATCTGGAGGTAACTTTTGCAGTCCAGGTAATCGATTTTTTCCCCTTGAGGCATTTCTGTAAAGAGCGGAACAAATCAGATGTTACATCTGAGAAATACGGCGGCTAAGTCAAAACTTCACCCAAGTTGTAACAATTTTTTACGGTTCACAAAAGAAACATGCAGTCTAGCGTTATCCTGGTGGAAAATTATCCCCTTTGTGTTCACTTATTAGGGGCATTTTGAATCGATTACTGTTTTCAATTTGTCAGGCATGACATCACAGCACGTGTTGTCAGACAGAAGCTGAAATCGCTGATAGATTTCATGGTAAAACGTGAAGTGTTTTGGTATGTGCGCTGCTGGATGTACTCAGTGGAATGGCAAAAGAGAGGATTGTCACACGCACATATACTAATCTGGCTCTATAACAAAATCACTTCAAACGAAATCGGCGATGTAATATGCGCTGAAATACCCAATGCCGACGTCGATAAGGATTTGCATGAAGTTGTGACGAAAAATATGATACATGGACCTTACGGTACACTGAATCCAAATTCACCATGCATGATAGACGGAAAATGCTCTAAGCGATATCCTCGAGCATTAGTATCCAACACAGTTACAGGAAACGATGAATATGCTTTATACAGAAGAAGATCAACAGAAGATGGTGGTAAATTAGCAACCATACAAATGCGAAACGGTGAGATCGAAGTATATAACCGTTGGGTTGTTCTATACTCACCTTTGCTATCAAAAACAAACAAAGCTCACATAAACGTGGACTACTGTAACTCCGTTAAATCGATCAAATACATTTGTAAGTACGTGAATAAATGCAGCGACATGGCAGTTTTTGGCGTGCAACCAGAAAGAAGTGATAGGAATGCGGTCATACATATCGATGAAATCGCACAGTATCAGGCTGGAAGATATATAAACAGCAATGAAGCTGTATTGCGAATTCTTTCATTTCCCATACATGAAAGAAGTCCAGCTGTTGTTCACTTAGCAGTACATCTAGAAAATGAACAACGCGTTTATTTCACAGCTGCAAATGTGCAACAAATAGCCTTGAATCCACCGGCTACAACGTTAACTGCTTTCTTCACGTTATGTCAAAATGACGCGTTTGCGAAAACACTGCTATATTCGGAAGTACCTACGTATTACACGTGTAATGCAAGTAGAAAATCATTTGAACGACGCAAACGAGGAGAGCGAGTTGACGGACAACCTGGCATATTTAAAGAAACTACGATAGACAGACTGTACACCGTGCATCCCAATCAAGATGAATTCTTCTTTCTTCGCATGCTGTTGGTAAATGTGCCCGGTCCAACGTCTTTCCAGCAATTGAGAATTGTCAACGGCGTTACACATGCCACTTTCCGCAGTGCCTATCAAGCTTTGAATTTATTGGAGAACAACCGACACTGGGATGTATGCATTAATGACGCGTACAACACGTCAAATCAAAATCAAATCAAATTCGTGCATTGTTTGCAATCACATTGACCACCTGCTCTCCTTCATGTCCAACAGAGATATGGGAGAAATATAAATCGCACATAGCTGAAGACATATTACGTCGAATACGCGAGGAAAATTCAAATAAGAACATGGATTTCTCAGCAGAAATCTACAACGAAGCGTAGGTAATGATTGAATATTTGTGCTTAGAAATCGCGAACAAAGTTCTCAATCAATTGGGAATGCCATCACCGAATCGATCTGCTGCTGCTTCGTTCGATGTAGAATTGCGTCGTGAACAAAATTACAACACGGGTGATCTTTTGTCGTATGTGCAATAAAATATTCCTAAGCTAACGCTTGAGCAAAAAGGCATTTACGATCAGATAATGCAAAATTTAATATTTATTATTTAATATTCGAAATCAAAATGAAAATAAATCGAAATATATATTGCGTGTGTTGCCGTTACGTGACGTCAAAAGAAGAATTGGTTGAAAAAGTATTTCCCAATATTCAAATCAATTATAAGAATCACGATTGGCTGAGTGAACGAGCTATTCTTGCCGCCAAGAACAAAGACGTCTACGAACTTAACAATATTATTCAGTTCCTTTTTTAATGTTTCGCAATTTTATATGTTTTTGTTCTAACTTTCTTTCTTCTTTTTCAGTGCAATCGATCTGCTTTAATTCATAAAAATGCCGAGGAAGCAGCAGAGCGACGTGCAGCCAGACTTGAGGATGCATGGTTGCGAGCACGGCGATCGCGTTCTGCAGCTTCAGATCTGCTTCGTTCTCAATAGAATGAATGCGACAGGCTGAGAGTGGCTGAAAGACGCCAAAAATATTGTATAACCACAAGCATCGTGAAATTAAACATATTAGAAACGTGTGCTTTCTCTTTTCTTTCTTTCCATTTAACCAGTCTGAGACACAGCAACGCGTGGCCGGGTACAGCTAGTACGTAATAAAAAGCAGACCTGCGACTTCTCGTTTTCAAATGGCCAGAGATGTCGGAAGAAGATAGAAATCACGGGTTTACAACATTAGGGATAGGACGAGTACGGAATTCTGAGAAATCGCACTGATCGCAAATCAGCTGATTTATCTGACTCAAGATGGAGATCCTTTTGCTCTAGTCCTAATATGACAGTACAAGAAGGCAGACAAATTTCATTTGACATTACTGATTTACTTTGATAAATCAATATTTGTAAGTGGCCAATTGAATAATTACAGCAGACTTAAAGGCCACCGATTATTAGTTTTGCTAACAAAAAAATACCAAAAATTGTATTCCTGTTTATCCGCTTCGAAACGCCAAAATATTTCCTTAAATAATTAGAGCATGCAGATATGTATAATTATTCTTAAAAAATATCTGCTGGTTCACTCAACAAACCAAAAAATCTGCAAATTATACGCGTATGTGAAAGAATGAAATAAAGATCTGTGTCAGACTGATCATGACTAATATATTATATAACGTTAAAACCAGAGCTGGCACAATTAGAACGAAGAGCGAAAATCTTAGATGAAAATCATCGCAGGAAAATATCTCAAAGTTATGTTGGTCAGAAACACTCAGATCTGACAGATATATAACATAGGGAGACAGCCGAATGGAGCAGAAAGGAAAGGTGGTATTTGCGTGACCATGTGGATAGGATGGGTAGGATTCCACACGTGATCTCCACATACATGTATATAGGATTTCCCACGCCAGGAAAGTCGCCTAAAAGTTGAAAAGAAAGCTGGTATAATTTTCGAATAAGAGCTAGAATAATTTTCGCAACAACATATCCAAGATCTACAGCAAGAAGCAGAAGACATTAATAAATACATGTTATCAATTAAGCAGTGTACCAATAGGTATTGCACCAAATACAATTTCTTATATTCGGGTAACTTAAAAGAATATGATAAATAGTTTTGAAACACCAAGCCTACTTCTGCCGCCGTATTTATATTCATAGATATGACGCTAGTACTCGCATGTTCTCATACACTGCACAACATACTCGTATATGTATGTAAACACTAGCACAGGCCTGGATAATTTGTATGGTTGAAGGGCCGCGTTGAGGGATTTAATACAAATATGGGCTGCTAATATTATAAAAAATAATCATTTGACACCATAACGAACTTGATTTCTGATGGTATCCATTTTTTAAAAGGGGGTAATGCACTGGACTTCGTGCGGTCGCCGGCTAGAGCCCCGCGCCATGATTACTCTCCTCGAATGATACAGGTATCTTTTCCGTCTAATATTCGGGGGTATAAGGATACCTATGACTTCAGTCATCGGTTCAAAAAGAGAAAAAAATTAGCCGGTGTGCTCCATCGTCTCACTTCAGTGTGCCATCGGAGCCAATACAACGGTGTGGCTGGTAAGCTTGTTGATGTACAACGACTCGCTCACTTAAAAAAAAAACCACGGCACGGCTTCAGTTTCCAACTGAATTGACGTTGAAATGGCGAGAAGGTTCTCGACCACGAGGTCCAGCAACGAACGAAGTGGTTGGTCGGAAGTTGGTCATACAAATCATGTAGAGCTTTAGACTTTCGGACGATTTTTTCTCCAAGTCGGTAGGTCACTCGCTGTTTTCACCCACGTTGACCAAAAACCTTTGTCTTGGTCCCCCAAGTGGACTTTATGAGATTTATTAGTTTTTGTTATATCTTTCTAATAATAAGAAAAATAAAAGGGCAATTTATTTATCAACGTTCAGAGCGTAGACATTCCTCAAAGGCGCTTTAACTTTGGATTCAACCCCACTATTATCTACAGATTATGAATAAATACAGGGTCTTTCAATAAGGACGTTAAATTTTTAAATGTAAATAAAACAAGTTGTGTGTGAGATATCCACTCAATTTTTCTTTATTTGAAAGAATATTTTATGGCATTAAGTATGGAATATAACGTCGTTCAAATGTCCACCGCGGCTTTGCTTGGTAGCACGTATACGGGAGGTCCAATTTTCGATAATTTAGTTGCATAAATCTGACTGAATTTGCTGGATGGCGTTCGTTATGTTGACTTTGAGGGCATCAATTGTTTGCGGTTTATACGCATATACCTGCGATTTAAGATAGCCCCAAAGGAAGATGTCTAAAGGCGTTAAATCGCACAATCTCGGTGGCCAGTTCACGTCGCCGCCGTGCGAGATAACCATGCCCTCAAATCGCTCGTGCAGAATGTCCATCGTGGCATGCACTGTGTGGCACGTAGCGCCGTCTTGTTGGAACCACATGTTGTCGGTATCCATATCATCCAGATTAGGCCACAAGAAGTTGCTTATCATCAATCTGTAGCGCTCGCCGTTGACGGTTATGGCAATGCCAGTTTCGTTTTGGAAGAAGTACGGACCGATGATTCCGACAGACCAAAATCCGCACCAAACAGTGACTTTATCGGGATGCATTTGGTGCTGGAGTATCTCGTGTGGATTGGTATCGTCTCAAATCCGACAATTTTGCTTGTTCACACATCCATTCATCCAAAAATGGGCCTCGTCGCTAAAGATGATTTTTTTGTCGAAATTTGGGTCAACTTCTAACTACTCCAGAGCCCAATCAGAGAACACACGGCGTTGTCTATGGTCGTTTACCTTAAGTTCCTGGATCAGTTGGATTTTATACGGGTGCAGACCCAAGTCCCAATGCAAAATTCGCCAAGTTGAAGTCGCAGAAAGGCCAAGTTCTTGTGAACGACGAGAAATTGACTGCCTCGGGTTTTCCCGTACACTCGCATGCACAGCAGCGATGTTCTCAGCAGACCTTGCGTTTCGGTGACGTACAAGTGTTGGCTGATTATTTATCGAACCGGTTGACTCGAATTTGGCCACCAAATGTCGAATAGTCGACTCGGCAGGATGGTTGTGGCGAGGACAAAAATCACGTAATGCGAGGAACGCTTCTCGAACGGAGCATTGATTTTGAAAATAAAATTTGATGATTTGCATACGTTGTTCAACGATATCACCTTCCATGGTGATTTGCCATACATTATTAAACAATTCACAACAAATTTGACAGATGTTACTTTAACAACATGGCCGCTATAACCTAACAAATTTTGAGCGTCCCTATTGAAAGACCCTGTATTACAAAATAAAACAATTTGAATGTTAGGATAGGAAGCTGACGGATTAGATACTTTCTCGTTTAGAAAAATATATTTGGTAAGAAATTCGCAGAAATCTTACCAAAGCAAAACGAACTACAAAGAAATCTTTATATATCTTCCTATATGTGTTAGTAACACATTCGGCTTCGGTGCAGTGAAGTGTATGTGTGTAGCGTTCATACAGTCATAAATTTTGATAAAATTCCCAAAAAGGGTTGTCTACAAGTACTTCCTAAAGCTGTATACGACACGCGTATTTTTAATACTTAGAGACAGATTTTCCACGCCACAGGACCAACAACAGCGAAAGCCCTGTCATTATACAAATTATTTTATCGATAAACACAAAATCGATCTCAAAGTTCTGAATTCATTTTATCTGTTTTCGAGAATGCTTGAAACCGAGTAGTTTTCTTTATTGAGATAATGAACTGTTATAAAGTCGTGGAAATAATAAACTGTTGCAATTAATTTTACGGAATGTTACAGGATAGCGATTTTAAAATTTAAACAATTCTAATAAATAGTTTTACACATTTTAATTGCTATTTTTTTGTTTTTTAGATGACAAACTTTAAAAAAGGGTTTTTTTACTACATCTTGAAATGTAATAGTCTTCGTTTATAAATTTTAACCTTTTAAATCGGGGATCGGCAAACTACAACCCGCGGGCCAAATTCGGCCCACTGCCTCTTTTTCTACGGTCCGCGAGCTATGCATGGATTTTACAGTTTCAAATTACGCGCTTTTACGGAACGGTCGACGGCCGAGTTGAGGAGTTCCGGGATTCTGCCGTATGTAGCGTTCCTATAGTTTTACATTTGATGGCCTCTGCTGTGACGTTACGCAATTATAATTCGACAACGTTTGTAGTGCCACGTGTATCGCTGTTCTGCGACATTTTCGTCTCGTTTTATTACCCGTGATTATTATAAATAAATCTAGATTGTTTAAAAATATACCAATCACGTCACTGTCAAAATAAGAAAAGTGGAATCCACTCTTGGCCTGTGGGCCTGAAATATTTACTATATGACCCTTCAAAAAAATGCGTGCCAACCGCTGCTACAAATGCCATATCAAAGACTTTATTTATCATAAATGGAAGATTAATGTTAAGGGAGAGATTTATTTTGTAATATTTTTGTAATATTTTCCATTGTAGTAGACGCTTTACCCCACGATGTTACGTTGATTTAATTATTTATAACATGCATTTATCAAGAACAACTCGGGATGTTTGCTTATTTTAAATCGATAATCTCAAATTCAACATATTTCTTCCAGACAGGGTTTATTTATTTAAAATGGATTACACTACAAGTTTGTCATATTCGTAACAAGTATCAAATGTCAACTGAAACGGATCATGGGCGAAGAACTACGCAAGACGAATTATAGTCATAACACCCAACATAATACTTGAATACAAAAACTCGAAATTTTACGTACTTTCGTTCCGTAAAATTATTTTTCATTCTTGTTTATACGAGTACTTTGTGAACCGCATAAAAATATTGAATAGGCCGCATGTGGTCCGCGAGCCGTAATTTGGCCAACGTTATTGTAGCGGGTGATGCAAGTAAATCTATGTTTATGTATTTTCTTTGCGTGGGTATTTTATAGTAAGAGTAGTTAGTAGGCGAATGCCGAATAATTGCAAAAATAAGATAAATTAAGAAATATTTTATGCAGTGAAATATATCAAATAACCAATCAACGACGACCTCTGTAGCCTAGTGAAACATTATTGACTTCCACCCGGAGGTTTCGGGTTCGATTCCCGATGGTTCTCAAAAAAAGGGTACCATCTGTTAAAAAGAATTCATCTGATAACAATATTTGTAGGTACAACACGAGCGATAGTGTTACCAACACGTTCAATGACATACCACAAGTTCCGTGCTTACTCCAGAGGTTCTAAATACCTAATAAATATAGCCGTGCAAGGAATCACCCTCTGTTCTACATACCAACTTACAGAACGAATATCATGGCTAAACACTCAGTCACGCGCGGTATAGAGATATTGAACCAACTGAATAACACTGTGGATATATTCTCGGCACCGTCTAGCAGTATGAGAAGAATCCTGGCTGATATTCTTCGTAACGAATAAGCTAACTCTAGAAGCAGACCCTCTTTGTGTAACAGGAAAAATCCGTGCAAACTGGATAAAAACAAATGAAAAACAGAATGCTCGTTTACACGCTCGCCGACGAGAATATTGTATCGCTCTTCAATATGTCCGAAACACAAATTCGGATATATTGCAGGGTACCATACTAAAAAAAACAATCAAAGGCTTGACTCAAGTAGTATATTTTAGTAATTAACATAGGTCTCAAAATGTAATCAAGTAAATAAAAAAATTCGACTCAGTTATTTAATAATGATCAATAATTGATAAAAAGTGTAAACCTATTACATTCATATGCATATACCCTCAGTAAGGTTTAGGCAATAACCTATTTTACTGGGGTTACAATAACTTACAGACACCAAATTCTGATACATATAATTTGAGAGTTTACTTGAAATGACTAGTTTTGTTTATCTTGTTGAATCGTAAATTAATGATACAATATTTGTCATGTAAATAAATAAATAAACCGTAATTAAAATTTAGAGAGCGTATAGTGATTTGCTTTACGTTTACTTTGGTATTGTCAAATACTTGATTGTATACAGTAAAACTTGGCGGTAAAGTAAAACTCTAAATACAGTAAAACTCTTTTCATATGCACATACCTTAAAACTTTATCAACCATAAAGATTTAAGGTCTGTACATATGAAAAGAGGCGCTTTGTTTCCAAAAATCGGAAATCATTAGGATTGAAATTAAACTATTTACCATAAGTTCAGTAGATGTGAAGTTTAAGCTGTGGCTTGTGATACTTCGGACTTTCTGAGTAGCTCGCCCTACCACATGGAGTATGTCGAGAACATAGAAACCTTTATTATACTCTTTAAGAGTCTCGATTTGTAGAGTCCCTTAAATGAACCTAAACGTTTTGATGACCAAAATTACTTTTCATACCTGTTTCATTCTTCAAGTACCTATTGTTTTACACTTTCGTTGTATAGAATACAACCTGTCGGGTTTATTTCCATGTGACAATCTCTTCCAACGTTTCAGAAAGATGTTTAAGAGTTCTTAAGTAAAAACCAGACTAAAATCCTTTTAAAAATAAAATGGATTCTAACGGGGATGAAACCCTTAACCTCCGTGCTGGAAGACAAGCATCTTACAAAACTAGGCATCGGAAAAGGGAGGGGGAAATACGTGTATAAATTCTAATTTCATATTTGATTATATATACATTGTTTTTATTGCCTTCAAAATATTATAATAGTAGTAATGAAAAAGACAATTTATAATGCAAACTCTCCTGTTATTGAGAGATTACAACTATTACAAAATAAATATATATAAGTTGAGTGTAAGGATATGAAGGTAGTTGCTGTGGTAATTAGATTAGGCACTTACAAAATATATTTGGTAAGAAAACTGCAGAAAACTTATCAAGGAAAGACGAGCTACAAAGAAACCTTTGGAGATATTCCAACGTGTGTTAGTAACACATTCGGTTTAGGTGAAATGTATGTATTTAGTGTTAAATACAGTCACACATTTTGATAAGACCTATCAAGAATAGTTGTCTTGAAGTGCTTTCTAAAGCTGCACACGCCACCCATATATTTAACACTTAGAGGCAGATCATTTCACGCTACAGGACCAGCAACGACAAACGTTCCATCATAATGCCTCACCCAGTTGGATAGATTTGGCACAATCAATTTATTAGATGGATACTTTTTTGAAAAAAAAAACAGAATGAAATGTTCTTTGTTAAAATGGCGCATCGATTTTTAAATAAACTGCGTCTATTTCTGTCATCTCACTTTGATAGGATAACAGGAATCCCGACGTCACAGTTGGAAATCCTACAAACGTCACGTCTGTGTTCTTATCACTGAATTTCAGAGCGAAAATATTAGTCGGATAATTACTAAATATTCGAAATGCAAAAACCCCTAAAATTATCTAAAACAATTCTAAAGTAAATGAAAAATCTCTTCTACTTTAAAATTCGTTGCAAAACTCCAAAAATAGTTTAATACTACTCCAATTTTTTTATATTCTATTTTTCAATTGATGCATTTAAAGCACAATATATTTGGGTAAGCGGGTGACCTGTTTGTGATCTACGATAACCATAAGGTCCTAACTAACATACCCCTACCTTAAATGACGCAGCTGCTCAGGTAGGGTTGAACATTAACATAGATAAAACTAAATTTATGCGCTCCTCGAAGTTAAATTACTTAAAAAGGCCACCCCCGCTATGGTGTAAGAGGATGAGATTAGAGGTTGAAAAGTTCACATACCAACAAAAAATAGATGAGCATAGACATCCAAGGAGGATTCAAATTGGAAACAGAGCAGCCGCAGTACATCACAAAATACTGAGCTGCAAGGTTCTGTCCCGAAATTCCCAACAGAATATATAACTCGAGCATCTTACCATCTTACCCATCTTACCGAAGCAAAGGTCATGATGTCCTTTAAAAAACAAGAAAAATTTTTGAGTTTCGAAAACCGACTACAACGAAATATATGCCAATAGTCCTAAACTAGTTAATTATCTTTTGTTGTAGTTTCGTTGAAACTGTCAAGAGAGGGGAAATTGAGATCTAATGAAGAAATTCGATAATTGACGAGGCAAGCACTAATTACAAGCGATATAAGTTCTCGAAGGTTGGCACAGACATGGTGTACACAGATGCAAACACGGAACAAAGTCACAGGGCATACCAAGACGGCTTTTAGATAATGTGCAGCAGAGTTTTAGGAGGCTGGGAATGGAGGGAGTCTGAAGGGAGACAGTAATTGACCAAATCGGCTTGAAAAAATATTATCCGGGAAGCTAAAGCTCTACAGGAGTTGTATGGCCATCTGAAGTAAGGGTGGTAAGGTTAAGCATTATAAAGTAGATGATGCATAACTGTTATACTGTAACATATGTGATTGGTTGGATTACCAACATTTTTGGGAGTTTTGCGATTAACAACGTTTTTCAAAATGCTACTCCTTTTTTAATTAATCAAATCAAGAGACATTCGATAAATGAAAATAAATATACATACTCGTATATACCATCATGCCGTATTTTTATCGGTGTAGGCAGAGAAGAGAGAGCACCAGACTTTCCTATCGCGAAGCACATCTTTCACATCTTCTATATCCGTACACCTTCTCATACAGCTCCTATGATTCCTCTGACTTTTTACATTTCCTTATTTTAAAATATCGCACACTTGATTAAATCTAATTTTTCTTGGTTTTTCTCTACCACGCCTTTGACTCAAATTTACACTACATATTTGTTTTTTTAGTCTTTCTTCACTAATTCGTTCCACGTGCCCAAAGTATCTCAGAGTGATCTTTTTCATCTTGCTCAACACATCAGCATTAAGTTCTTCACCCCATATATTCTTCTAAGCGCACGCATTTCAACATTTATTCTATTTTTTTTTTCACTCTTATTCCACGTCCACGTTTCACTCCCATACATCAAAGTTGGTACTGAAATCTTGCCAGACTTTGATACTGTCCGATTCGAGTATAGGTATATGTTTTAGTACCCTATAGACTTTGTTTCCTATCGCTACACGCCGTTCAATATTCCTCGTAACTCTTCCATTATCTGAGAAAATACTACCTGAATAGCAAAATACTTGCTCTAATATTTCATTACTTACCCATATATCGCATTTACTTTTCCTTTCACACTTTTCTATTACCATGACTTTGAATTTTGCAACATTCATTCTCAGATCTTTCTCTTTACATTTCTGATACAATTTGCTTACCAGACTCTGTAATTCATCACCATTCTCTCCTAACACTACCATGTCATCAGCATACATCAATCCGCAAACATTCCTATTCGACATTTGAATGCTACCCATTAACCTATGTAGTTCCTTCACAGATTAATTTATGTAAATATTAAACAACCAAGGTGATATGACACATCCTTGATTTACTCCCTTTTATATATTACATGAGAATATGAACTGGAAATATTAAAAAAACCATTTTTGAATAGTTTGTAAATATTTGAAATCTAGTCCAAAAATGTTTTTTCATGTATTATAACATACTCGTATATACTCGTAATTACCCAAATCTCTCCGGAACGCTCTGAAGTTCCGCCGAAGTGGAAAAAATTATAAAATCTAAACACAGACGATGCTTAAATAGCTCAATTTGGTCAATAATATTTCATATATAGCTCGGAAAATCTAGGATGAGTCGTATGACAGCTCACAAATTTGCCTCAATACAACCTTGTAACGATGTTCGGTAATTTTAATTATTTTATCAACTTTAATATAAGCCTCGATTCTGACAAATAACAAGTTATTTAGGTAAATACATTACATAAAACTAACAATAATGACAAATTAATACATCTTGTCACAAATTAGCAAAAATGTGGCAGTTTATTAAAATCAAATAATATTTGGTGACGTTTGTCAAAAGTCACTACGTTAGTCTGCATTGACTAGGGATGGGGTATTCGATAATTGGATTTTCGTTTTTTTTATACATAAATCGTAATTAGTATTAATCCATAGTGGATTAATACTATTTAAAGATATTTGGCCTATTTAAAGATACATACAAATCATACAATACATTAGAAAGTCAGTATAATGAAAATTAGGAATTAAAACGTCAGTTTAGAGTAAATCAATTGTTCGATTTATAAAAAAACTATTCGATTTGTAAAAAAACACTATTTTACCCCATCCCTTTGTGACATGACGTTTTAAACGTCGCACGGTTCATCCTAGACTTTCTAAAGTATAGTTATGATTTGTAAAAACAGATGTCGCACTATTTTTTTCCTTTTGTAAATAAAACGAGGCGTGTGCTGTGATAATTCGATTATAAAAATGAAACCGTTTATTTTTATCCACATCCTGATGTAGTGTGGATATATAATAATTGCGAGTGAAGATTTTATAGTTTTGACCTTCAACTATCGGTCCTTTATTGTGGTGTTCAATGCGTTATTTTATTTTAGAAATTGGTATGATGTGTTTTCTAGAGGAAAGGGAACTAGTTAACCCTGTGAATATTTTACGTATAAATACTGTTTGATAACAAAACAGTTTTATAACTATTCAGAAATATTATAAAAAAACCTCTAAAACCGTGCATGGCATGGCTAAAGGATTAAATATCGGATAAGCATATCGAAATCCTTTTGCATTATAAATAGAAGTCATGTATTATATTTCAACCAATATGAGGACGCTCATTAGAAACTTGGCTGCCTTCGTTTGCAGGTGTTAATAAAGTGTATAATGTCTAATGAATTAAATATTTAAAATTAGTATTCAACGTGGTATTATTTAAAATAGGGGCTGTTTTTGAGCTAGAACATATTCTGTATTCTCAATGAACGTAATCTACTCTCCATTGTTCATTGTTTGGGAACACCCAAATTTGGGTGAATATCCATTTAAAATAAAAAAGGAAAAATTACACCTTAAAAATCATTGCCATGTACGGATACGTCCACATCTTTAGTCTGCACTCTTGCAGTGTTTTAAGGCAGTGCTTCCCAAATTGGGGGCTGCGGGATTTCTCGTGGGGGTCGCGAAAATATTCAGTACAAAGTACAAATATTCATGTGAGTATTAAATTGTTTCATGTGAGTATAGTTTTTATTTAAAAAAAAGATTTTAAGCAAGTTCCTATAATTTTATGTTGAATATAAATATGTGTATTTTAATTGTAATAATTATTGACAAATAAATCTTCAACTATAAAAAAAATGTTTTTTTTGGGGGGGGGGGGGGGGGGGGGAATTAATTACTTCAGATTTAGGGGGCCGTTACATGAAAGTAATTGGGAAGCACTGTTTTAAGGTATACAGTGCAATAAAAAAAGTCTAATTCTCTCCAAAATAAGTTATCATAGTTTGCGCTTTGTACGGTGATTTACATTAATGAAGTTCGGTGATTTATATAATTCGAATCTATCCCGAATCCCAAAATTGGTATATTATTTTTCACTTTCCACAACAGAACATTTATAATTTACATTGTTTTAATGAAAAGATAAATCTTAGAATACAAGTAAGCACACTATTTTAGGGAACCACTTTACTTAATCAAAAATTTAATATATTTGTACTAAATACTAAACATCTATTTGAAACATTCACATTTATTTCAGTTGAATATTTTATTCATACCCGTCCACGTACGAGTATATACAATATAAACCATCACGCTGTGTCCCTTTTTGGGGTAGGCAAAAAGGATAGATCTCCACTCTATCCGTGTACATAAGTCTCTCCTCAACCATAAATAATTCTTACCTTTCTTTCAGTTAAAATTTCCTTAACTATCTAAATTTTTAACTCGATCTACTCGTACATATTCTTGGTTCTCCATTAATTTCAAACGTATATATTTGTTTCATAAGTCCTTCGAAACTCATTCTCTCAATGCATTCAAACCAACTCATGATTCCAATCATCTTTACACGTCTAATTCTCATAATATAAAATCTCGACGGATTTAGACGTTGTTTATAAATTTGTACATTAGTTGTCATGACAAAAACATCATTATCACAAAAGTCCCTTTCATCAAAATGAACAAGTTTTTTACGAAACATCCGCAGCGTCAATCCCTATGTAACAGACTAACGTCATTCTTAGCGGATGGCGTGGCGCCCACTGAACTGAAAACGCCTATTGCCGAGAGTGCCGAGTACGATCGCCCACATCAATCTGAAACCTGAAAGCGCTTCATGCGCTCAGTTCAAATTCAGAGTGAGTCAGTAGCGGAATTTTACTCCACCTGAGTGTATTTTACCCCTTAACCAAATTAATTTAAGATTTTTAATTAACGCTCATAGGTTTTTATTTCATATGATTAAATAAATTCTTTTCACTTTATACGGATCATAGTTATTGAGGGAGACATATTTCGCAATTGAATCTAGTACATTATAAAAACCTCGTTGCTACACAGTGGGTACGAAGGATAATGGATTATATAAAATGCGGAAAGTATCAAGTTGAACATTATTTTTCATCAAACCTAACTCGTTTTATAATGGCGTTCTTTACAAAATCTTCAAAAATGTATAATAATAATAAATGGATTACCCCTTACGTCAGCGGTCGTGATTCAAGGGTGAACTTTCACACTAAGGAAGCGGGTGCCCCAGGTTCGATTCCTAGTGGATTCACTACCGGGCTAGTGTTACTCGTAGATCGTTTTACATCCGAATTTATGTTTTTTTGTAGCTTATATGCTGCGAAAAAACATAAATGATGTAGCTTATATCACAAATCCTTTTAGCGCTATTAAGCTTTATATAAAATAACGCTGCCTGATGAAAGACTGCAGTAGATTAAATTTACCAATCGTTTTGGAACTTTGATCTCCTTACCATCGAAATTTTGGGTTTGATATTTTAAGACTGTGTACTTGCTAAAGTACAACAGTTTGCACACAATAAACCAATATAATTAAAGGCGTGTTTCGTCCACAGGGTGACTGACAATCATACCCGATTACGAGGGGTTTCATATCGTATCATAAATATATTACTTATAAATAGAAATTTCGCAATAATATTTCACCACAAGATTGATTTAAAAAAATTAAAACAGGCAGTTTGTTAACGTCACTAAGTAAATTTATGTTGAATTATGTCTGAAGCAAGTTTCAACCCGAGATTTCAATAATAAACGTTTATCATATATACAGTAAATTTCAATAACGTTTATTGATAATTGACAAATGAAAATTATAATGTTACATTTGATGCCTCGTAACGACATAGCACGATAAATCCAATTTATTCAATCGTATTTTATATTACGATATAGCCGAATAAGCGATGCAGACATATTGAAGTGCGTGGCTAGGGTATAATATTGTGTTCATCCCCATTAATCAAGGCTTCGGATTTTCGAACCACTGGAGTAACCCGTGGTCATCGAACGCGTTGACAATATTTTTCTGAACGTGAAGCGGCAACAATACTAGCATACGTCTAGCACTTGTGAGTAATGTTACCAGACAGCCCCTTTTTTATATTTTTTTCGGGTATCATTGGGAATCGAATCCAAAACCCTCAGTTGGAAGTCAAGCGTTTTACCAACTAGTTCTAAAGTCGATTCTGTTACTATTACATATTGGAAGAACTACAAAGGTGTATTTGCAGTTCGTCTTTACATGGTAAGTTTTTAGGGTTTTCTTACCAATTTTGATTTTTTGAACATGTATAGATGCGGGAAAGTACCTAATCTAACGGTCGCAGTCACCACCTTCCAGTACTAGCACTCAACTTATATATATTTATTTTGTAATATTTCTAATCCGTCAATAATAGTGGGTTCGAATTCCGAGTTAGTATTATTTGTATTGTTGCAAATCATCAACACAGTGCAATGCAACACAAATTTGGTAATGTTTGTTATCTGGCTTGTGTGTGGTTTGAAAGACTTTTTTAAAGGGGTAAACCATAAGTTGCTATATATGTTTTTACAGATACATAATTTACTCGGAGTAAGTGCATAAAAGGTGTAATATTGATTAATGCTAAAATATATTAAAATCATATATTGGAATTTTATTACAAAATCATATATATGTTTTTATTTACTCGAAATAGGTTTATCCTTTTTGTACTTATAAATATTATTAATTATACTATTCATAAATATCTTGAGGAGAGTCAATTTTCTAAATGTCTTCATATATGATAAATTGTACTTGTATTATTATTTATAGTAAAACGGTTTTACCCAAATCAGTCTAAAAAGATACTTTTATTTAAATGGTAATAATTTCACGTATGGCTACACTAAAATTTTGTTCCTGTCATTTTGTCCGGTATTTAACTTCCTTGATTTCACATTGTTTATTTTTACAAATAATACGAAAATGGAAGACTTGACTTCTCAATTTTGGAATACTGATATGAACGATCGCGCTTCTTGCTATAAAATGCGTGGAGAACACACAGACCAAGAGAAAAGACGACAAGACTTATTGAAGTTACAGAAAGAGTATGAAACATATTTTATTTTCGTAATTAACAATTTTTAGCAACAATCTTCTGAATTCTGTTTTTTAGCGAATTTATTTATTTTACAGCGTTATTGTGCCTTTTCACGTAACATTCTGATTGCAAATTTTATCATCTTATGTTTTTTCAGTACATTTTTTAGAAAGAAAAACCTGCATTAGATTTATTATAATATATTTTATCTACTCCGAGAACAGATTTAAGTTCGCCAAGGGAAAAAAGAACCTGCCTCCAATTACTTCCAGAGAAAATAAATTTCATTTTCACTTGGAACAATGGAGGAGCTAACTTATTGACATATTGGTTGATCTAAAGTTCAGGGTTAGTTTTTGGAATTAGTGATGAGATGATCCCTGAAATTTGCGTATATTATTTTACACCGTTGATATATGTGTCTGCGGGGACAAAAGATTTTCCCTCGTGACCCTTATTTAATTTTAAAAAGTTTTTTCAGCATTACTTTGAATAATTTTAAGCATAAAAAAATGCTTGCTCCATATTTTTTTATACTCTTGTGCTGCATTTTTACTCAGCAAGGAAAGATTCTCACATTTAGAATTCCACTCAAAAGGAGAGGCGGATAAATTTCACATTTTTGTTTGGTTTTGAGAGGAAAAATTTCGATAATGTTAGTAAATCTTTTGTAACATGATCCTAAGTTATTTTGTGAAGGAGAGGGATGTGCTATTATTGAATTTTCAGTAGAACCATTAAAATCTTTCCTGTTAGCTTTGTCAAAATTATGTTTATTTGTATTGAATTTATTTCTGGATGAGACACATGTACGAGTAGTTGTTGATGAGTTGAATTTTTTTAATGAATGATTCGAATACTGAACAATTATAAATAGGTTACTGTAACATTGATTGAGATACTTGTTCCAGTTTAAGTAGATGCTATTTCTTGGCTTGAAACAGTAAGATCAACAGCACTCTGTCTTTGATTAGGAACAAATAAATGTTCCAGTTTAAGTAGATGCTATTTCTCGGCTTGAAACAGTAAGATCAACAGCACTCTGTCTTTGATTAGGAACAAATAAGTGAGTTGGAAAGCCATAATTGATATAGATTTATATAAATTTTATAAACCTTTTACTTATCCTGATTTAATCATACTTTTCAGTTGAGGAGGAGGTGAGGAGGCCTAAATTGGCCGGGTTATACAATCAATAGATTGTGCGGGCGTTGGTGCAACCTCACTGTGACTAGATAACAAAACCAAACTAGTTTATTTCATTGTTATTTTCTACTTTACAAACTTGATTTATATCAGTCCAAGTTGGTAAAAAATTCTTTTCCACATCTTGAGCCTGATAAAAATAATTCACTTTATTTATGTTGTCATAAGAAACAAAGTCAATGGGGCACTACGCACATAGATATCATCATGCCTTCTTGTCTGGGTAGGCAGAGAAGAGATATTACCAAACTTTCCTATTGCGAAACATCTTACGCTACTTCTACCTCCACACACCTCATACAGCTCCACACACCTCATGATTTCTCTGACTTTGGATTTTCTTTCGAAATTTCAATAACTTGACCCAACCATACCTTCCTTGGTTTCATTCTACCACACTTTCACTTGCATTCACACTGTGTATTTGTTTTGTGTCTTTCTTCCACTGCGATATCAAGGGAACGAAATATCCTTTGCCAAATAAGTCAGAGTATAAGTCTTCTCTATAAAAAGTACATATGTGTGAAAAGTCAGGGATAAAATGATAACTGATTGGTAAAATAAATGGGACTAAATACCAGGGAAAATGTTATAAAACGTTACAACCTAAAGTACAGTCTAACCCTTGATTTAGTTATATTAGACCATCCAACATCTGTGATGTCAGATACATATTGGACATTATTCCCCAAAGGCATATTTGATAATGATCAATATTTTAAATTCTAGGAAATGGATCGTTAATTCTTTGAATGGCCTTTTATGACGATCTACTTTTGACGAATAACCCTATGCGAGACAATATGAGAATGCTCATTACAAACCTGTCTCTCTTCATTTAGAGTTAAAAAAGTTTATACTTTCTTATGAATCAAAAATATAAAATCAGTATTTATATTTGATAAATGTAGTATTATTCAAAATTTTGATACTATGAGTTTACATTGATTATGCTTCTATAACATAGTAATCAACTCATAATTGCTGACTGGCAGGGAACACCCAATTTTGGGTGAAATATATTATGCAAAAAATGATATGTTTTTTGCATAATATATAAATCATAACTCGGTTGCATTTGTTATTTTTATTCCAAATTTTATTTTGTGACCTATATGTAACTGTTAAAAAAAATAACCCAAGGAATTGAAAAGGCCTAATTTATGACACCTGTCACTAAGAATTTATTTTACGACATTACTAAACGCCAGTACAACTGCAAATTGAGTT
The DNA here is from genome assembly GCA_949825065.1 of Odontocerum albicorne. Classification (NCBI taxonomy): domain Eukaryota; kingdom Metazoa; phylum Arthropoda; class Insecta; order Trichoptera; family Odontoceridae; genus Odontocerum; species Odontocerum albicorne. Next base: position 21,098,598 of record OX463839.1, on the reverse strand, counting down.
AGAAAAAGTCCTGAAAGTAAAACCATTCAGGAAATTATACCATTGAGAATTAATAATCTTAGTTATTAACATTGTTTTTAAAAAAAATTAATTTTTTTAGTTTATTAATTTGAAAATAATCGGTATATAATAGGTTAGTCAAAAAGTTTTGAAAGCGACATCTATGGAGCAGTAGAAAACCAAAATTTCTACGCCATTTTAATATTTCATCTTTCATAAGAACGTACTCGAAATTTCATTTCGATCTGTCAATTCATTCTTTGTTTACAAGCCATTTGAAGTTGACGTGTCAGTGTATTTTTTAACAATGGAAAAATCCGAATATCGTGCAGTGATTAAATTCTTTGTTTTGGAAGGTTTATCGGCTACTGAGATCCATGCAAAGATGGTGAAAGTATTAAAGGAGTCTTCTCCTTCATTTCCAACCGTTCACCGATGGGTTTTGGAGTTTAAGCGTGGCCGTACAAGCGTTGAAGACGATCCACGCTCAGGACGTCCAAAAAGTGCATCAACACCAGAAATCATAGCGAAAATACAGGATATGGTTTTGGAAGATCATCGATCGACTGTGGATGTGATAGCTGACACCATAGGCATCTCACATGGAACAACATGGCATATTTTGGCTGAAGTTTTGGGTTTCAAAAAACTGTGTGCACAATGGGTGCCGCATTTGCTAACAATGCAACAAAAACACGTTCGAATGCGACTTTCTGAGCAACATTTGGAGCAATTTCGAAAGGATAAAAAGGATTTTCTGCGTCGATTCATCACTATGGATGAGACTTGGGTCTACCACCATGATCCTGAATCAAAACAACAGGCTAAGGAGGGGTGTGAACCAGGCACTTTGGCTCCGAAGCGAGTTCGTGTCCATAAATCGGCCAAGAAGGTGTTAGCGTCAGTTTTTTGGGATGCAAAAAGGAATTTTATTGATAGATTATCTCCAAACTGGTAAGACAATCAACTCTGATTATTATTGTGACCTTTTGGACCAGTTGGATGAAAAAAATTGTGAAAAAAGACCCGGTTTGCAGAAGAAAAAAATCATTTTTCATTAAGACAATGCACCTGCTCACACAGCTCAAAAAACCATCGCGAAAATCAGTGAATTGGGGTACGAATTGTTGCAGCATCCACCCTATTCGCCAGATTTAGCTCCCTCTGACTTCTGGCTGTTCTCACACCTCAAAAAATTCCTTCGTGGAAAGCATTTTTCATCAAACGAAGAGGTTATAGCCGTCGTAGAGGAGTATTTGGCAGGCCTTCCAGAAAGTCACTTCCGTGATGGGACAACAAAGTTGGGAGATCGTTGGACCAAGTGTATTGATCTTATGGGAGACTATACTGAGCAATAAAAGTGATTTCCCCCCAAAAAAAAATGTATTTTCATTTCCGCTTTCAAAACTTTTTGACTAACCTAGTATATTTTATTTTATTTACTTATCACTGGTAGTGGAATAATGCTTTATTGACATTTTATTGTGCATTGTAGAAAATGCTGAGTTAACTTGACAATCTTTTTCAATCAACCAGACAATATTTACTTAATAGTGCTGAGTGGAAGATGACATAGGTAAAAGAAATAAATACAAAAATAATCTAAAGAATCACTAAATAAAAACAATAGAGAAAAAAACTTCTACGTCACGGAGCCCTGCTTACATTTATTTTATGAGACCCCATTTCGTTGTTTTTTATTAAATTAATACGGAATATGAATATCTTCAAATCAAAATATCATCTACAAGGACATTAAAAAAAAGGCTAATTTTTTTGTTAATTGAAAAGTTTGGGATAATCCGAGGTCTACCTAAAGAATTGATTAGATAAATTGTACTTTCTAGATACATACAGGAAAATTATTGGGTGTACAAATAAGTCACCGCCGTTTGACAAAAGTTGGCGCCACCAGTAAGTTATGGTTAAAATTGTCAGATGTAAAATGTCATTATCGTAAGGTTGGACATCTGTCAACAACATGACCTTGAAATATTAGTGAATTTTTATCAGTATAACATATTTTTTTGTGTTCGAAAATGTCAAGTTTTGAGCCGAATAAGCGTCATTTGCGGGAACTTTTGATTTACTTCTTCAATTTGAAGAAATCTGCAGCTGAGGCGCATCGATTGCTTGTAGAAGCATATGGTGAGGCTGCCTTAAGTGAGAGAAGTTGTCGTGAGTGGTTTCAAAAGTTTAAGAACGGTGAATTTGACATCGAAGACAAAGAACGTAGCGGAAGGCCGAAAGTGTACGAAGACGCGGAATTGGAAGTATTATTGGATCAAGATTCGTGCCAAACGCAAGAATAACTTGCACTTACATTAGGAGTGACTCAACAAGCAATTTCACATAGGTTGAAATCATTGGGAATGATTCAAAAACAAGGAAATTGGGTTCCATATGAACTGACACCGAGAAACGTTGAACGCCGATTTTCCACATGTGAAATGCTGCTTGCCAGGCATAAACGAAAGGGTTTTCTGCACCGTATAGTCACTGGTGATGAAAAATGGATCCACTATGATAATCCAAAAAGGAAGAAATCATGGGGAACCCCTGGCCATGCTTCAACATCTACAGCTAAGCCAAATATTCATGGAAAAAAACTCTTGTTGTGTATTTGGTGGGATCAGCTTGGTGTCGTGTATTATGAGTTGCTCAAACCGAACGAAACCATTGCTGGGGCTGTCTACCGAGCACAATTGATGAGATTGAGTCGAGCACTCGAGGAAAAGCGCGCCCACTGCTACTCCAGACACGACAAAATTATTCTCCTGCATGATAATGCTCGTCCACATGTTGCGGCGCCGGTCAAAACCTTTTTGGAAACAATCAATTGGGAAGTTTTACCCCACCCGCTGTATTCACCAGACATTGCTCCTTCTGATTTTCACTTGTTTCGATCGATGACGCATGACCTGTCTGAGCAGCACTTCACATCATATGAAGATACCAAAAATTGGGTCGATTCGTGGATAGCCTCAAAAGATGAAGCATTCTTCCGACGCTGTATCCGTATGCTGCCAGAAAGATGGGAAAAGGTAGTGGCAAGCGATGGGCAATACTTCGAATAAAACATGAGGTTCCGTTCTTTCACAATAAATGCCCAATTTTTGATAAAAAACGGCGGAAACTTATTTGTACACCTAATAATATTACTTTTTTAAATGAAAATGTTTTCACTAAAATAATTCTGGCTTCCTGACATATGTATTACATTTAGGGCTTGATGTCTTAACAATTTGTAGACTGGTTCCTTACTCGTGACCCAATTTTTGCGTTCACTGTTCATATCCATAAATCTGTCACTGCTTATTGTTGTTCCTAATATTTTTGTTTTTTTCCTTGTAGAAGACGAAATGCTTCAATATTTGAATCGAGAGGGATATTAGATCTTATTATAAAAGCTGACATTCAAGATAAGAAAGATTCTGATGCAAAAGTGGTAATATATATATATTTTTTTTCTTTCAGTCAGTTTTGTTTTACATCAATATCAATAGAATTTCTAAATGAAGCCTTATTTTAACAAAACACAACTGTAATGGTATTCTTGAAGTTATTTTTTTAAAGTAAAATTAATATATGTCAATAGTATTCACTCTTGTGTTCTGGTTTATTGAATGTTTTGAATTTATTTGTTTGAAACAAAATTTGAAAACATTATATTTACTAATATGATTTTATATAGGATTTGATTGAGTTTTCTATTTTTTATTATTTTTTCTATTTTTCGAACACAGTCAAGTGTTTGGCTTAATTAGACATAACCCAGTTTTTTTTCGATTCTTGGAGCTAAACTCCTAATACAGTGATATTATATGACAAAAAATTACTAGCATGAATACGATGAATTTTTTTAATAAAAAATGCCATTTCAACCAGGTTCTAGTCAAACTTATATCAGATACGATTTTGACCTAATGTAGTTGAATTGTTAACATTTATTAATTTGAATTTGGGTTTACTTTCCGGTGTTTTGCCGATCCACTTTCTGAACGATTCAATTTCATATGAAAAATTGTAGGTTAAAATACTATACAATCATATCTAGTTTTCATTGTATTATTGTATGACACTTTCGTTGTATGCAGTACCACCTGGCGAGCTTATTGCTATGTGGCAATCTCGTTCAACCACCCAGAAAGATGTTAAAAAGGCCTTAAGTGAAAACAAGACTTGAAACTTTTTGTAAAACATATTTTCAATAGGAATCGAACCAACATGATTAAATAACGTAAAATGTTTGACATTCTTAAAGGCATTTCTTAATGTTTTTTTGGTGTTTTTTAGGTATATAAACCTCAGGTACAAGTTCCTGGATTTAATGCTAAAAAACATTACTATGCACATATGCTGATGTTATCTGAATGGATGACGAATGTGCCTGAAGATTTCACCACCAATTGGCTGGTTTTACCATGTCCTAAGGGAACCAGAGTTCTAGTGATTTCAGCGAGGGTATGCTACCTTATTTCTTTTTAATACCATTTAAATCATCATTCGGATGTTCATGGTACTGTTTTCCAAAATTGAGAAAATGTTTTAAAACTGAAACATCTCAGTTTAATAGAAATCTTTTATGTTGTTGAAATAGTTGAGACCTGCGTTTTATGTCATCATAATTTTAAAGCTGACTTATTAAGATCTTGGGAATGTATATATGTACTACCTTGATCAAAAAGTTTTAGGACTTTATTCATAAAATTGAAAATACAAGTTTATTCATCAAAATCGATATGGTCCCCTTCAAAGTACTCCCCATCGACTGCAACACACTTATGCCAGCGCTTGATCCAATCCTCGAAACACCGCTGGTACTCAATTTTTGGTATGTCCATCAGAGCCGTCTTTGATTTTTTCATGACATCCTCTCGGGTGCCGTAACACGTTTTCAACTGCCACTGCGTTCGTCATCCTCGACCGATTCACGACCACTTCTGAAGCGTTCGTGCCACCGAGAAACACTTCTCCAACATTTTCAAGGTCTGCGGACCGTTAAATCTGTTTTTCACACAAAATTTAATGCAAACTCGTTAATGCACAGTTGATGCCATTTTCAAACTTGAAAAAAATCGAAAACACGCACAAAGGTAGATGTACTCAGTACAGCGTAACTTTTACAAATGTCAAGCTATGACGCTGAAATTTGAAGGGAAGTGTCAATGATAGATGTGGTAACCTAACAAAAAAAAGATATCCAATCGGGTGACTGACAGCGCCACATGGTGGCCGGTCCTAAAACTTTTTGATCAAGGTAGTATGTATTTACCAGATGTTTATCACAATGCACTAACTTGGATATTTCCAAGGCCTGGCCTGGCCTTCCATTTGGCACCATTGATTAAAAATGTGTGATTTTCTAAATTAAAGGATTCGTTAAGGCCAATTTGTGTTCACTAAGTCTTTTTCAAAGGATATTCCTTTCTTTATTTGATAGAAATTATCAGTCAGCACATTGAAGTTTATACACACCACTATTGCTAAGTACTCAATTTTTGTCTTTTCCGTTAAATAGAAGTTTCCGAAGATTGAAATTAGTATAAAAGGTTGGCTTTATGTGTCATGGAAAATTTTGCTTTGTCACTTGAAAACTTCGTATTTTTGGTGTTAGTGGATGCATTGATCAAATTTTTGCATTAAGGAACATATTTGTGAAATATTTATGAAAAGGGAAAAAGATATTTTGTGCATTTGTAGACTTAGTTAAAATCTATGAATGTGGATGAAGAGAGAGAACGATAGATGCGGTTTTAAATATATGAAAAAAAAAATAGAATGGCACCTGAATGTTTTTAATATCCTTCAAACATATTAGCACATGTACATAAATGTGTTGCACCAAAAAAAAGAAACTTATTTGTTTTAATTAATACTCTCTTCATCATTTAGATGCAGGTAGCTGATCGTTTTTTATCAACATCATCAACCACTTCTGCTGTCTGATGCAATCTTGTCTCACATAAATTTTTGATTTTTTCCAGTCGACACTTTGCCATATCATTGTCAAAAACAATGTAGTTTTCAAATATGGTTGTAATGTTTTGAAGAAAACGATCGATCAAGTAAAAAAGTATAAAAGTTGTGATATTCTAAAGAAATATTTTGTTAAAAAGTTGTGCAGAAGAACGATCAATGCAATTATTTTTGCATTTAAGGCAAAGTTGATCATAAAACACAATATATTGTTTTAGGGAAGAACAAAAGCATTCCTTAAAAGTGGGCATTTCTATAGAGAATGGAAATCTCTTTTGCCTGGTGGAAAGAGGGCAGATGGTAAATACTCTGTATTGGATGGCATAATTGATCCCAACCATAATGTTCTTTATGTTCTTGATGTGTTGGTTTGGAGTAATGTAGATTTGACAAATTGTGAAGTAAGTCCTTTTTTCTCCCTTTCATTTCATTTCAATAATCAACATTTCTGCAATGTGTTAATTTTTTTTCATAGAACCATAGATGAATAGAAATGTCTTATTCTCAAAATAATATAATTGATTAATAAAATATGATATACTTTGATATAAAAAAATACTAAGTAAAAAAAATAAGAGTCCCAGTCTGGTTAAAATTTGTGCACAAGTTATTGTCATCTTTTAGCGTGCGGTAGTATTACAGTTTTCCTACTTCAGGAGCTCTAAACCCCAAGGTTCATCAGACACAAGTGCCAATGCCAGACCTGAAGGCTGGACTTGTCGCATATCTTTGTCATATCAGTTTTAATCTTATTTTCAGAATTCATTCCACCTGAATTTATTTAGAGACGCTTATGAACCATTTTTTATGCATTTAAAAAATAATTGTAACACAGTGCTTTAGAGGTGATGATTTTTTTTATTTCGCACATAAAAAAATCTAATTGTGCAGTATAAAAAATATGGACAAATTTTAATGCCTCTAAAAGTAAACATTTAGTGAGTAATGAAGAGTTTTAATTTTGACTGTAATCCATGTCTTATATTTTCTATTTCAGCTGGAATGTAGGCTTTTTTGGTTACAATCAAATTTAGAGGAAATGGATTACTTAAAGGAGGCTAGCCATGACAATTCTCATGAAGTACATTTATGTCCCAAAGCTCCTTGCACCCTGGAAAATTTGAATGAGCTAATGAATAAATGGCCAGCATTTCCAGATAATGTTCCTAGTGTTGATGGATTACTTTTCTACCATAAACATGCCACTTACCTGCGAGGCTACTCTCCACTTGTGGTTTGGCTGTTTCCTTATATGGTTAATGAAGTAATTGGTTCAAGTATGTTGACTTTTTTCTAGATTAGCATTAAATCCAAGTAGAAAACAATTTAATTCAACTTTGACCAGGCTCATCATTTGAGATAAATGTATACTCAACCATGCCTTTTATGTGTAGAACTTCTGTGCTCGCTGGTAACAGATAAAAACTATATTTTTTGGGCAGTAAATGGGGATACATAATGAATCTATAATATAATAAGCAGTCGGTTAAATTCAACCACTAAATTACAGTGGCGTTCATAAGGTGGATGATTCAGTCAATTGCCAGTGAAAATGTAAAAAATATACATACAGAAATAAATATTATAAATGCAGCAGGAAGTTCAAATAAGTCTTTTTTTCAAATAAGATTTCCTAAATGTCACATTAAATTATTTTGCTTAGTAAAAAAATTATATGAACGATGTTTCAGTTTTTTATTGTAGTGCTATCCTTTATATTTTTAAAGCCTCCAATACTTTTGAGTAATCACTTGTAATGTTGTATCGAGCGTCCGCTTATGCAGATAGTTAAAAAAGCCAAAATATTCATAAACTGTAAGCTAGCTGCTAGAATGATTGTATTTTCCATTAAAATATTCAATACAATAAATACCAAGTGATTATAGTGTAAGAAACGTAATGTTTTTCAATACTGAAATTTCTTTCAAGTAGATCGCTGTTAAGTTTACATTTGAAAAGTAGGGTCTTTTGAAAAAAATGTGGGCACCACATGCTATATTACATGATATATTTTAGTCAAAAATAATACTTAAAAGAAAAAAGTTTCTATGACTAGTCATATTTACTTCAAAATATAACATAACAGGTGTGTAGGAAATAACCATCACTTTGAGTCAAAATTAATGCGTTTGATTTTTATTCAATTTAGTATTAATTTGAATAAAAATAATTTGTCATGTACTTTTTACATATAAGTTACCTCTTATTTAATAGTTGATTTTTATACACCACTCTTTATTGAAGAAAATGAAAAAGTATCTAGGACTGGTCAGATTTACTTATAAAATAAAATATAATAGGTTATCAAAAAACCATTCCATTAATCAAAACATTGAAATGTTTCATAGTTATTCAATTGAGTATTATTTTCTATAAAACATAATTTACCATGTACTTTTTATTCCACCATTTATTCTAGAGAAGATTCTTATGCTCCAATCTCGAATCATCTTTAATTTATTTTTTTAATGTTTACACATTTTACACAAGAAATACAACCTATATCAGCCGTTTCACAGGACTTATTGTTTGTTCTGAGGCTGGTCTGGATAGTCAAATTGCAGCGAGTTGATTGATATCTGTAGGTAGTTGACTGAGATTGGTTTTGATAGGACATCGTTTCTCAACCTGTGGGTCACGACCCCTAGTGGGGTCATGGTGAAATATCAGTGGAATCAGTGAAAATAAACATAACTTAACACATCGATCAGTAAGTCCCGGGACTAATCAACAGATGATGTAACAATAACAATAACAACAAATCTAATAACAAATCCATACCATTCTCAGTTAGTACCAACCTTTAGAAGTTACGTGTCAAACTTTCAGGCCATTCCGACATTGTGTCATTGAGTTACAGTGGTTTTAGTGACGCTACTTTTGCTATTTTCAAAACAATGGAAAAAACCGAATTTCGTGTGTTGATAAAACATTGCCTTTTTAATGGGAAAAAATACAGTTCAAACTCAGCGATGGCTTGAAAAGTGTTATTCAGGCTCTGCTCCATCGAAAACAACCGTTTGTTGGTGGTATGCTGATTTCAAACGCGGTCGTACAGACACAAATGATGCTGAACGCTCTGGTCATCCAAATGAGGCTGTTACACCAGAAAACATTAAAAAAACCCTCAAAATCGTGATGGAAAATCGCAAAGCAAAGTTGCGTGAGATAGCTGATATCCTGAAGATATCATTTGGCAGTGTTTACACTATTTTGCATGAACATTTGGTCATGAAAAAGCTTTTTTCGGAATGGGTACCGTTTTCTCACAATGGAACAGAAACAACAACGCATCGATGATTCAGAGCGCTGTTTAGCACTGTTTACGCGAAATAAACAGGAATTTTTGCGTCAGTATGTGACAATGGATGAAACTTGGATCCACCACTATACTCCGGAATCAAATCGGCAGTCAACTGAGTGGAGAGCAGCCGGTGAAAGTCGTCCGAAGCGACCAAAAACTCAAGTCGGGCGGGAAGGTTATGGCTTCCGTATTTTGGGATGCGCATGGTATAATATTCAATAGCGAATATTACATAGCGTTATTGGAGCGTTTGAAGGCAAACATTGCAAAAAAACGGCCCCATATGAAGAAGAAAAAAGTTCTCTTTCATCAGGACAATGCACCGTGTCACAAGTCGATGGTATTGATGGCCAAATTGCATGAGTTGAACTTCGAATTGCTTCCGCACCCACCGTATTCTCCAGATTTGGCCCCCAGCGACTATTGGCTGTTGGCAGACCTCAAAAGGATGCTCCAGGGAAAGAGATTTGGCTCCAATGAAAAAGTGATTGCCGAAACTAACACCTATTTTGAAACCAAAGATAAATTGTTCTACACGGCTGGCATAGAAAAGTTAGGAAAGCATTGGAATGAATGTATCTCTCTTGAAGGAGACTATGTTGATGAATAAAGAAGAATTTTGGCAAATAAATGTTGTTTTAGTAGTTAGTCCCGGAACTTATTGATCGATGTGTTACATGTACAAAAGGAAAATATTTTTTTTGAGAAAACAAAATTTTTATTTTAAAAAATTACAGCCCCAACTCGAAGTCATTGTTTTACATTGTTTACTCCATTGGTTCTCTCTGTATATTTAGTATATTATATTGCTAGTGATAGTGTACAAAGCGCCTAAATTGGTAGTGTAAGTAATGTAATCATCAAATTTAGGAATAAAAGGGGACTAAGCATGTTACTGGTTCTACAGATTGGCAATTTTTTTTATGGACAAAAGAAATTAATCAAGTGATGGATACCTTTTTTGTTCATTTAAAAATTTGTCTATTGTGGATCTACATTAGAAACACACAAAAAACAAATTGTTTTCAAGCGATAAGACGATTTCTCTATTCAGTTTTCAATGCTACCATAGACGAAAAGCCCTTGTCACAAAGGTAAGATGTGGCGAAATGGATTAATATTTTCAAGGTTTCTGTGACTGAACTTCCATATTTACTGGACATAAATTCTAGTTGTAGATATAAATTAGAATTGAGATATAAATTCTAGTTGTAATGTTTTACTAGCTGATATTTCAATGAGTTGGTTGTGCGCCTAAATTGGTAATTTTGCAGCTGCAACAACATTTTCATCAAACGGATTAAGTACCCATCTCTTTGAAAAATCATCATTGTCATCTGGAAAATATTTCAACTACTGAATTTTCAGCTCACGTAAATAGTATCTCATTTTTCTCAATATAAGCGGATGTGAGTGTAAACATGTTGAAATTTATTTTTCCAATGCAGGTAATCCAAATACCATGTTGTAATTTCAACATGGTATTAGGATTATCTGCCTTGAAAAATGAAATTTCGACATGTTTACACTTATTATTTAAATATTTTTCTCAACATAATCGGAATTGAGTGTAAACATATTGAAATTTCTTTTTTTAAGGCAGATACCAAGCTTTTTAAGGCAGATACCAAGCTTTTTGATGAAAGCATTAACTTTGTAAAAACGTTCCTGTTATTTTAATACTTTTTATTTTATATTGAATGTTACTAAAAATGTTTAATTTTTTTCAGGGATATCTGTCCATAAAAACTATATGGACCTCAAGCCGACAAATTACATAAATCAAGCCACATTCATATTAGAATTTGAGAAAAAACAGGCTAAGAAAAAGCCAAATTCATCTTAATTTTTCTCAAAATGCAAAGTTTTTGATCTATATTTTTCTTTTTAAAATATCTGTTCATCTGAACCATACAAAACTGAGACTAAAAAGTTTTACAAGTTGGACTACGTATTTGAAAGGAAAACGACTGAAAAAGAGAAATTCAATGTGTTGAAGGAGACAAATAATATTTTTAGATTTAGTCTTGCATAGTTTGAAAGTGGAAATATTTTTAAAGATGCTGTATATCTGATTCAGAATATTCTTATCAAACATCAAACTGGCCAATTCGGTCTTTAGGTACCTACCAAAGAACTATGTACATATGATTAGCCAAAAAGTTATGCGAGAAAGAATTTTCTTTGATCTCTTAAAACCCATTGCATGGACTGAAATTTTTCTATTGTTAATTGAGATGAACTATAATACTTGGAGTGAACTTACAACAGAAAGTACACATTTACCGTACATTTGAAGTTGGATTTGAAACAACTTTAGCAAACAGAAAATAAATCAAAATTTTTGTTAACATATAGTTAGTGATTTAAATGTAGCTGTGATCATATTTCCAGAATATGAGGGATTTTTCTGGCATGCTAGATCTTTATATTAATACAAAATATATTTTATGGCATGCTAGATATTCATCTTTAATATATAATATATTTTGTGTTGGAATTATTGTTGACATGATTTTTTGTGTATTTTTGGCAGTTTTATATTTAAGTTGACTATTAAGGGGAACTTTTGCCCTTCTAAATATCATGATTATTAACACTGTGTTGTTTTTAGATTTTCTCTCACATTAAACTTTTTTATGATAGTTAATATTTTTTTTAACTTTGTAATTTTTTGTTGAAGTTATTTGTGTTGTTTTTAATATATTAGGTGTACAAATAAGTTTCCATAGTTTTTTATAAAAAATTGGGCATTTATTGTGAAAGAACGGAACCTCATGTTTTATTCGAAGTATTGCCCATCGCTTGCCACTACTTTTTCCCATCTTTCTGGCAGCATACGGATACCGCGTCAGAAGAATGCTTCATCTTTTGAGGCTATCCACGAATCAACCCAATTTTTGGTATCTTCATATAATGTGAAGTGCTGCTCAGACAGGCCATGCGTCATCGATCGAAACAAGTGGAAATCAGAAGGAGCAATGTCTGGTGAATATGGCGGGTGGGGTAAAACTTCCCAATTGAGTGTTTCCAAATAGGTTTTGACCGGCGCCGCACCATGGGGATGAGCATTATCATGCAGGAGAATAATTTTGTCGTGTCTGGAGTAGTAGTGGGCACGCTTTTCCTTGAGTGCTCGACTCAATCTCATCAATTGTGTCCGGTAGACAGCCCCAGCTATGGTTTTGTTTGGTTTGAGCAACTCATAATACACAACACCTCCCACCAAATACACAACAAGAGTTTGTTTCCATGAATATTTGGCTTAGCCGTAGATGTTGAAGCATGGCCAGGGGGTCCCTATGATTTCTTCCTTTTTGGATTATCATAGTGGATCCATATCTCATCACCAGTGACTATACAGTGCAGAAAACCCTTTCGTTTATGCCTGGCAAGCAGCATTTCACATGTGGAAAATCAGCGTTCAACGTTTCTCGGTGTCAGTTCATATGGATCCCAATTTCCTTGTTTTTGAATCATTCCCAATGATTTCAACCGATGTGAAATTGCTTGTTGAGTCACTCCTAATGCAAGTGCAAATTCTTCTTGCGTTTGGCATGAATCTTGATCCAATAATACTTCCAATTCTGTCTCTTCGTACACTTTCGGCCTTCTACTACGTTCTTTGTCTTCGATGTCAAATTCACCGTCCTTAAACTTTTGAAACCACTCACAACTTCTCTCACTTAAGGGAGCCTCACCATATGCTTCTACAAGCAATCGATGCGCCTCAGCTGCAGATTTCTTCAAATTGAAGAAGTAAATCAAAAGTTCCCGCAAATGACGCTTATTCGGCTCAAAACTTGACATTTTCGCACACAAAAGAATATATTATACTGATAAAAATTCACTAATATTTCAAGGTATTGTTGTTGACAGATGTCCAACCTTACGACAATGACGTTTTAAATTTGACAATTTTAACCATAACTTACTGGTGGCGCCAACTTTTGTCAAATGGTGGCGGCTTATTTGTACACTTGATATCTTTATCTTTTGCTGTTTCTAATGCTGCGTTCAAACTCAATGTGTTTTACTCAAGTTTGATGGTTCAACAAAATTGATGGCATTCAACGGTTATGGGAACAAGATGTCGAAAATTGAGAGTCCTTAATCACGACTCAGTACAGAAGACGACCTCCATGGCCTGGTGGTAAGACACTTGTCTGCCAATTCGGAGGTTGCGGGTTCGATCCCCGCTGGAACCTAGATTTTTTTTAAATAGGATTCCAGTCTCGTTAACATTTAGGGCCTATAAAAAAAACTTTCTGGTTGGTTGGAAGAGATTGCTATATGGCAAGAAACTCGCCAAGGTAAAAAAAAAAAAGAAGCGTGTAGTTTTATCATAAGTTTGATCTTTATTAAAAAAGATATTAATTAATAGTAAAAACAGATCCTTGATGAGCGAGTGTTTTTTCCTTTGATAAAACTAATGCTATCTTTCGTGCGTATATAATTACTCATTTTTTTACAAGTTACTTTGTAAACATATACTCACGTCAAGTAAGATCATTACTTGATGTTAAGATAAAAATAGAAAATTACGATAGATGAAGCCTCACAATCAATGAAGATTGCCAGGCCATCCTGCGAATGGATGGCGCCTGTACATTTATTGGTTTGATATGTGCAAGTTGCTGCACTTGAGCAAGTACATAATCATCACAGATCAAATCTGAATGTTCAGTGGAAGGATCAAGTTCCGAGATAATCAGCTGGTTCAATCTGCTGCAGGTTTTTGTAGGACAGATTTCTATAGCAACATTTGTTTCTTCATAGTGCTCTTACAGTAGAATTGATTCAAAACAACTAAAATAAAATCAGATGAAATTAATTGTGAAAGTAATACCAGTTAGCAAGTGATTTCATAGAGAATCGTATTTGGTATGTCCGTTTTCTTAGTAAGAATGCTAACTCTTAGACCGAAGAACTTTATCTAAATTTATTTTTTACTGGCGATAAGTAGCTGCCAAATAAAAATTCCAGTGCTCTTCGAGTGACTTATGAAACATTGCTATGGAAGTTAATGGTGAATATCACAAAACTACAAGTTTTGAAATATGATTATGTTTAGAATATTTATATCGTAAGGATCTTTCAAAGTTAAGGAGGCTGTGCGTATAATAAATAATAAATGAAAATATAAAGAAATCCAGTTGAAAACTGGATTTTTGTATAAAAATTAATTTGTGGAATGAGGTAGATAAAAACAATTTGGAAGTGATTAATTTGATCAAATTGTCATTTGTTATTTGCATTTGCATGATTTCCTGTAACAAACCCATAAGCATATCCTTGAGTTTTTTCAAACAAATTATTTTAAAATATGTAACCGTAGTCTCATACAAAAATTTGCAAATTGTGAAAGTAAATTTGTGTACATTTGTGAATTGTATTTTTGTTCCATCCTAACATATGTTCTGGGAGCACTATTGGACTCGATGTGTTGCAAAACAGTACTATATAAGTTATGGTAACATCCTTGTAAAGAAACTTTTCTTCAACTCGGGGATATGGGTTGGATTTACGATAGCGCCCAAAAAATAACAAGTAAAAAGTGTCCTGTATTGGTTTAAGGGTTCGTTTGTTAACAATAATTGTGTGCCCTAGAGGTGTGTGTGTTGCTGCCTTTCTGGAGCAGACTGTTCCCACATGTACAAAAGTTCAATTATTGAGGATGAAGTATAAGATAAGAAACAGTATCATCTTCCGACAATGCTCCTTAACATGTTCGCATTGCTAATTTGGATATAGTGATGATTATCATACGAATGGACGAATGTATAAGTCACGTTTTTGTAAGTTTACTTTTTTTTTGTTTTTTAAACAACATGGAAATTAGGAAGTGTATGATGGTGAAGATTTAAATATTTTTTTGTTATGTTACGTCCATTTTTGCGATTTATTTAACAGTTTATTTATGTTATTTGATTTTTAAACGTTCTAGATATCTATAAAAAAATTATCTTACCAAGTGGTTTTATAATTTTTTTAAATTTATAGATAGTTTTTAAATGAAGGTTAAATTTATGTAAATTTTTGTTAAAAATAACACTTTAAAAAAGTAAAAAATTACATTTGTTCTCTAGCTGGACAGGTTCAATTAAGCTAGGTTCAATTATATATGTAATTGTAATACTTTTACTTAGTTAAATTTTTACTTTACGAGTACTTTTAATAAATACTTACATTTTCCGAATTAATTATATTTAATATCTACAAACTTGTTTTCACCTCTAACTAGATGTTCTATTGTTATTGTAAGTAGATTTTTCTAGAACTTCCATTGTTTTTATGCATTTCTCCAAAAGCGTAAGATTATAAAAAAATTAATTGAAATAAATTTTATATTTTAATACTTCAAAATCGATTTTTGTCAACATAATATTCATGAAGTTTCTTGCCTTGCATTTAGTTTTGTTTTTGAGTAATTATGATTTTACTTGAAGGTTTAATATTAAGGCAAAAGAAAGTTAACATACACATACATATTTCGCTTAATTAGTAAATTTTTTCCTTTTTTTCTGGGTCTAGAAAAAATCTTTTATATAAAAGTTATGCTCAACAAAATGCCGCAGCTTTAAATTGTTGAACGTCACGGAACTTTTATCTTCTTGTTCTTGAAACTTGGGGTTTAATCTGTGTGCTTGCCGAAGTGCAACGGTTTGCCCACTAAACCAATATATGCACAAGCATCTTTTATCCACAAGCATCTCATCCACAAGCTGGTTGACAATCATTCTCAATCACGAGGGATAACCTATTGTATTGTATCGCTGTAAAGTAATAATGTTTATATTTTTAATTTATCTCCGTTAAGTAGCAGTAACTGTTACACTTTGTCCAAGTATAACAAGATTGGAAATATTCACTCTGAAACAAAATAATTGTGATGCCTGCACTAATTTATGAACTTTAATAATTAAGCCATTTACCACTAATTTCAAGTGTTTAAACAGGGCAAGTGGCTGATCTGATAGAACCTGTCTATCCACACCCTCAGTTGTTTATTTGCCAGATTACTAGCTAATTTACTAAAATGTGTGTTTACACTATTTGAGGCAGTCCTTGGCACATGTTAACAGGATGAGTTCCCAACAGTGTTTTTCTCAAAAAAAAAAAAATGCTTATTATTCTGTTTATGCCTTTATAAATTAAGGAACATTCATGTACATATTTGAAATAACACTAATTTAAATATTTCATAACAATATTATACAATATGACATATTTTACCCATAACTATTAGATAATTGTATCAATTAGAACATTTCTGATTAAAATCAATATTTTACCCATATTGAGTTCCAATTAATCTTTTTGTTTTTAATTATAACAGGAGAAAAGAGACATATTAGTGGATAAATATATCTTTAAGAATAAACATATGGTAAATGTCTATATTTAAACGAAAAAAAAAGTAAAAAGAAACAAAAAAAATACTCTGTCTCAGCAACAAATATTATTTCAGCAATTGTGTAACCCTCAGTGATTTTTCAAACTAGGTAATGAACGATTAAATGTATCAATTATAATATCTTACTTCTGATTGAAATCAATATTTTACTTATAATGAGTTCCAATTCATCTTTTCGTTTTCAAGTATGACAAGAGAAAAGAGACATTTTAGTGGATAAATACGAGTATATCATTAATAATTAACATAAATGTCTATATTTATAACAAGAAAAAAATGTAAAAATAAATTAAAATACTCTGAATTTTTTTAGCAACAAATATTATTTCAGCTATTGTGTAACCCTCCCCTCGGTGATATTTAGAATTAGGTAATCAACTATTAAATGTTTCAATTATAATATCTTATTTCTGATTAAAATCAATTTAAAATATAATACAGACTAACTCATTTCGAGACGTATATTTGCATTTAATTTTTTTATGATAGACTGACATTTTTCTTAACCATTTTAACCCCAACCCTTCTTAATATCTCAATATTAAAAGTCCCATGTGTCGTTTCATGACAGTATTAAAATAGTGTATGTTTAATATACAATGGGTTAATATTATGAAATAAAATGATGGTCTTTTTCCATGACATTACTTATACACTCTTTATGTTAAATAAAAAAGTTACAAAAACTGAATTTAAATTAGAATTGAAACTGTTCAAAAAAATAGTCAACAGTCAGAAAAGTACATTTTAAGTGTGTTCAGTGTTGAACCTGTTCTGTTCAGTTCAGTTCGATCCTACCTTCATACACGTTGTTATGGAGGACAAAATGAAAACAAAAAAAAATTAAGTGGGTACCAACAAAAGTTGTTTACCTGTTATTGATTGTTTAATGACTGTTGCAATAAATATAAAGTTAAAACTGTATTGAATGTGAAACGGCTGACGAATCGATCGGCACCACAGGGCTCTTAGTAGTACAGAAAAGGCGTGCCGATAGATCAGCATATTGGGGTTATATGGGCTAAGGTACAATAGATGTTCGAATTTGGTTATTTTAATATTAAAGGTAAATTACATTTACCTAAAATAATTATTTATGACTCATTGTAATTTTTTTGTAATAAAATATGTTTGCATAAATTTGTTTTCATTTTAATCCTTTGGTACTAATTTATTGACTATTAATTAAATCAAGCAAATACAGTTTGAAATTTTTAAACCAGTATTGTCTGTGATTGGTAAATAGAAGTGTTTTTCCTTATCCTACTTAATACATCAGGATTAAGATCACATTCTTCCCTAAATCACTTCATTTCGTATTCATTTATAAATTATCAATTCGAATATTCTACCACAGGACATGAACTTTGTATTGTTTTTATTTGATAGTTTACAACCGCACTTTAGTACCAACTTTGATGTATGGGAATGAAACCTGGATGTGGAAAAAGATTGAAATGAGCTGAATAAATACTATTGAAATGCATGTACTTGGGGTGACAATGTTTGACAGAATATAAATGAAGTGATTAAGGCTGAATGTTAAGGCTAATGTGTTGAATATGATGAAGAGCATTCAAGATGGTTTGGACACGTGCAACGAATTAATATAGAAAAACTAACAAAAATATACAGTGCAGATGTGAGTAGAAGGCGTGATAGAGACCAAGAAAGGTACGGTTGTATCAAATTAATGGGATTATGAAAGAAGGAAATATATTAAGAGATTATAGAAATTATAGGAGCTGTATGGATGTGGTATAGAATGAATGTTTGGTGCTCCGTCCTCTACCTACCCCATCAGGAAAGTGGCTTGACGGTATGTATTTATGAATGTAGTATTAACAAGAGGCAGCTGCAGACCGCTCCTTGAATTATCTTTGCTTTGGTCACCCCTTTATGTGGCTGATCATAAGTCTCTTTAGATTTTGAAAAAGGTTCCTATCCATTAAACACAAAATGCTTAACTAAGTGAATTCTGATACTTCAAGAAAAATGATTAAACTTAAACGCATCTTAATTGGAAAAAAAGTGGTCTGTGACAACTCTTGCACACCATTTAATTTGAGTCCTGTATTATATCTCTTAATTGATGCTTTGGACCATGAAATGAAACTAGATTTAGCATAGAATAAGTATTTTTTTAAGGCTCGCTCGCAGCTTGAATATAAACAAATTAAAAAGATAATTAATAATTATTACCTACGTATAATGTATCTGTTCAGTAACAAACAATGGATTTTCCTTTGCCGAATTACTTAAGTTGATTTTTTAAAATAAAACATTTTCAAACAAAAACTGGCAACCACTTAAAAAGTTGGCATTCCGTATTATTTATTCGATACGAGGGATTCTATTTGCTTGCAGTCTATGACAATTGTCAAGTTCTTGAGATGATTATATACTGTTAAACACTCTTCGATTTTAATAATAATTGAAAATAGATGGGTATTAATCATTATATTTTGTAGAAAAATTATTTAAAACTTTTGAAAAATTATTGATGTATTAGATTATTTTTACACATGTAGTTTTTTTTAAATTAAATTCAAAACGAAAACAGAGTACCTATACTTAAAAAGATATTTAATTGAACTAGGAATAGGGGCAGCACTTTCGGTTCTCGCATACAGGCGGCTGTACCTCTCGGAGCTGCCCTGATATCATTTCCAGTTTGTTGTATGTGACAGCTTAACTATTACGCTAAGAGAGGTAACAACAATGATTTCAGAAGCTGTAATAAACTTTGTTACTACTTATGCTAAAAATCAGACATGAACACTTTTTTGAAAACCATGGGTAATCGAAACTCCGGGCAAAAGATAAGCTATCCCTCAATTAGGCCATAGTGATCTTCACATAACATTAATTTATTAAAATTAATAGAATTCATATTTTAAGGAAGCTAAAAGTTATCTAAGAAATTATGAAAATTAAATCTACCTGAGTTTAGTTTCAGTTCAATTCTGTTGATTCAAACAGTAAAAATCTCAACAATATGAGATCTAATGATACTGCTTTTCATAACTTATTAATAAAATATATGGACGGGCAGCTAAAATTCAAAGGAATTTTCTATAATGAGTCTGGAACTGCCCCACTATACTGAAAGTTGTTACTAATAAAGGCTGTCAAGATAAAATATCTATTAAGTCCTAAAGAGGAGGCTATATATCTATTAAGTCCTAAAGAGGAGGTCTTAATCTTGGCAGTCAATAAAAGTTGGTGGAAAGAAATGTTTCTAATTAAAAATAAATTATTGAAAGGCATATAGTTTGTTACAAGGACAACTGTATTAACTAAAACCATGATGTAATATTCCTTATAATTAAAATTTTTTGACAGCATCAATTTCATTGGCTGAATGGATTCGAAAACTGTATCAATTTTAAGGTACCTACTCATAGACTTGCATGAAATAAGTAAATATGAGCGAGTAATTTGTCTAATTTCCAAAAAAAATGGCTCTGAAACTTCGCAATAAGGTGTTTTTGTTTTTTCCCTTTAAAAGAACAATGAAAATGATCAAATTTGAAATACGCGTATTTGTGACGTATACTCTGTGAGCCAGTGCTAACAATATAACCGATGCCAATTTTTTACCTACTAAGTTCACTACCGAGAGCTAATAAGGAATGCATAACATTACATTTTGTATCGTACTTTTATTGGAAACAATCAACGAATATTTATAATTTACTACTTCGAAAAAAATTCACACTGCATTACGCATTTCTGTTATATTACGCATTTCTGCACTTAAAAAATCTAAATGGCATCATTTTCAGTACAAAATCAATTTAAATAGTTAATTTTGGATTTCCCAATGGATGCAACGACATTTTCAGCATAATTAATGTACTAACAGTTACAGAACTGTATTATTTGCATCAGATTTCCGACATGGACGAATAAGATTAGGTCAAGAATCATTGCTAGTATAATATTTAGACTTATTACGACGTGTTTATGCTTGTGTATATATGAATATGTATGCATGTGTGTGTATATGTATGTAGGTGCGTGTATATGTATGCAGGTGCGTGTATGTATGATTATATGCACGAGTGTTTATTTATTTATAATAAATATATAAGGTTCTTATAAAATTGAAATAAAATACTTGATGTATCATTGCATTTTTGTTAGTTTCGCATAAATATATAAATATTGCATTTTGGTCTTATTGTTAATTTATTATTTTTTGACATGCCACATTTCTGAGCCGTTAACACCTGGCTATTTCAAATATTATAATGGTAGATACGATGTTCAAAAGTGACTGCTGCACTGCGAGAAATTGTCACTATAAATATAATTATTGTTATCACTCGTCATCGTTGAGTTAGATGTCTGTTTTGTGTATACCATTGTTTCTCAAACTTTTAAGCCTTACGATTCCCTCAAAAAATAAAGGGAAAACAATAAAACTTCGCGACCCTCCGCAAATACTTAATATTTTGTTGATACATGTGTACGTGGCCGCACAAATGTTTTAAAGGCGATAAGTCTTATCAGGTGAGGATATGTGCTATTTTACTTCGTTAAAAATAAATACGTTGGTTTTTCCCAGAAAATGTGCTATTTTCTATGTCACAGGCTGAGAATCGATGATATAGATGATGAGAGAGAATGACTTATAGTATGTTGAATGATCTTTTTTAGTCTTTTTAAAATATTACAAGTTGAACATTATGATCTATTTTAGGGGGAATCTTGAAAACCTTATAGCTTATTTACCATATATGTTATGTTGTATATTGGAATTCATTAAGTAGGGAAGTGCGTATCGTTTTCTTCGATACTTTTTCAACACGGTCGCAGTAAGTTGAGTCATCAGCTCTATGGTATATGACTTCCAGAAAGATACAGTGATGTGAAGGATACGTTTTTTTATTTAAAAATAAATCTATGGGTGGTTGACCCTATTGACCATTTCTAAACTAGACAATACTCTACACCAGGGGTCGGCAACCTATGACCCGCGGGTTACCGAGTGACCCATTTACTAATTTCAAGTGACCCACTTTAGTTCCGAAAAAAAGTATATAAAAATAAATTATAAAACATAAACATGAAACGAATATTTTACGAATAAATTTTTTTTTAAATAAATACTTTGTTTTTGCGCGCAAGTCAATTTCGTCCCTTACGTCTCCGCCCTAACAACATGCGCCGCGCGCTGCAGAGTAATGGCGGAGACGTAAGGGACAAAATTGGCTTCAACGTTATGGACGGATAAATTCAAGGAATTGCGGAAAGATTTGGAAAAACCAGAAGATAATCATTTCCTCATTATATCAACGTGTTGGGCATCACTTCCTACGAAGTTTTCATCTTTGAAAAAAATTGGCTTTGCCATTTTGTCCACATTCGGTTCAACTTATAAATGTGAGCAAATATTTTCACAAATGAAATTTATTTTAAGCAAGAACAGGAGCATGTTAACTACCGAAAATTCAGATGCTTGTATTCGTCTTAAAACGACTGACTATACACCAGACTTGACTAAATTGACGTCACAAGTTCAACATCAGGGGAGCCATTAATATCGAAGATAACGTTTATAAATAAAGTTCATTCAACTATGTTTGTTTTTATAATAATTAGAATTTTATTAGTTTTTATAATAATAATTAAACTTTAAAAGCGTATTGTAATTATTTTCTTAATAAAATGTATCCTATTATTCACTAAAAGACTGTTTTAAAATTAAAATATCATTGACCCAAACGTCCCTTTAATATTCACATTGTGGTTGATTTTGACCCGCAGCCAAAAAAGATTGCCGACCCTTGCTCTACACACTCGTATCATTCAGGGCCGTTGTACTCGTATATGTGCAGTTTTTGCGGTGCACACAGGCGACCAATTGAATAAATAGAAAATAAGTTTCTTTATATTAATTATATCCATTTACATAAAACCTTGTTAAAAATACAACATATGTACACAGTAAAACGGATCTATTTTAAATAGACAATTTAAGCTATGTCTGTATTCATTATCATCATTGTAATTCTCAGGCTATTGTGGGAGTCAGAAAGAACATATTTCCACTTCATTCTATCCTGGCATATATCGTTCGTTTCTAGCACGTCAATATACGAGTACATCTTCATGTATAATTTGCTAATATAAAGATTTTTACTTTTTCCTCTTATAAAATTTGATTTATTTGGTCGTGCCACGCTTTTCTAGGCAATTCCAAACTTATCGTATCTTTTATACTATTTGAATAAATTATTTTTATAATGTTTCATCATTCATTTTTTATATGTGGCTAAACAATCTCAATGTTATTTTTAATCTTTAGCATTGCATCTTCTTTCTTATTTTCCTCATTCCCATTCTGTCATTCATCGTTTTTCTTCACATTTTATGTAATGGTCTCAATTCTACCGCATTTATCTTACTTTCATTAGTTCTTTAAAGCCTACAACAGTATTTTAGTACCATTATTGATGCATGAGGGTGAAATGTGTACGTGGCAAAAGAGCTAAAGAAGCGAATAAATGTTGTAGAAATGCGTGCACTGAGAAACATAACATACATGGAGTGGTAATGTATGATATAATATGGAATGAAGTGATTAGGGATGAATGAGAACTTAATACTGATACGTTGAAAAAGACGATTAAGAGCACTCTGAGATGGTTTGAGCATGTAGAACGAATGAAAAAAGAAAGACTAAAAAGACAAATGTGCAGTTCAAATGTGAGTGAAATGCCAGGTAGAGGAAGAGCAAAAAATGCATGGTTGGATCAAATTGATGATATTTTGAAAGAAGGAAACGTAAAAAGTGAGAGAAATTGTAGAAGAGGCGAAGGATGTTTGTCGAGATAGGAAAGTTTTAAAACCCAGATTTTTTTAAATAGGATTCCAGTCTGGTTAACACTTAGGGCCTAAAGAAACATCTTTCTGGTTCGTTGGAAGAGATTGCCACATGGCAATAAACTCGCCAGGTAAAAAAAAAAAAAAAAAAAGTCTGTCTAGCCTGACTGGGAAATGGCATGATGGCATATATGTACCGAGGCGTATCCAGAAAGTAAGTGTACTGAGGCTCTCACGACTGGATGGATTTTATTTTTCGACATGTTGGCTACACTTCCGTGTAGCCTGACCTTTCCCCTCCGCAACGAGACCGGTTCGAGGTCAGTACGTTGAGAAGTGTCGACGCGACAACACGTTTCGTGAAAAATGTAAATCCAATCTCCCGCCAAGTGCGAAATACGGGGCGTCATCCGTTATCTCGTTTGGAAGGGAAAACCTCCGGTTGAGGTTTATAATGAGGTGAAAACTGCATATGGTGATAAAGCTATGAATCGTACGAGTGTGTACAAGTGGTGTCGCGAGTTTAAAAACGGTCGTACGTCTGTGCATGATGATCAGAGGAGCGGAAGACCTTCAATTGTGACTGACGAAATTGATGAAATTGTTTTGGGACTGTCAAGGCATAATTTTAATTGAATATATGCCTCAAGGGGAGACCATCAACTCTGCAAGATACTGTGAGACCCTAAAAAAATTGCGGAGGGCGATTCAGAACAAGAGGAGAGGCATGCTGACAAAGGGAGTCTGCCTGCTGCACGACAATGCCAGACCACACACGGCCAACGCCACGAATGAACTGCTCGCCTCGTTTAAATGGGATGCCCTGAACCATCCCGCGCATTCCCCTGACCTAGCACCTTCAGATTACTATCTCTTTACCTCCTTGAAGCTGCACATGGGTGGAAAAAGGTTTTCAACCGACGAGGAGGTAAAGGAGGAGGTGGAGAAGTGGACGGAGGGGTTGGCGGGAAACTACTTCGAGGAAGGCATCAAAAAGTTGATACCCCGCTTCACCACCTGCATTGAGAGGAATGGCGACTATGTCGAAAAATAGCTTGCATATGTACTACGGTAACCACATAATTTTTTTGTTTAAATAAAAAAAATTGTAACCTACAAAAATTCAGTACACTTACTTTCTGGACTTACCTAGTATCACATATTTGCTACGTTCAAGTTTCGATTGCATACCCTAAAAATATTTCCTTGATGTTTGTGTTAAATATTGTAACACATTTGACGTAATATAATATATGATTTTGGGTTGGAATCGCACTTTACCGTGATCATACCGCAAGCTTGTTTGCGGTTACTTCTCGTCGC
Organism: Odontocerum albicorne; assembly: GCA_949825065.1. Lineage (NCBI taxonomy): Eukaryota > Metazoa > Arthropoda > Insecta > Trichoptera > Odontoceridae > Odontocerum > Odontocerum albicorne. The sequence continues at coordinate 21,073,741 of OX463839.1, read as the reverse complement.
TCAATCGACGGTGAGTGACATAAAATGTTGACCTGAGTTAACACATTGTTAAAGAAATATAGTATGTATACAACCCCTGGTATCAAGTGAACATTTTTAGATCAGCTCATGGTTGACAGTAAGGCTCCGTCGGTGGTCTGTTTCAAAACAGCAAATTAAAAAGCATTATACTCGTATTTCTCTTTAGTGACGTTGCGTGTTTCCTGTTTCTTCATTATTCATCTTTCATATATCCCATACTATCTCTTGATACCAGATGAAACTGTTATATTTAAATCGTCAAATGATTATTGTCATCTTTTTATATTACTATTCCATCTTCATTTATTTCATTTTCTTTGTACATCATATATAAAGCTCTAATATAAATCTTTCACACAACTATTCAAATAAAACTGTTAAGTTATTTTCTTGTTGTTTGTAAAGATATTATTATCCTTTGGTTATACACCCGTCCAATTGTATATTGTAAAATGAAGTATTTAAATAAATATATAAATTCGGTTTGTATTACGATCACGCACTTAGCGCTTTAAAAGTGGCTCAATTTATTAAAGAAATAAGGGAAACTCCAAATCGCAAACAGTAATGGCATCTGGATTCTTAAATTCAGATGTAAAATTATCTAAGAGTGTAATCAGTCCGGTAGTGAATCCATAAGGAATCGAACCTGAGGCGCCCGCTTGCTTAGATAAAATGCTAATTGTTAGACCACGGACGCTGACAAACTAACGTAATCTGTCTACGATCTGTATTTGTGTCAACCGTGAGCTGATTCTAGAATGCCCGCGGTACTACAGTCAGGTCGAATTGTTAGGTTGCCTGCCTGCAGCTTTTTAAACTGTTTGATCATTGTGAAGTTCGCACAAACAAGTTTGTGGTATGACCAAAGTCTAGTAGTGACAATGATGCTTAAAAAATCGATAAGGATTCATTACTGCGCGGTGTGGTAAAATTCTAAAGCAAGGAAGGCACCGGAAAACCTGAAAGAGAGGAAAGTTTTAAAATTTTTTGATTTTTCATTCGTATGATACCCTTCATCATATTCAATTTGGTGATTAGGACATAAAAAGAGCATCATTGTCTTCGGTTCCACTAAAACTTTGAGTTAAGAACCATTGGAACAGGCGAGGAACTCGCGGTTCATCATTGTTCGTGTTGGCAACCCTGCCACACGTTAAGAGATAATACTCTTGTACATCAGTTGTATAAGGTTTTTCGAAGTATTGTACCGCGTGGTTTAGTTTATGTTGGCTAAATCAGGCATCATAAGTCAAACCAGACCTTATACTACTGATACAAAGAACCATAAAAACCTCAAAACATACTCGCACACGTACTTGAATTTTTTTACCAGATTTTTACCTCTTTTACTAGACTAGGACCCTTTTTATTTTTTTTGTTGTTGGGTACCATCGAACATCGAAACTTAAACATCTGAGTGCAAGTAAAGCATTTTGCCGGGCCACGGAGGCCGTTAGGATATTATGCATGACAAGGTGTATGAACGTGATTGAAGCAAAATATGTATGTATATCAGGATAGAAATTATCCGTGATTTTTTTCTATGGCTAACCCAATAGGAACTTAGCTCGATGGTGATGCTAATGATGACATTTTGTTACACAGGCATGCATCACCCTAGCACAGCTCTGATTGCATTGCAATGTGTGTCATAATGTTACATTCCACGGATGGCCGAGTTTTCCATTTGACCGGGTTGCAAAATGGAAATGCGTTTAAAATAATTCGATAAATTCAATCATCTGCGGATTCGTCAGTTAATTCGCAAAAACAAATGTTGCAATACCATTTGTCTGTTATTTTATTGCTGGCCAGAGGAAATCCATTATCATTAACGAATCGAACGACATAATTTAATGATGTGATAATTTGATTGGATGGAAATTCATTTGTAATTTTATTCAATTAAGAAAATTTTGATAATTGTGAATAGTGGACGTGGGACGAATGAAAGAAGCCGAGTAAATGCGTGCACTGAGAAGATTGTCGTGTCGATATATAGTATTACAGGAAAAGGAATGTAATTATTAAGGATGAATGTTAGCTACAGAATGATGTGTTAAGTAGGGTTAAGAAAAGCATGATGAGGGTGTTTGAACATATTGAACGGATGGGTGCGAAAGACTGACTAAACAAATTTATAATGTAAGCGTTTGTGGGAGTCGAGAGCTAGAAAAATATGGTTAAACCGAGTGAATTAATTTTCGAAAGTAGGACAGGTATAAAAATAAGAGAAATAGAAGGAACTGGAGATGCATGGATGCAAAGGAACAGAAGGAAATATATCGTGATATTAATTTTTTTCGTTCTGTCCTCTCTGCCTAGTCAATCTGGTAAACGATGTGATGGTTTGTTCCAGATTGATTTGCATCAAAGATTATGCAACCCAATGACTTAACCCATCGGATTCCTACTTAACTGCGATATTACTGCTACCTACTTAAGATTTATCTTTGGGACGACTTGTTGATCGATCGGATTCCTACTTGATTGCGGTCATACTGCAAGCTACTCAAGGCTTTCCTTTGGGTCGACCGGTATCAAAGATTACACAATACAATAACTTTTTGACCGATTGGGTTTTTACTTTACTGTGGTCATACTGCAACCAACTCAAGGCATTCCTTTAGCCCGACAGTTAGCGTTGTTGGGTTTGTTGGCTTAATGGCTTGTTGATCGATCGGATTCCTATTTGACAGTAATATTACTGCAACCTACTCAAGACCTGCCTACCTTTGGGTTGACAGTTAGCCGATCGGTAACAAATATTACACAACACAATGACTTCTTGACTGTTGTCATACTACAACCTATTCAACCTTTGGGTTAACAGTTAGGCGATCGGCATCAAAGATAACACAATACAATGACTTCTTGACCGATTGGATTCCTACTTGACTGTGGTCATACTGCAACCTATTCAATGCATAATTGGGTCGGCAGTTAACCCATCGATATAAAATATTACACAACTCAATGGCTTGTTGACCGGCCCGATTTATACTTGACTGTGTAACCTACTCAAGGCCATCTTTGGGCTGACAGTTAACTGATTGACTTAAAAAAATCCCAACTTATTGATCTTATCGGATTCCTATTTGATTGTGATATAATTGCTACCTACTTAAGGTCTGTTTACTCAAGACCTGCCTTTTGGGTCGACCGTAAGCTGACCGAAGCATGCCCACTGTAGTCTGGGCTTATAAAACTAATTGACAGGCTACAGTGGAAGCATACCCACTGAAGCTTGTCAGTAAACCCGCTAGGTTGTATGGTATACAACGAAAGTGTAATACTATAAATACATTTAACTGTCATTGTCATATCACAGTAACATTTAAAAGAAAAAATATAAACAACCAAAAAAAGCTTAATTCAGAATAAAAATGTCTTTCCAAGAATGATGCAGGAAAGTTTCAATGTATGTTATAGCACAGCACAATAATACGGAAAGTAAAAAAATGCTTGAATAGGAATTAAAAAATGTTCTCATAAGGACAAAGATAACAAATTTCCAGATTTTTCAAATATATTGTACTTTAGATAACATTTAAATGAAATAACCAGTCTCTCAGTCAAGACATTATGTAGATCGAGGAAATGCCAGAGAAGGAACTTCCTGAACTCGCCAACATCTACAATAACCAGTCTCTCAGTCAAGACATTATGTAGATCGAGTAAATGCCAGAGAAGGAACTTCCTGAACTCGCCAACATCTACATTAAAAATATTCACCAATTCTGACATTGCTAAATCGTAATGTTGTATTCTCTCAATTGAATGCAACATTTAGATTAACAATTCTCACAATTACATGAAACTGTCGTTAGTAAATTGCTATTGGCGCTTTTGAATTGTAAAAGGTTCTTTGTATTTCTAGCAGAAGTGTGGAAACCGCTTAATCACTTCTACTATGTCACATATTTATTCATTTATTTTATCCCACTGGTATTTTATGAACTCGGAAGTCAATTGCAATTGTGGTATATTTCAGTTTCTTTAACCGTTAATAACATTTTCAAATGATATTATCAAATATGTAATTAGGATCCATGGTAATTTGTCTCGAGTACATACATACCATCACGCCGTCTTACTATCAGCGTAGGTACAAAAGAAGAGAGCGCCAGACTTTCCTATCGCGATACACATCTGTCGCCTCTTCCACATCTATACTCCCTCTCATACAGCTCCTACGATTCCTTTGACTTTTTATATATTATTATTTTATATATTTTATATATTCCACTCACATTTGAACTGAATATTTGTTTTGTTAGTTTTTTCAGTCATTCGTTCCACGTGTCCAAAGCATCTCAGCATGCTCTTCTTCATCTTGCTTAACACATCAGCCGTAAGTTGACACTCATCCCTAATCACTTCATTTCGTACTCTGTAATACATTGTCACCCCATGTATATTACAGCATCTATTTGGCTCTATTCAGTCTTATTCCAAGTCCATGTTTTACTCCCGCACATCAAATTTGGTACTAAAATACTGTTGTGGATCTTGACATATTTGGATACAGTCCGGTTCGAGTATACATATGTACATTTAGTGCCCAATTGATTGTTTTCATTTTGCTCTAGTCTTTAGTAGAATTCATTTTGTTTAATATATTGGGTTCTAATATTTCTATTGTATTATATTATTCTCGACTCGTACTCGTATACACACAACCAGACATACTTATTAGCAAATCTTTCCAATCAACCAGAAATATTGTAAAGAGCTCTCAAATTAAAAACGCACCGCAACCCTATTTGAAAAAATGAGTCTAATAGGAATCGAACCCACAACCTTCTGGTTAGAAGAGAGGCATCTTGCCAACAAAGCCATGAAAATCGTAATTTAATCCATATACGTTAATTTAGTCTTTTTTTATCATATAATGCGTCTTGTTTAAAAAATACTTTTCACTATTCATCTATTGCTTTTTACAGACTTACGAATCGTCAAATGGAAACTATAAGGACAGTAATTCTTGGTAGTTAAACAATATTTAGTGTCAGTTTGTTAGATTATTTGTAGTTCGCCCCAAATGTTTAAAGTGGTTGACTTTCTATTTGCTTCCAGAACGTAATTTTTATCATTATTACTACTATAAAATATCACAAATCAAAGTTCTTCTTTAAAGTTCCTCTCCTCTTTGAAGGTTGGCAAACATCACAGCTATCTTGACCTATGAGACAATAGCAATAAAGCCCCTCCTTTAAGATCTTCGAGCATGAGGTCCACTTTCTTTCACACTTCTTCTGTCCTGAATTTCTGCCTGCAATATCATATCATATTTTCTCCTTGCAATAATTTAATTTCTGCCATTGATACGAGCTTTATCAACCCACGAGACTCTCAGCATTCTCCAGTAATACCAAATTTCAAAAGCTTCTAATTTCTTTGTTGTAGTCTAAGTGAATGTACACACTTCAAAATCATTAAAAAGTACGAGGTAACACAGAAAAATTCGCAAATTTAAGACAAGATTGAAATCCTTGTTGCAGAGGAGGTTATGTATTTTGATGAAGCAATTAACTACTATCGCCACTCTCACTCTTATCATTCAGCCAGCATCTCAGATATTTAAATTGTTGTCCTTGCTCAAAAACTACAATATTTATATCAACTTAGTTGATGAAACTCCTCTTCCGACTCCGGGGTACATTCGATTCATATTGATACCCAGATTAAAAAAAATAGTTCCAATCTGGTTTTCTTTTAAGGCTTGTTTAATATTTTTCTGGTTGGTCGGAAGAGATTCCCGCACAGCAGTATACAACCTAGGTTGTACTGTATACAACAAAATTGTAATACAAGAGGTACCTCTCTGTCTTTTTTTAAACTGACACTGACATCGAATAATCAAATTGTAGCCGGAAATGCTTAAACCATTATTATAGTTAATTTGAAATGTCATCCAAACCTCATTCATATACAAAATACCTGCCAGTAAAATGTCATCCAAACCTCATTCATATACAAAATACCTGCCAGTAAAATACAATAAGATTTAATGGTTAAATATTTTATCAATAGCATTTTGTTAATATTATGAATGAGTTTGTTTAGACCTTTCTAATTTATAGAGAACAACGCTATTGTTTGATTGTAATGGGATTTCACTATCGGATCGTGTTCTATTGTCCGATATATCCCTATCATGTTTCTTTGTACTTAGCTGTTGCTTATCTAACCTTCATAATATTTCTCTCACCCTCGAGTACCTGTAGCAGGAGAAAGGGATGAGAAAGAGCTCTTTTTCTTGTTCAATAGGCAAGATGCACGGTACAATATAATACTTTTTTTCTAGTTATGTTATCTTACTTTCTATTTTTTTGCCTTATTTACTTTTAATTTTATTGAATTCAACTTTCGTTGTATACAGTACTATCTGACGTACTACCTGGCGGGCTTACTGCTATGTGGCATCTCTTCCAACTAACAACTAACTGTTAAATAAGTCTTGAGTTAAAACCAGATGGGTCTCTTTTTAAAAAGAATCTTGGTACCAAATCCCGAGGCGTCTTTCGAGGTACATGTATATTCATACATACCATCACATAATTTCAATGTCGGGGTAGGCAGAGACGATATCCGTATACAACTTCTACGATTTCTCTGACTTTCTACTTTTCCATGGTCCTTACCCACCGACGTTGTTAATGTTAATAATTGATATATTTTTTTCTATACATTGACTAGATTAAAATTACAGATTATTAATTTTACGATTTCCCTGTTTAAAGATTTTCTCCGTCATATCGATATTCAATTTTAGGTGATAAATTCTATGAATTAGGCAAAATATTATCCATTTAATATTGAAACGCGCGATGAAATTGAAGAAACTTATACTTTTATTAGTTTCTTCACACTTACTCGTAAAAAGAAATCTCGATATTTTTTAAATCTCAAACTTTTAATAAATTTAGAGCAAAGCAAAGATTTAAAGATTTACAAAATGCAAATGTCATCTTTTTAAATATTTTTAATAAGTTCTATACAGGCTTTAAACTAAATAAATAACCAAACGATTTTTCGACAATGGTTCTTACTACTTCAGAACAAATTTAACAAATTTTAAATCAAAATTAAAAACAAATCATAAAGAAATTAACAAAATTCAAATAGAAAATTAGAGAAAACTGCAATACAATGTCCAAAAGCTAATTACCATTAAAATAAAGAGAACTTATAGTCATATATTATAGTTTTCATATAGTTTTATAAATTCTACAATCGGAAAGAAGTATCAATTTATTTTTTCATGCTATATGTCCTCAGTGAGATACAGGCAAAAACCTAGTTTACTGGGAACACGACAAATGAAAGGCAACAAACCCAGATCCATTAAAATTGTGTGTCCAAATTAAATTACCTGTTGTTTTTTTCACAAGTGATGTATATTTCTTGTCATGTGTAAAATAAATTAATATGGAGTCGAATAGATAGATTTTAACATAACTGAACCTTTACTGTCACATGTCAAAGGGTGTTTCATGTCACTGTGTAACCCATCAACATTTCTAGAAACTACAGCTCACGGGGTTCTGTCACCAAGTACATTGCTCATTCTCGCAACCCTTATAAGTAGTTCTGCCTATTTAGTTGAGTAATCATGGTCTCAAGGGCATAGATAGGCTTTTGCCACCCTTGGAGAAGTTTTTCAATTTTGCTAAAATATTAAAACTTGGGATTCGGAACTTAACCGGTGTCGATGGCGTCAACGGCGCCCTGGCGACTGCCGAGATTCCAGCGTCTCAGTACCCTACTGATCGTCTGTATCAATTTTGAATTTATATTAAATAAAATAAATAAAGAATTCACACAATGCTTTCGATTTTAAACAGTTCCAAAATGTTGCATGCTAATGCGTTTAACTCGGTTTTCTTTTACCATTTAGGAGTTTGAATACTTGGACTTGCAGGAGGAATGACTTGTAACAAAGGTTTGTGTGAACTCTTGTGTGTTGTGTGTTTTTGGTAATTATGAGCGACACATTATGGGATGGACTTTTTGGTTTGTCTGGAGTGACAAAGTGTGAGGGGTTTAATTCGCGTGATATATACATATGTACTTGAATGTTACTGTTTATCGAATTGATGAGGTATGCAACGGGGTACTGTATAATCAACAATCGAAAAAATAAAATCAATTTATTATTCCACGGGACACGACAAATGGAAGGCCTCAAACCCAGATCCATTTAAATTGTGTGTCCACATTAAATTACCTGTTGTTTTTTTTCATGAATTGTGTATTTATAAAATTTCTTGTAACACATAAATAAAAAAATAAATAAAAAAAAAGTAAATAAATTTAAGTATAATCTCGTATACCTATAATGAAAACGCATTGTGAGTGCCAATAACTAGTGCAAAATGCTGATGGAATTTTCAAGTAGTGCTTTTTCATACTCGTAACTCGATTAACAGATATTCGCGGCTTTGATGCTTATAACAAAACTGTCTATTAAAATTGTTGATTTTTCGTTTTAGATTTTTACGATAGCACATTTTTTTGTAATATAACGGCAGATTCTCTGGGAGCCTAGGCCCGAATTCTCAGTTCAGCTTGATTAATAAATTATTAAGCATTACTTTTTTTACTAAATAAATAAGAATTTATGTTTTAATATTGCACAAATCTGTCGTAACTTTCTTAAATAAGTGAGTTACACATGGCTTTAATACCTCATTTTAAATATTGAAGCGTATTAGATCTGACTCTGAATACAAATCACGAAATTTTAAGTCTAGAAATTAGTATTTGGTATTTAGAACGGACTATGAATTCGGGCCTTAGTATATAGAAAAATAATGAATTAACTTGGATGGATTCTTCGGAGAATGCTCAGAATTATAAAGTATCACTATCTGAAACGCAGACGTAGTAAATCGAGTAGGAGTAGAACAGGAGCTCTGAAAGACCATGAAATTCCAAAAAAATGCCTATCTGTATCACATATTGAAAAGAGAAAAATATCACTTCCTAAAATTAAAATTGATGGGCAAAATATAGGGTCGACACGGATTTAGTGGAAAGTCTCTTTCTTGGTTACGCATCTTTCGCGAACGGATACAGACAGAAGCCGGCCGACGCACAGTTTTCGGATTGACCAATCTAGAGGGACAAAATCCTAAAAATGAAAATCATTATTTTACATAAAAAATACCGTTTTAGTGTATCATACAAACCTATTGATAAGATACAATTGCAAGATTTTTCAAAAAACACTTGTTTTATTTTTTATAACGGGACAAAGTGACGCTTTGTGTCGCAGGTATAAAATATTTATATTAGTACATTCCTGACTTCCGAAGTTTGGCCATGTTAACAGTGTTTTAAAAAGTGATTGAAAATAATCTTCGTAACTGCAGGGTATTCTACAGGTATTTATTCATCCATTTATGCCATACCATAATTATATTAATTTATTTATACTATAGATTATTTTTTATAACAATAACAAATTCATGAAAAATCATCCCATGCATTTTAATGAGTTCAAAGTTTAACAGGAAGTAAGTTCTGTGTAAGATTTCGTAAGGCTATGAAACTAAGTTTAATAAATAATCTAATATAGTATATTCTTTAAATAAAAACTATTACCATTTACTGTGATTTTATGCAATTTCTTAAAATATCTTTTTTTTTGTTAGAGGGACCAGACTTATGAAAATTAGTATTTTTGAAGTATGGCGTTCTAGCCCTTCGAAACACCGCATTCAGCGTGTTTATGATTTTGTAAAAACGTTTTACAATATTCAAGATGATAAAGAAGCAGAAGCTATAAGATTAAAAGTTTTTGTAAAAACAGAGTGTGAGAAAAATCGTCAAAAATGGGCACAAAAACAAGGAGGTTTGGATTTGTTTTTTAAATTCTACCAACCTTGGTTATGTGAAGTCTTCTCCAATGCAGACAATTAATAAGGCAGGCCCAGGCCGTGCAGCTAAAACATTTCGAGAATGTTCATCTGAATCAAAAAGGAGAAAAGTACGTGATTTGGTTACCAGCTACGAAAGGAAGAATTGACATATGCAGTTAGTGTTCGAGCAGGGGTAGACGTGATGGGTCAAATTCAATACTAGAGATTTCGATTGCATCACCGAGAAGAGCAACGAGTTATAAAAAGCCCAAGAAACAAATTTTCACAACTCCAACACAAAATCCTTACTCCCCAGAAGAGTCTTTAGCTTTGTTAATTGAAAACATGTTTACAGTGATGTAGTATAAAAATATCCAACAGAAAGTTTCTGAAAGAGGTTTCAATTTATATCCATCTCATGATCGGGTTTTAGAAGAGAAAAAAAACATTGTTATCCAGAAGTAGAGAGCATAATTGTAACAAATATTTTGAACAGCGAAATTTATAAATGACCCTAAGGAAACAAAAATGTTATACATATCATTATACTCGAGGTACAATATGCCTGCAGCCATGCACAAAATATTAACGCACGGTGCTGATATCATCGATTTTTGTTTGATTCCTATTGGACAAATGCCTGAAGAGGCATCAGAGACCAAAAATAAAGAAATTAGAGAACACCACACTTGAAAAACTTTGCGTGTTAGGACAAATTACGATTTATTTAAATATTTATTAGTTTCTTCTGATCCGTATATAAGTCTTATTAGAAAATTACCCAAAAAAGTTAAACATGTGTATAAAAGTGATTTTTTAATACTATTAATAAAAGTTATTTTTGTATATTTTTTTTTATAATTATAAGTATTAAGTTTTTAACGTTTCTAAATTTGCCTTATTCTCAATGTATTATTGTGTATTTGATAAATATATACCTATTATTACATTCAAAACCATTTGTTTATATTTCCTAAGCTTCTAGTTATTAAAATGTAACATAATTAATTATGTCAAATGACATGAAAAATAATTTTGTCCCTCTAGATTGGTCAATCTGAAAACTGTGCGACGTCGAGAGAAATATTATATCAAGAGTGATCGCCAAAGAGCAGACATGACTTGCACATGAAGAAGAAGAATAAAACAACGCTAAAAGTTCTATGGGATTGTTATTAAAAAACCGAGGCAGTTTTTACAAGCTGTTGCCTTCAATCAATTTTAAATGCCTAATGTTTATCTATCCAATTTTGGGTAGTTATTCGTCGTAATATCATTTTAGAAGTAAAGCAAATTGTTTAGGTTGACAATAATAAATATTGTATATGGCATTATTTATGTACAGAATTTATATGCATATGATATGATTATGGTCTATATTGTTTACTAAATTACTGTTGTTGACGCTAATCTGATTCCATTTATTTTAGTTTACCGTTAGTTTATCTTGTTTGAAATATTCCGCAATCGCATAAAATAATATTGATACACCAGTTTTATTGGCTTTAGTATAAATGCTGTCTTCTATGGAACGAGCAGCTTTAAAATTGAATATATTAACCGTTTGAGCAATAAAAACTTGTTACTTTACAGTGCTATTTATTAAATCGAAGAGTGCTCTTCAAATTTTAGCAGCTACTAAGTGTTGTCAAAATAATAAATTAAAACGTAAAAAAATAAGTTCACGACCTTCCATGAACAGAACCTAAACCTCGGAATGCTTGGTTTATATAATTAGTAGCAGACAAACATCGCTGACCTACAACCAAGTGAATATTGTTAATAAAAAATGGTCAAAGGTGAGAATTTTTTCGTCATTCTTCTTTCCAGTGTCATGTCAGGTCCCCCCAACGTTGAATATCACCTGAGAGTAGACACCTTTGTCCTCGGCATCCCGAAAAAGATCCCCGACGCTCCTTATACCAGTCCAATCACGTATATTGCGGAGCAAGGAGATTTGACTCTTGCCAACATCTCTTCGACCCTCTATTTTGCCTAGGATGATCAGGTGCAGTAATTTGTACTTTGCTCCTCTAAGTACATGACCCAAATAGGACACCTTTCGGATTTTAATATCAGTCAGCAACTCATTAAATTATTAAATAAATACATAACTGGGGAGGTGTTTATATTTTACCTTCATCTTTTTTAAAGTTCACGACTTATTCTGAGGTTGGGGATCATCATAGTAAAATATTAAATAAACTTTAAATGAAAACCAAACTTAATTCCTTTTTGAAAAAATATAGGTTCCACCGAGAACCGTAATCCCTCTCCCCATAGTAAACCCCTTCCCTTAAGTTTTCTCATATTTCGTTTACTCTGAATTTTCCTCTCCAATATCAGTTAAAAGTTCTCATATTTTTTCCTTGCATTATATGCCCAAAGTATTGTGACGCTCATTTTGATGGTGCAATACGAAATTGACCCAACCCACAACACACATACTTTCAGTTTATTCAAAATATCGAATCAACACAGAAGTCAGTCCAGTGCGCATTTCATACTTTTAGTCAATCTTCAAAATAATATTTCATTCAAAGCGATGCTTGTTTTATCGTTTATCTAAAAATAGATAAAATGTGAGTTACATATTTTTGCAAATATACGTATCATACACACGAAAACCCGTACGAGTATAGGTGAAATCGTCAGTTTAAATTTGAGAAGAACACTTTATGAAGCGATAATTGATAAAGTAAGGTGATGGAAATAGCGTCTTTAAACGTCACATACCATTTTGATTAAGATAATTTAGAAGAAAAGTCTAAAACTTAGCGCTTATATTACATTGATTGGGTAATGAGTATGTTGCAGTCTCGGACATATTTGGACACGTTTAAAAATTCTCTTTAGGATCGTTTTGTTTATTGAAATCATGAATCCGACGCCACAGTGTGAGTCTTGTTGACTTTTTCTTCCTTAAACATTATAAGGTTTGTTAAAAATATATTAATGTATCAATTTGTGATTTTTATGTGTATTGAATGGATGAATTATACGAGTATATTTTGTTCTTAGTTTTTGTAAACAGATTAAATGCTGAGTCTTCGTTATCTGCTATGGTATGTTATGTCGTAAACAGAACTTGGTGCACCGTCTATCTCCACCCTTTCCGGTCCTGGGCGATGATGAATGCAACGTTTGAAAAGTATCCAGTTAACTCTTTTGTTTGTTCCGTTCATTCTCAAAACGTCTTTAAATTTATTATCGTAGTCGTTTAAATGATCACAAATTCATAGTATTGTTTTGTATATACAAAAAAAAAAAATTTTAGACATTCATAATTCTTTGTAAATTACGGTTATTTCAAAAGTTTTGTCGTACTGATGTTAAAATTCTCTCTTTGCCAAATACTTTACTTGGTACTTAAATAAAGAAGTCGGTTTCCAGCACAGATTGGCCATTATGCCAGCAACAAGAGTTAAAATGACTCTCCGCGGACCACGTCCCTAAAAGTAATCTTGACTACCCCACCGGAAATTCACGTCCCATAACGACTCACATAATGACGGAATTTCAATTAGAATTAACAAAATTCAGTGATGTAAACGTATGATTCCCAAAGCAGTCGGCACAAATCGTAAAACATTTGTTTTTCATGAAAATTAATGCGAGTGAATTTTAATTACAGCTCCATGCCTATTGTCAAGAGATTTTGGACTTGATATGCAAAAGGGGTAAAACCTAAGGTTTTTTTTAATTTTTTTTTTAATACTGCCCTTCAGATCGCAAACTAAATTGTATGTATTTATTTATACCTTTTTTACACCAGAAAATATATTTGACTAACAAAAGTAACACTTTAAAGAGACATACATCAATAACTATATAAAAATAAGTTCGGCTTCACCCATAATGTTTAGATACCGTAGATCTACTTTAGTTTTATGCTTACATACCTCGTCGTCGTTTCTGGGTCTCGTAGTCGAGGATCCCCTCATCATTCCAACGTCAATTCGGTTGGAAAGCGAAGCTGTGTCGTGGAGTTTTTTTGTCATTTTAAGTGAGTAAGCCGTTGTACATCAGCAAACTAACCGGTTACACCACTGTACAGGATACGATGGCACGTGAGGGTCATTCGAGGGGAATAGCACGTAAAAGGGAAATAAAATAGGGAAACCTTCCGCTCGGAAGTCCAGTGCGTTCCCGCGCGGCCATGCTTAGATACTGTGGACCTGCTGGACTAACAAGGAGTTCTTGTTTTCACCTAACCAGTTTATCACCTGTGTCATTTATTCACTTTCGACACTGGTGAGAAAATAAAAAAAAAACTAAATCTGGGTATATCATATATGTACGTGATTTATACATTTTTAGTTCAAGGAACGAAAAAAAAAAAAAAAACATGTTTAAAAACAAGCACATTAAAATAATTATACAACGCATTAAGATTAATATTTCAACAAAAAAAAATTACAGATAATAAGATACCCACCACTATTCCTTAAAGTGCAATAATACCCTCAGATTCAGCAATGCCCTGAGAAAGGAGTCGTTCCTTCCGTGTTTATTGGAGCTTTAAAATTGTAAATGATTTCCTCTCTGCTGGCAAAGCTTTCTATCCTAGGAGCTAAAAAAATACGATGCCTTTGGTCAAAAGAAGTGTTTATACTTTCGACATTAAGTTTATTTTTTCTATTATTGTTCAAGGTTTGAAAAACCCAATTAATTATCTAATGAGCTTCAGAATTTTTATTTATAAATTGTTTTCAATATGAATATATTATGCATTTGTTTTATGCTCAAAATATTTCAAAATTTGTTCACTTGGACATCCTAAAGGCTTTTTCAAGATAAATTTGATAATAGTGTCTCCACCCTCTCAATTATAGTTGTAGACGCTTCACCCCCCCTCCGCCCCGCCCGCAACCGGTCAATCCATGCCCAAATTTCGATTTACAAAGTTGTTATTATATACAGTTAATATATTCTCATTTGACAAAAGATTTCTGTCTATGTTGAATAAATGAACAAATTTTCTCATTTGCATAGACAAATTATGAGAGTTCCATTTCAAAAACTTAATCGGTCATTTTTCTAAAACTTTTAACATGAATTATATTTTAGCCTTTTATTATTATTATTACTTTCAAAATAAGCGTAATCCATTTAAAAATTGTATTATACAAAAAGTGTAAAGATATAAAACAAGTGAAATGTGTATTTTAAAATTCAACCTCGTTTAAAAAAAGCATAGTGTAATTTCGTCTTAAAAAGAAACAAGGAATCATTTTCTACAAGTTCGCACAAAGCGATTCCATATTTCTTCAAATATCTTAAAACGAAATAAATGTTGGTTGGATCCTTTTTTACTACAACTTTCTTTTTTAATATACAATCTATTTTTGTTCGTCAAAAACATTTAAATCCATTCACTTAATTGGGTTTTTCTCAATATGCATGAATACAACGTTATAAAAATGAAATCAAAAAACATTTCATTTCATTCGTCATATGAAATGGAGATTTAAATACTCATTCATTTATATCCACTCCATTTCCTCCAACTGAATAAATGCCACTTTCCTTTGTGAGGGCGATTGATGTAAAAAAATTAATCTCCCTGCATATGTTTCCTTATATAAATTCAGAACTACAAGTAACGTACGAGTAATAGTGAGATTCACAGCAATTCTATTCAGCGAGTTTGCATATTTAAAAATTAACAAATTTTACCTTCCGAATCAGTCATCATTTTATCAATTAATTATTCATTTTAATGTTTTTTGTCTCGTATACTTAAAATATAAATTATAATTTTTTAAAGTATAAAACATGTATATTTTTTTAATTGTTTTGTGTTTTATTAAAATTTTATTGCATATAGTACAACCTAGCGAGTTTATTGCCATATGATAATCTCTTCTAACTAACCAGAAATATGTTACAGAGACCTCAAGCTAAAACCGACTCAATAAATTATATTTCTACAATTGATTACCTTAACAGTGTCGGCAAACATAGAAAAACAAATAAGTCCACATTGTACATTTTCAATTTTATTGTAGAATAATTTTTTATTATGTATTGAATGTACCTAATAAAGCAAGTCAGAAGAAAAAAATACTAAAAAATGGAGAAAATTTACGGGTAAGTAAAGATCATAGATCTTCCCACCTTTTCCACACAAATAATCTTTGCCTCATCCACACTCATACGTGTTGTCATACCATACATGTTCTTCTGTGTCTCGTGCATCTTATTTTTCTATTAGTCAAAATGTCTTCAATTATATTATTCCATTTTTTCGCGGCTTTTTTCATCAACGGACGCCATTCATTGCAGACATAAATATTTGTTTCATGAGTCTTCCGAAACTATTTTTTAATACGTCGAAACCGTTTCAAGATTCCTTTCTTTATTCTACTAATAATATTTGACTCATAACATGCAGTTCTTCCTAATCCAAATATTGCTTACCCTGTCGTACATTGTATAGGTAATATCAAACATTCCTCGAGAAGCATGTATACTGTCTATTGTATAATACCCTTAACTGTCCCGCCGCCCTTTCCAATCATGGACTAGCGCTACGCTCAAACACAAATTGTTTACTGGCCTTTCCGGTTCACCGCTCTTCTTTTTTTATGTTGTCCTTTACTGTCCATGCAGTGAGACTGGAATTAAGAAGCGACTGACAAAGCTCTTAATTTCCAGTCAGTAATATGTATAACAGTCAGTAATATGTGATTGTCCGTCTTTGTGGGGTTTGTGGGTCTATGCTCACTTATGTGTTCATGGATTTCATGGGGATGGAGTCATTTGAATGTTTTTTGCGACAATGTAACTTGCTTCATTTACTTTTGTCTGGACGGTTGAAAGAGATTGCCACCTGGCAATAAGCCCGCCAGGTTGTATTTGCTATAAAAGTGTTGAATGAATAAATAAATAAATATTTTAATTACAATTATAAGATCCATAATTATTAATGTCGTTGAACTTGAAAAATATTTTATTTAAGTAATGTGCATTATTTAAACGGAAAATTTTCTTAAATGTAAAACATGAAATTTATGATGACGCATTTCCTACATAGTGCCTTTAAATATCACATATTCGTTAACATACATATATTCGTTTAATTTAGATACTGAAAAATGATATATTAAGTTAACGTTACGAACTTAGTTAAACATAAATTTATTCATTGTAATTTTGGTGGATCTTGATATTGTTTGGTTCGAGTATTTGTACGTCTATACCACATATGACTTCCGTGATCTAAGCGGTAAAACGTTTGACTTATACCCAGGGGTTTTGGGTTCGATTCCTGATGGTACTCAAAAAAATACAAAAACGGTCCCAGCCTGATAAAATAATCCGTCTGGTAATAATACTCATACACACTGGACTTGTGCAAGTGTTATTATCTCTGCAAATGAGGTTGTATTGCCAAAACTTATAAAGACGAGCTGCAAGTTCTTTGCCACCTCTAGTGGTTCCAAAATTTAACGGTTTAATAAATGGGGTCGAAAACAATGGTGTATCTCACTCACGCGCTTCAATGTGTCGGCATTTTCATTCGAATATATTATGTAATATTATATGAACGAATATGAGTGCCAAAATGATGTTGATTCGTATTGCAATACATCATTTTCTACCTTTGGTAAACCTTCCGTAATCTGAAGACATACTTCACAAATATTAGAATTCCTTTACTTCAGGTTTCAGGAATAGGGGTAAATTACCCCAAATGGGGTAAAAATTAAATTTTGTAGATAACGAAGGCTAAAAACACTATAAATACTTTAGAAAAGTTAAACCATAACTGTTGTGACACGAGCAGGTACTTTGTTGAAATCGTGAGTTCAATTTTCATTACGAGAATACTCTCCATGCATATTAATGTTGAACATACGAGTATATACAACATTTGGGGATGTAATAAAAACTATGAAGACTGTAGCTGTAAAGTGCGAATTTAATTAAAACGTAATTGAAGAATATGGTAAGTTTTGAAATTGTTATGTGTATTGAATAAATATTGTGTTAACAACATGTGATTTTACGATTACGACAAAATGTGATTGCCATATTGATGTAAAATATTTATGTTATTGTAATTTAATTAAAAATGAATTTGACCTTTAATTTAGTGTTACAATAGAAATAAAAATTCAGTAATGTAAGGTAAAATTATGACACCACTGACAGTAAGGACTATTGTATCCTTACCATAAACTGTTAATAAAAAAATACTATGGCTAATGTCAGTTATATTGTTTTTAGGTGTGTGACGTTTAATAGGTCTTGTTAAATAGTCTTGTATGTTGACCTACTTTTGTGAACTAAGATTTTCTTTCCTTATGAACTCGAAAACAAAGTACAGAAATCGGTTGGATCCTGAAAACAGCACCCATTGTGCTCTGATATTATAAAGACCTGATTTCAAAGTTGTTTTATTAAAAATGAATCAACACAATTTAATTTGTATGTATGCTATTTTTATAACAGCATGTATGGCTATATCAAATATCAATCATTTAATTATTGACTATGAGAGAAGTATATTCTTCACTTGAAAAACAATTTGTTATTTTGAAGTCAATGTATAATATAACTTAACAAAAACAAATATAGGGTAATACTCTAAAATATTTCCCAACCCCTGCTTTACTTGCTCGAGTCTTTTATTCCTCACCCACATATCACATTTACTCGTACTATTCTTTTCACAATTCTCAATCGAGCAGAATAAGTTTAGAAAATAAAATATTTACGCTTCTTATCACTAAGCTACTTTGTTTTGTTTGTATACAGATCGTCCTTACATCAATTTAATAGAAGGACCTTTTTCAAGGAATCCCAAGTTAACCTCTTTGAAATTTATTGCGACCCACTTTCGGTGCGAAAAATGAAAATCGTTTTCACTCATGGCATTTGAGAAAAATAGCGAAGGTGAAAGCGATTTTAAATTTTAAACGCGCAAGATCGTGAGACGATGAAAAATTGTCTTTAACCTTATTTTTGTGAATTATTACTATAAAAAAATGTTTTCATGAATGGACGTTAAAATACATAAATTACCTAACCTCTGTAGCCTCGGTGGTAAGAAGCTTATTTTATTACTAGGGGCTGCAGTATCGAGTCCCAGTTCTACCCATTTTTTAAAAGGATTCCCGGTGGGTTGTCATTTTAGACTTCTTAAACATCTTTCTGAGTGGCTGGAAGAGATTTCTACATGCCAATAAAGCCGCTAGGTTATATAAGATACAACGAAAATGTATTGCAATACAATAAAATATTTTTTTTCTGTTATAGATAACTAAGGAAATATCCAGCTGCTTTTTGTGAACTTAACGGAAAAAAAATTCAAAACTAAATTTAGCTATGAAATATCAATTTAATTGGCTTGATATTTTTCTCAAGTACGAGATAAAGGCATGTTTATTTTATATTTATTTTTTACAGTGAACGGTTAATTTCGACCATTAAAATAACACATTTTTTATATTTTTTTAATTTCGAGTCAATAAACTAAATATTTTACTATACCAAGATATGTGTTTTGTCAGTTGACCCCTTTTTATAGTGCAAATAGTTATATTTTTATCTTTTTTGTTGGATACTTAATAATTAATTGTATGTGCGCTTGTAAATAAACAAACTGATAAATAAATGTTTAATACCTTTTTTTATTTGGAACTTTTTTCAATCTCAGCAACACTCACGCTATTTTGGAGGACAAAATATGTCCTCGCCTAGTGCGATCAACACTAAAAGATCTAAATCTTCTTTATTTATTATGAGCGCGACGGCACATAGTGACGAAGAAGTAACTCGCTAAAGGGATTCTTACGGGGGCGACACACCTGAGCGTGAAAATACAAGTAGCGATGACAGACTTAAGGTCCGACTTCACGGGAGAAGGAAAATGATTCGCAGCGTAGTAAATATACTTATATAGCAGCTTAAGGATTAGAGTAAAACATTCTAGCATGTTGCCAGTTCTTCGATATAAACTTGGAGTGCAACAAAACTACCCTTTAACATCACAAGATTCATATAACCAGTCAGTCCGAAGAGATCTCTTCGGAAGTTATTGATTAAATTATCATTGCAATGCTATAGATTATAGGGTGAAGGGACAAGATTGAATTACACAAGTTTTTCATTAAAGTCCTTATAGCCAGAGACAAACGGGATAGTCTATTATCTTGAATACACTCACAGGGAGCCGAGGTGTGCTCTGATGGAAGGAAAAAACTAAATGTATCTTCTCACGGGAATGACGTCCATTGTTGTTGCTGAGTTGATAACTGGGCGTTTGGGCAGGCTTTGAGAATTGCGTGAGGGGTTATTCCATGTAAGGTATGAAGACAGACGTCCTCTATCCTCGCGGGCTGACTATCTGCATTTTGATTTTTTGTATAGAGAAATTAATACAAATTAAAAAGGATTAAACCACGGAAAGAAGGGTAGCGACAGGGAACAAAGTTCACTGAACACTTAATGTTATATACAACAAAACGCGCTGTATCAAAAGTACCAACACTACAGAATATTGTGTTGGTGTCGACCTGGATGTATGGAAGTGAAACTTGAACTTGGCAGAAGAAGGGTACACGAATAAGTAAGGACTATGGAGATGCGTGTACTATGAAACACTTGTGGAGTATCAATGTATGAAAGAAGGCGGGATGAAGATGCAAGAAATGAACGTATGTATAGAATGGATATTTTAAGTAAGCTGAACAAAGGAGTTTTAAGATCGTTTGGACATGTGGAAAAAAATGAATGACTAAATAATGGCTACCGAGTTAACAAGTCAGAAAGGCAAGGCAAGGAAGAGGTAAATCGAGGAATACGTGGCTAGATCAAGTGAACCAGATTTTGAAGAAGGTAAAGGGAGATGCATGAATCTGACTGCGTGACGAAATGTATGATTGTGGAGGAGGTGAAAGTTCTATTCTTGGATAGAAAAGTTTGGAGATCTGCTCTCTCTTCCTATTTCGCGTCGTGATATGTGTGTATCTAATAACGATTCAAGGCAGTTTTAATCGTGATTTTTGTTTTTTTGCGTGAAAGTATTTTTTTTGTAAGATACTCTAATATCCTTGGAAAATTTAATATGAATAAAATTTTACGTATAATATATACAAACCAAATTGTTTGAAGAAGATTGTAACGGGTATATTTTGAAGGTTATTGTAGAAAATTAGACTGATACACACATAAAAATATATTTTAAAACGTTTTTAGATATTTGTTAAAACGTATTATTGCTTTTTATGGACCTGTATGAAGTGAAAAAAATAAATATTATATGCAAATTTTACTGAACTGATCCACTTATAAAACTGAGGTTTGCTTATTAATCATTAAAAATAAATCATAAAAAGTACATTTTGTGGATCAAATCCCTTTTTTCTCATTTATCAAGTTTCTTAGTCAATAAGGCACATTAATTAATAGTTTGATAAACACAAAACTTAATTGATTGAGAAGATGATATATAATTTTCCAAAGAATAATTAATAGTTTGATAAACACAAAACTTAATTGATTAAGAAGATGTTATATAATTTTCCAAAGAATAATTAATAGTTTGATAAACACAAAACTTAATTGATTGAGAAGATGATATATAATTTTCCAAAGAATAATGAATAGTTTGATAAACACAAAACTTAATTGATTGAGAAGATGTTATATAATTTTCCAAAGAATAATTAATAGTTTGATAAACACAAAACTTAATTGATTAAGAAGATGTTATATAATTTTCCAAAGAATAATTAATAGTTTGATAAACACAAAACTTAATTGATTGAGAAGATGTTATATAATTTTCCAAAGAATAATTAATAGTTTGATAAACACAAAACTTAATTGATTGAGAAGATGTTATATAATTTTCCAAAGAATAATTAATAGTTTGATAAACACAAAACTTAATTGATTAAGAAGATGTTATATAATTTTCCAAAGAATAATTAATAGTTTGATAAACACAAAATTTAATTGATTGAGAAGATGTTACATAATTTTCCATAGAATAATAAATCTTTTATTGTGTATACTCATACAGTATAAAATATATATTTATTTTGAAATAAATATGTATTTTATTAGTTTAAGATTATGTTAAATTTTTATTAGAATTCATATGACTACCTCTGCAGTGTAGTTGGTAAGACGTCTGCCTTACAGCTTGGGGGTTGCTCATTCGATTTCCGTTGGTACCCCTTTTTTTCAAAAAGGGCTCTTATCTGGTTTTAACTACATGCCTCTTAAATATTTTTCTGGTTTAAAAAGATTGCCATATGGTGATAAATTCGCCCGGTCGAACTGCATACAACGAAAGCGTTATACAATACAACATCACGCCGTTTACCTACTAAGCTAAGCAAAAAAATCAGAGTGCCAGAATTTTCAATCTCGACATCATATTTCACCTCTTCCACGACCATACAGCTTCTACGATTTTTCTTCTAACATTATGTTTCCCATAACTGATTAACTTGATCTAACCACACTTTTATTAGTCTTCCTCTACCACGCCTCCCTTTCATATTTGCAATGTATATTTGTTTTGTTAAACTTTCTTCATTCATTCGTTTCACATGCCCAAACCATCTCAGAGTGATCCTATTCACCTGATTCGACACATCAGCCTTAAGTTCACATTCATTCCTAATGAATTCCTTTAGTAGTCTTTACGGATTTATTTTCCACATAACTACTATTGTATTGTATTTCACTTTCGATGTATACAATATTAACCGGCGGGTTTATTTCCATGTGCCAATCTCTTCCAACCAGATATATGTTAAAGAGGTCTTAAGTAGAAGCCAGACTGGTACCATTTTTTATAAAAAAAAATAAACTAACGAGTGATGAACCCGCAATTCCATCGTTGGAAAATAATAGTCTTCCACTCGGGGTTCGGTACTAACTATTTATTTAAAAAAAGATGTTGGGTAATTGTCAAACATTATTATAAGAGTTATTATGGTACGTTTCAACAAATCGCATTAATGTTGCGAATTTTTAAGAGCATGACCAGGAGAAAACATTGTCTTTCAATGAATCCATAGATCGAGTCTTTAGATTTAGAATTACAGGAGTAGGGATATAACTCGCAGTTAAATGTCGTACGTGTTGGCAATAGTATGTAACAATAACGTTATCGAAGGACAAAACCCAAGTAGGATTCTTATTTATATTTTTAGTTATCATTGTAAATTCGACCCGAACGATTAGTTGGCAAGTCGTCTGTCTTCCAACTAGGGGGTTTGCGGGTTTGATGGAGGTTGGAAGCCATTTTTTCAAAAAGGGTTCCAGTGTGATTTTTTCTCAAAGTTTATTAAAAATCTATCTGGTTGATTGTAAATAATAATACGTGGCAATAAACCAGTTAGGTGGTTCTGTATTTAATAAAATCTATAAAGTATGCATTAACCAATATTAATTTTTAGTTTAATAAAATATGTAAATTTAATATTTTGTATTCACCTCTGTTTTATGAATCGAGCTCCTTACTGGTTTCTACAACATGTTTTCTTTATCGGGTGATGTGGAATCTCCTCTTCATCCACCTGACAAAGTTTTTCATCGTCTGACATAGAAGAGAAAGAGAAAGATTTTGGAAAACTGTAGTTGAGTCAATTAATAAGACAGTTACGAATAAAAAACTGTATTTAATTTACTATATTAATATAAAATCATTTAATATGACACCACATATTGAACATAATATATTTTTAAAAGATTCAAGTCATAAATAAATATGACGAGTAGAGAAATTAATCAGAATTTTAACACCCTTGTTTTGACATTTAGATATATTTCCGCAGAGCCTAGCGATTCTCGTCAGTCCACAATGTATTCGTGAGAATTTTATTCGTGAGGACATTTAAAATTTTTGACCCATTTATTTTGCCCAATTTGTATTTGAATATGACATGAAAAGGGAAACACTGCCGCCACGTGATGAATCAGTGCTATATTTTATCCCTGAAATAGGCTCTACTCTTAACAGAGGTGTAACGTGATACTATTTTGGAGTACAATGAGTGATATTAACTTGAGTGTAAGTTTGTAATTCAAAAAAGGTATCTTGTTCAACCGAAATATATATCTTGAACACAACGAGGTAACGCAAATTGGGTGTATTTATGCAAAAAGGGATCCAACTCACTTTTTTTTCTGATTATTTAAAATGTTGATGACCGGTAATCAAATGTTTTTTTTCTTAACCATCCGCATTGGATTTATTAAGTTATTATTATTCATTGGTACAGTACCCCTCAATAAATCAGAGTTGGTAATAGGGACATATTGAAGTATCTGTCCGGGAGATAACATTGTCTCTTTACCCGAAAATTAAGCCTCCAGGTTGAGAATCACTTCAGTTAGCATGTAACTCATATTTCACCATCGTATGTATTTGAAATACTACCACACTAGGAAATACAAACTACATTCAAACAACATCAAGCCCGCGCAAGTATTGTTCAACCATTTTTTATCCTATTTTATTTTAAAGTGGTAATAATCTTGATTATAGTAATAATCACATTATAATAATTAAGATATAATCACCACCCATGTCTTAGTTGGTAAGACAGTTGGGTTACATCCTGGAATGTCGTATTTGATTTACGTTGGTATTAAAAAACAAGGGTCCGAGTCTTGTTTAAGAGTTCATCTCGAAATAACACTTGCCCTCCTAGATTATTTGAGCGTTCTTGCTTCTTCACATGCGGTAGTATTTCGAATATGCACGACGAAAAGCGGTAAGTTACGTACTTCCACAAGTGGTTCTGTACACGAAGGTATTTATTATTGGCGCCCAAGTCAATATTGTCTCTTGGCTGTGCTTTTCAAGGTCCTTACATATGAAATTGGCGTTTTGCCGTACTGGCAACTTTGATCTCAAATATCTTCTCTTTGGTTAGGAATTTCAAACTCAAATTTATACAGCTATTTACTCAAGTATTTGTGTTTCGAAAATTATAATTCATTTGTTTTTTCCTCAATTGTTTTTTTTCTTTGCGTCACTCAGTTTACAAAATGGAAAACTTGAAATATCGCGTTATTTACGAGTACGAGTTCCACCGTGGCACCAGTGCTGCAGAAACGGCTCGAAGGATTAATGATGTGTATGGCGACGGTGCCGCAAAAGAAAACACAGTGCGTTTTTGGTTCCAACGTTTTCGTTCTGGAAATTTCGACCTGCCGGAGACGGCTGGAGACCAAAGTTGATAATGAAGAATTGAAGGCTATTGTGGAAGCGGATCCATCGCAAACCACGTCCGAGTTAGCTGCAGGCTGCGGTGTTAGTGATAAAACTGTTTTAATCCACTTGAAGCAAATTGGGAAGGTGAAAAAGCTTGAAAGGTGGGTACCTCACGAATTGAGTGAAGCAAATCAACAAACGCGCGTTGACTGCTGCGTTGCATTACTCAACCGGCACAATAATGAAGGGATTTTGAATCGAATCATTACCTGTGATGAAAAGTGGATCCTGTATGATAATCGGAAGCGCTCATCGCAATGGCTGAACCCTGCCGAACCAGCCAAACCATGCCCCAAGCGAAAATTGACTCCAAAAAAGTTACTTGTGAGCGTTGGGTGGACTAGTGCTGGTGTCGTTCACTACAGCTTTCTTAAATCTGGCCAGACGATTACGGCAGATGTCTATTGTCAGCAACTGCAAACCATGATGGAAAAGCTAGCTGCTAAACAACCGAGGTTGGTTAATCGCTCTAGGCCACTGCTGCTTCATGATAACGCTAGACCACACACTGCACAACAGACGGCTACCAAATTAGAAGAGCTTCAATTGGAATATCTAAGACATCCACCGTACTCTCCGGACCTTGCCCCAACAGATTACTATTTTTTTCGAAATTTGGATAACTTCTTGCAAGGGAAAAAATTCAACTGCGATGGGGCAGTCCAAACCGACTTCAAAGATTTTATTGATTCCCGTCCAAATGGTTTTTTTAGTAAAGGGATCGATGAACTACCTATGAGATGGCAAAAGTGCATAGATAGCAATGGTACATACTTTGATTAAATAAATATATTATATTAAAAAAAAATCAACTTTATGTTCCTCCCAAACAAAACGCCAATTTCATATGTAAGGACCTAATATCTGCATCAATAATTCATAAATGTTAGGAAGGAAATCTAGATATATTATATTATGTGCCATTACAGTTAGCATTATCTGTGCCAATAATTTGGTAAAAATAACATTTAGGTACAATATATTATACAATATTCATCACTCCGGTTTTATACGTTTCCAGAGATCATTCATTCCCATCAGTAGCAAACTGAGCCGATGGGCTACGGGGAAAATACCGGTGGGCTAATGTGGAAATAGGCTGAAATATTCATTGTACAGCTTCCAACCAAACTAGTGCGAAATATTTGATATTGAAAATGTCCCGGTCTCAATCGATTTCCCGGTCTATTTAAAATGCCAGTCCAACGCTCTTCTGATTTATTTATGGCTCTTATGACCTTTTTTCTTTTCCCTTACCTCGTCCCATCCATTTGGGGTCTGCTACTTGGACCTTTTCCCTTTATCTCTCTCGATCTCGCCAATCACTCGAGTATAGTCCGAGTCTCATTATGTCCTCCTCCAATCTCTTTGGTCTCCCTCTGCGTCTACGCACTTATCAGGTCTCCCTCTGTGTCTATTTGAGATTTTTCAATTCGTGGCTGTTTTTACTTCATCTCGCCGTTGCACGTACCCATACCTACGTAATTGTGCTTTATCTGCTATTGACGTCACTTTAATTATTCCATAAATCGTTCATTTCGGATCTTATCAAACCTTATGACGCCGAGTGACCACCGTATTTCGCAGTTTCTTTTTTTCTTTAGAGGCCAACAGTCAGTTCCATGCAGTATAGCGGATCTGATCCCTATCTTGTAGATCTTGCTCTTAAACTTTCTTGGTAGCTTGTATTTTATAAATCAACATACGAAGCGCTCTTGAGGTGATATTTTATTAAAAATGATACAGTACAAACAATTTAATATGTTATTATTATTATCTAACAAACAAACTTCAAAATATTAAGTAAGAAAAAGTTCATGATCAAAGAAGCGCTGAAAACTTTCGCCGTTACATGAATGAGTGGCAGAACACATATTAATGTTACATAAAATAACCTCCGTGACATCGTTGGTAAAATGCTTGTCTCCCAACCCGGAGGTTGCGGGTCGATTCCTTTGGAATCTAGATTTTTTTTAAATATTCCAGTCTGGTTTTCTCTTAAGGCCTCTTTAACATTTTACTGGTTGGTTGGAAGATATTGCCACATATTTATAAGCTCGCCAAGTTGTACTGTATACAACGAATGTACAATAAAATTGATTATAAGTTGGATGTTTCTTATATAAAAGGATTATAGTTTTTTGTATAATGCAATGTTATTATGAAAATTGATTGATGCTGTGAAGATGCGTGCATAGAAAAAAATGTAGTGTCAATATAATAAAAAATACGAAATGAATATATCACAAATGAAGGCAAGGATAAAATTTATGTTTCAAGTAAAATGCAGAAAGGAGCTTTAAAATGGTTTGCACACATGGAGGGTATGAATGACGAATTAATGACCAAACGAGTAAAAAAAGTTTGAAGTGAAAGGTCTACGTGAAAGATATAGATCGAGAAAAACACGGTTAAATCAAATGGACTAGATTTTAATAGAAGGTAGAGTAAAAATTATGAGTAATAGAAAATTGTGCATGGCGAGATGTATTAATATGGAGAAGGCTAAAATTGTGCGCTTGCATAGAAAAGTTAAGAGATATGTTCTCTCTGCTTACACCGTAAGGGACACGGCGTGATATTTATATAAGATTTAAAACAGACATTTGTCGAATAATTACGCCAACTGCCAAAAATGATGAGTCTTCAGATTTCAATATATTTTTTTCGTATTGCTATGATAGCAGTTCAGCTTAAGCGTATGGTAGCGATATTGTTGATAAAAATTTTATCAACAATATCGCTACCATTGTTGATAAAATTTTTTGTTTATTAATTGACCTAAAATACAATATTTTACCTTATATTTGCCCATTTTAAGTAAAATATAACAAGCAGTACGTTTATCAGACTTTACTCTTTCAGACTTTTTAAATTTACAATATTTCAATGCAAGCCCTCTAAATGAATTCCCTCGTATGTTTTCTTTAATACGCCAATGGGTTCAGACTAATGGTGAACACAGCAAACAGCCTGAGGATAGCTCTGGAGAGAAAAATGTTTTTTTCCAGAAGTTTTTAGTGTCCCAAGGTACTTCCCGGTTTTTGTTACATTTGAATTTTGATTGAACAATCGTGGGAAGATAATTTGTGAACATAACATATTATGATATTCAAGGCAATACATTTCTTTTTGAGACTATTCAAAAGAGCTATGATACAAAATTAAATAACTCTAATATGAATTCAAGATCACAGTCTTTATTTTTTTATATTCTTTTCAAAGAGATATTACAAATTAAAAATAAATTATGAAGAATTTTTTTATACATTTGAAAACAATAATGCGGTATAGATGACTTGTTAAATAGTATATAAAGATTGACGACCTCTGAAGACTAGTTGATAAAATGCCTGTCTTCCAGCTCAGGGCTAAGGTTCCAGTCTGGTTTTCCCTTATGGCCTCTTTAATATTTTTCTGGTCGGTTGGAAGAGGTTGTCACGTGATAATACATCCACTAGGTTGTACTGTACATAACAAAAGTGCAATACGAGTACAATACAAAACATCACGCCACGACCGCCATGTTTTTCAATAAAGGTAGCTTAAAGCGCTTCAAAAAATCATGTTTAATGATATTTGAAATTATATGTTTGTTTTAATCTAGGTAAAAAGTAATTTGATGGTTCTGCCGGAAAAAAACTTTGAGGCCACTTTGGAATCGAAGTCTCTCTTTCGGTACTGCAATCGATAGAGAAAAGCAAAGATGAAGATGATAGCTCGTGCAACTGACTATCGACCAGACATTTCATAGATTGTTATCAGTGAAGCTGTGAAAAGTTACATATGTCTAGGATCTCTCATTTCAAACGCTGGTGACTACGAAAATGATATTCGGAAGAGAAATGCAATAACTAAATCTGCTGTGGAGAAAATCGATAAAATATAGCATGACAGAAATATCACTAGGAACAGAAGTGTATATAACATTAACAGTCCCTTTACTTCCGATCTTATCGTACAGTGCTGAGACATGGACCCTGAAATTGGGGAAAAGTTGATTCGATTGAGATGTGGTGCTGGAGAGAATTGCTCCCAGTATGCAGGAAAGCACGACGAACAAATGCTTTAGTATTAAAATAATTTATTGTAGCATAATGGCTAGCGGCAGTTTGTATTTAAGAATACTTAGGCTACGTCACCAGGAGTAAAGGCATAACGGAGATAATCTTTCAATGAAGAATATATAGCATCGGTCTCCGATACATTGGATGTATCTGGTCAAAACAGTAATATACAAACAACCCACAGAAATAATGATCCAGAGAAAAATTAGAATCAGTGCTGTTCTGAGCGGAGTGATCATAATCCATCGTGGTCACGACTCTTCTGGTAAAAATGAGACAAAAAAGAAGAAAAAATAATGAATTTTAAAACGATTAGGCATTAGTCATGTGCCGATGGCAGACATAACAATGACGTTGGATGATAGTTGAATGATATTGAAAAGCCAAGAAGTAATTTTTGAACGCCAATTGGTTATTTTCAAGACGTTTATCTTAACACAATACTTTTATTTTTCTTAAGTAAGAGTTTTGGTCGCTTATCAGAACTGACTTTTTTAGATATTGACTTTCAGCTATCCTTACATATCTTTGATAGTTTTCCTAGGGGACGAATGCCAGAGTGTATTTAATGCATTGCCATGTAGTGAACTCTTGTGTTATTCATCCTTTACACATAAATTCACCAGTGTCTTTTGTGGTTTCTACATAATATCACAATATATTCTATGATATATTACACATTTCTAGGATACGGGAGTGTCTAACTCTATGCCTAAGCGTTGTGCCTATAATGACTAAGGCTTTAATTTCATTAGTTATGAGGGCACTTTTTAATTTTGTTGTATCTGCACTAGTAGATTATTCGATGGGTAACGATTAGACCCTTTTTGTTTTTGTAGTACTGGAGCAGACTCCAGTAGACTATTCCATAAATAACGATTAGACTTACACATGCTTTATAATTTTTAACGCTACTGTCTAGTCTCATGTTAATATTAAACACCCCACCTTTAAGGTATTCTATGACAGTGGAGGCTTCATTTACTTGGCCTCTTATTTTTAGTTAAAATTACTAAAAAACAACAAGAATTAAGAAATTATATCGTTGTTAAACGTTCGTTCAATAATGTCTTACTGATTAATCAACTATTAGTTCAATTTTGAGAATTATTGTTTCAAAAGTATTACTTATGTTTTATTTATTAAGAAGTAAATCTAATTATTTGATAAGTAAATCCAATATATAGCTCTCATCTCTATGTTGAATATTATTTGTTATTTTTTTAATCTTGTGACTCAATGAAGTCATTTGATCGTTGATATAAAATAAATAGAAACGATAAAAAATATTCTATTTTAAATATATAAATAACATAAATCAATAAGCTTTGGGTTTTTACCTGTTGTTAACAAATTGTTTTACTTAAAAAAGAATAACATTTTCAAAATACAAAGTTTGTCATGAGCGATATCTTTGTTTTTATTTCCTACCCTTTATTCATTAATTTCAGAACAAAAATGTCGCGTAATCAATACTTTACTCAGAAACAACAAATTAAAAAATGTGGTCTACTTAACACTTTAAAATCGCGAAAGAAACGAATTTTTTATAACTAACGTCCCGTAGTTGAAACATAATTAATTAGTACCAACACAAAATTAATGAAATATCAAAATAAAACATTTAACTTTGTTTTCTACCACTTTATTTTTTAGCATATCACTATGAGATTTTTATTTTATCACACTGTGCTTTCCTCAGGTGAATCAATGAAATTAAATTACATATTACTTACACTCTAATTTATACAAAATGTTATCTATGGTATTATGGGGAATAGATTAAAAAGCAACCATTTTTTCCGGTCGTAATGCTTGTTAAATCAGAAGGATACCTATACCAAATAACTCTTGTCCATCAAATGTTTAAACATTGATTTTTTAAGTTGATTGCGATGGATAATGGTGATACCAACCTTTCTATTGTTTTAAATTTACTGGACAAGAGTATTATACACGTATGCATCTACTGATTTATTAGACAACTGAGCCTGAACGGCACTGACTCATTTTCTTGCAATCTATGAACTGTATATAAATAATTGGTAAAACAACAGACGGTCTGTTTCAAATGTACCGTCGGCATATCAATGTTCACTACATACCAATACCTATGGTAAAGATTCTGATGTGTTGAGAAAATAGTATCCATTTTTCCATAGGCCCAGAATCCATTCCCAGAATCAAAAAGTAATAAGTTATATGATAAGACTTGTACATAGTTACTAAGCGAAAAAGGACTAAGTATTTCAAAATACACTCTTAATATAACCAATTTGAAAAATTGTGGTTGGGAAAAACTGTGGTCTGGATGAATTGTGGTCGGGAAGAACTGTAGTCGGGAAGAATTTTGACTGGGAAGAATTATGGTTGGGAAGAATTATGATCGGGAAGAATTAGGAAACATTGTGGTTGGGAAGAATTGTGATCGTGAAGAATTGTGGTCCGGAAGACTTGTAGTCGGAAAGAATCGTTGGCGACGAATTGTGGGCGAAGACTCGTGGTTGAAGAATTATGATCGAAGAATTGTGAGCAAGAATTCTCCGGACACAACAAATGTTGTCTATAATCTTATGGGGAATAGAGGAAGATATGGAGAAGAGGAGGTAAGTAGTTAGTTAAGCATTTTACTTTTATATCCCATGCATGCATTTTCATTTTCACAAAGTTTTATATTATTAGAGGCGGCTGTCTTAAACAATTAAGTAAGCTTACACGCAATGTATTATGTACTGTAATTATCTGAAAAATATGTAAAATAATAGAAATAACAGCTTGAAAAAAATGATGATGATAAAGAGTCATTTAAAAAAAAATGGCGCTTTTTTCTCTCTGCGTACTACAATATAGAAATGGCTTATCGTTTCTATGTATGGATGTAAATATTTATATATTTAACATTACAGATAAATTTTTTCGATTTCTATTTTGTAGAACATTTTCTTCAATATTTTGTAGAGCAGTGTTGATAACTAAAAGTATCAAAATATTTTTTTAAGAGTCA
The DNA here is from genome assembly GCA_949825065.1 of Odontocerum albicorne. Taxonomy (NCBI): domain Eukaryota; kingdom Metazoa; phylum Arthropoda; class Insecta; order Trichoptera; family Odontoceridae; genus Odontocerum; species Odontocerum albicorne. Next base: position 21,041,527 of record OX463839.1, on the reverse strand, counting down.
ACCAATATTATTGATTGTTAAGGATAGCTATTATTATTGTTATAAATAACTACAGTTGTTTCTCAAAACAATTATAATTGCTAAAGTTAATACTCAATGATTTTGGAAGATTTTAAAAGAAGTATTCTGATCTTTTTCAATTGTTAGTATTAAAAAATAACTTTTTCAAATCCATAAGTACTGCTTCTATTCATTTAAGAATATTAACTTTAAAATTTTAAAGCTCATTATTCAAGTTTGAATGGGTTGACACTGAAGTTTTTAACAAGGAAAATACGAAACGCGAGAATTTCTCAAATAAAAAGCTTTCAAGAGAAGATTGAATAACCAGAGCTACTCGATCAACAATGTCTTTTTCTGATTAGTACTGAAGTTGAGCAAAAGTTTAATAAATCACGATATAAACTTTGAAAATTAATAAGAAAAAATACCAGAAACCAAGTAACGGGTAAATGATTCAGATTTTGTATTCGTTCAAATAACAGAGATTCAAACTTTCAAGACGGTTGTTTAAGGTGAGATTAATATATTTTTACAGGTCCATTGTATAATTTATTAAATCTTACCATATGAGGGCTTTCTCAAACTGCCTATGCAATTATTGTATATTTTGTTGTTATTATATTAAATCTATTATATAATTTGCCTAATGCCGTCAAGCAGAAAATTAAACAAAACATACTATGACGGTGAAGTGAAAACGAAACAATGCATATACTTGTATATGCCCAAGCTGGTTCTGTTTTCAAATAACTACATTATACTGTCTTAGTAAACAGATTTACAAAACAAATGAAAATTAGTTTACTGTCATTATTTTTTTAATGTTATTTTATGATAATTTATGGTTTGGAAATACGTATTCTTTATTGCCATGTTCGTACATTTTTATCATAACGGAGAGTTTACTTATTTTTGTAGAATGGCAACGAGTTTTCTCGGCGAGATAAACACACTTTCTACGACAAACTTCAAATATCCTTGCCCATCGCATCAAATAACTTATTTCTGCTTTAACAACAATACCATCCAGTGAGGAGGCGCAGTCGGTTTGTCGCTAAAAACAAAAGTCAACCACCCAACACAAAAAAGGATACTCAAACCTCCAATGAAAATGTCATTCTGTTCCATCAATAAGCACCCCGCCACTCAGCTGTCAGCCACTGTTGAAATTAAATTGGCCTTTGCAATGACAATTAACGCTTTTTAATCAAGTGGCGGGATGCCTATCGGTAAGGCGGGTTGACGTTTATTGAAGATCCGTTTTTTCATGTAGGGTGTTTAATCTAGGTTTTTATTGATGCGCCGTCTGTGTCTCTTCAATATATGGTGTTATTATTAAATCACTAAGAAGTTATTTGGTGTGATGGGTGAAGATTTTTGACATCGTCTCTCCGTAATGGGGGAAAAATACGAATCTGGCAATAACGATTATATTTTCATGCCATAAATTGTTAACAATATAAAAATAATCAATATTAACGAGACTGGAATACAGACTTCGGATAAAATTTATGTATATCTATCTATCGACCTACACCAAAATTTAGTCATGGGGTACTTTCCCATGGCTAAATATTTGTTTGTTTAGTTAAATATTATTTTTTGAAATACTTTATGGCATGGAAATATAATCCTGGTTGCCAGGTTCGTACATTTCATTCAATACGGAAATACTTTACGTTTTCCTGTAAAATGGCGGCGAGCCCTCTCGGGGGAAAATCAGCCTCCATACGACAACTTCAAAAACCCTTGCCCATCGCACCAGATTACTTTTTCCTGCTTTAAATGTAACACTATCCAGGAAAAAAAGGATCTTCAAAACTCTTTTGAAATCGTCAACCTGTCCCACCGATAGGCACTTCGCCACTCAAGTTTAATATTAAGCATGGGTTAACAGGCTATTCGAATAATTGTTTAAGCCAAAAAAATCATCCATTCGTTCCACACGCCAAAACCGTCTAAATGCTCCTATCTTAATTATAAGAACTAAATCTTTCAACCCGCATTATTACCTAATGTCCTCATATTGGCCTATAATTTTGATGGTAGGCAGAAAATTATGTCACAATCGTTTTTTTTTAAGAATAGATATGACCAAAGTCATAGGTATCCTTATACCCTCGAACACTAGGCGGAAAAAATGTCTGTCGTTCGAGGGGAGTAATACAACGCGGAGTTCGAACCGATTACTTTCCGCACGGAAGTACAGCGCGTTATCCCACGGTCATACACCTCACATATATGCACGCATATGTATGCACCTCAAATTATACGCCATTGTGAGGACGTTAGGTAATAATGTGGATTGAAACATGCAGTGCTTACAAAGAACATAAGAGCATTGACATGGTTCAGCCACGTAGAATGAATGAAAGAAAATTGTAGGCCACTGTCGAAATTGTAGGTAAATATGAGGACGTTAGGTAATAATGTGGATTATAAGACGAAGTGCTTACAATGAAGATAGGGACATTGAGATGATTCAACCACGTGGAATGAATGAAAATTTTAGGCTATTTTTTAAATTATTGGCCAATATAATGAGATTTTGTAATAATGTAGGTATAAATATTCAGTTCTTAATATGAAAATCGGAGTATTTATTGGTTCGACCACGTAAGGAGCAATTAATGTAAATTATAGGCCAATAATCGAAACATTCAAACTTTATACAAACTTTTAAACTTTATACAAGAACAAGTTTTTAAATGTCTGGAAGATCCAGTTTGACAGATTAAGGTTGTGTTGCTGGGAAGCGAAGAAAAACAGAAGACCGACGGCTATGGCGACAAACTATTAACGCTGAACAAAGAAAATCTCTTAATGACGATCGAAGATCACAAGTCTACAACGAAGATCGGCAAAACTAAAGTGAGAGATGCCGGCAGGCTAAGGCAAATACTATGATTATTGGTTAATATGCAGCAACGGCAGAGCAGGGATAGTAAAGATATGTCGTGATGGGATTGAATGTAAGTGGGTGTAAAAATTAAAAGGTATTTAGTAACTCTTTTCGTATATCTTTGGATGGGCTTTTCAGCTAGTATATAATAAATAAATGTGGCCATGAAAAATAAGTAAATGAATATAAAATAAATAGAGTTCTAACTTTTTGAGCACATGCCCAATACTTTTTATTGTGAATGTCTTAGTGAAAAATGCTGGGCGTTTTGAACTAAGCCACTTTACATGAAAAAAAAATTTGCGCTGTGAGTCATTTCCCTTTTCCCGTGATGTTGGACTATAAGTCCGGATTTATTATTTCTCTTAAATGAAAGAGATTACCATATGGTTGATTTATTAATTATGTTTTATTGAAAATAAATGTTTAACTAGAATAATCAATATCTTATAAAAACGAATTTAAAATAGCTCCCCTTAGTCAGATACGTTTAATATAAAAAGGTTTGTAATGCCTTTCCAAACATTTTTACATTTTTTTTATGTAAAAATGTTTTGTTAGGCATTGTAAACTATTGTCTTATAAATCAAACATAAAAACATTGATATTTCTTTTGTGGGTACTGTAAAATAATATTTTTATTTGTCGATATTATAAGAAATAATTTTTGAATGAATTGTAAATGGCACTTTGTGTATAAAACACTTCCGTTGTATACTGTATAACTTGGTGGGTTTGTTGCTATGTGGCAAGATCTTACAAACAAATAGGAAAGAACATAAACAAGCTGTAAGCGAATGTCAGCCGACCTTTTTTTAAAAATTCCGGGTACCAATAGAAATCGAACCCATAACCTCCGAGCTGGAAGGCGTCTTAACAACTAAGTTAACTTAGTCCATCTTGTCGAACTTTCACCATTTTTGCATATTTATGTTTTGCATAAATTTTAACATTTAAATCATAAACATGAATTGAATTGTAATTACAGACATTTTATTTTGTAAGATCTACTTACTTGTTATAAACATTTATTTTTTAAGTGCTTAAAAATCTTGAGACTAGTAAAACATAATTAGAAAATTAATAATGTGCCTAATAGCTTGGCCAAGTGAAATATGTTTAAAAGCTTGGTTAAGAAGTCGATAGAAGTAAAATGTGTCTGATAGCTTGGTTAATTAAACATCACGTGTAAAAAATGTGTAATATGAAGAAAAAATGTGTAATATGAAAAAATGAAGTTGGTGCACCTGGCGTGTAGGGGGGATCCTAACGGTCAGTTTGTTTGGTCCCGCGTGTTTGTCGGCTCTATGTTCAGTCACAGTAAATGCTTCCGATGGAGAAGTCGTCGCGCGCTCCCGCCAACTCTCGTCCGTGCGAGCCCGCGCTGTCATCAGTTTTTTGACTTTGCAGAACAATACCGTCGCGAATATCCATCGGAAGCTCGTGGAAGTTTATAGTAGTGATGTGATAAGCCGACAACATGTCACGAAGTGGGTTAGGTTGTTCAGAGAAGACCGTACTGATACTGACGACGAGGCAAGGCAGTGATTTCTGACGAATTTATGAAAAAATTGAAGAACAAGAGCGAAATGACCGCCGGTGACGCTTGACGACCTTCACGAAGAATTTTCTGGCATTTCTCGAAGTCTCCTTGGTAATATTGTGTCGAAAAAACTTGGTTACAAGAAGTTGTATGCGAGAGGGGTGCCCAGAATGCTTACACCGGAGCACCGTCAAAATCGCGTGACCGCCGCGCATGAATTTTTGGATCGTTTTGCACAGGAGGGAGAAGCTTTTCTGGAATCAATCGTGACGGGGGATGGGACGTGGGTATGTCACTACACTCCAATAATTTTCCGACGATCAGGAGGTCGAGGAAGCTGTGAAGAAGTGGCTGAAAGAGCTGCCTATGACACTGGCATACAAAAGCTGGTACCCCGACTACAGAAATGTCTCGATCTCGGCGGCAATTACGTTGAAAAATGGTTAAATATATTTTTGAAGTATCCTGTGAATTTCAATTAAATACAAGCATTTTTCGATCATACATAAATGTTGTAACCTTACTTTCTGGATGGCCCTCGTATGTTTGATAACTTGGTTGATTGATCATCATATATAAAATATGTTTGATAGATTGGTTGACAAATCATTAGAAGTAAAACGTGTTTCATAAAATATGTTTGATAGCTTGGTCAATAAACCATTAGAAGCTTGGTTTATTATTTATCAGAACTAAAAAATATTTAATAAAATGTTATCAAAATTTCTTGTACCGTAATATTTTCTAGGTCTTAAATTTTTGTAGGAAATTAATTCTATTCTTGAATGGATGAAACGTGTTTAACTCGTGATGAATACTGTTTTTTCCAAAATACAGAAAAAAATACAAATGAAGATTGACAGACCAGGGAAGTAAAGAAATTGTTTCCACGTTACTCACGACCTTCTTGTACCCAAACACATTTATTTCAAATCAATACCCATCCCGCTCCGTGTGTGGGGTAAATTCAAATGCCTACCTTGTTAACAAGACATCTGACAAATGTTATTATTTAACTTTCTACGTGACGAAGCAGTGGAGCGAAGCCACGTTAAGGTGCCTTGTGTGTTTCTTAGGTGTAAGATGGAAAATGTAGAATTTACGTTTTCCTGAGAGAGATTTTTTTTCAACATTCGTGAATGTTTTTTTTCTGACAAAAATATTACTTGAAATGTGTACTTTTTATAAAAAAACAAATAATGAGTTTTTCCACTGCCAACTAACATTTTGGATCTTTAAGCGTGTTTAAATATTCCAATATCAAAATCAATATTAAAATGTTAAATATTAAACAATATACGAGGGTAGTCCCAAAAGTACCCGACCTAACAAAAAAAGCACAAAACATTTGGGTAAACATATTTTTATTTCTCAACATATCGCCTTTCTGCTCGACACACTTTTCAATAGCTTCGATACCCTGTTTATAGTGAGAACCGTGGAGCGCCTCAAAATAGCCATCAACCACAGATTCCACCTCTTCATTGTTGGCAAATCTTTTACCACCGAGCCATTTTTTCAAGTTCGGAAAAAGAAAATAATCCGAGGGGGCTAAATCTGGCGAATAGGGTGCGTGAGGAAGCAATTCGAGCTTTAATTCATTGATTTTGGCCACCGCAATAACGGGTGTGTGAACTGGTGCTTTGTCTTGATAAACAACACTTTCTTTTTCGCCAAATGCGGCCGTTTTTTCTTGATTTCATCACTCAAACGCTGCAATAAGTTTGCATAATATTCGCCGTTGATTGTTTTTCCTTTTTGAAGATAATCAATGCAAATTATCCCGCGCGCATCCCAAAAAAACTGACGCCATGACCTTGCCTGCAGATGGAACTGTCTTTGAGCCGATTCTCCCCTTTCAGTCCATTATTTTGACTGTTCCTTCGTCTCAGGTTTGAAATGATGGACCCATGTTTCATCCATGGTTATGAATCGACGCAAAAACTTGACTTTATTGCTGTGAAACATCGCCAAACACTCGATTGAAACATCCTCACGACGCTGTTTTTGTTCCATTGTGAGCAAACGCGGCACCCATCTTGCGTACAGCTTTCTCATGTCCAAATTTTCAGTCAATATGCGATGTACAGCCCATTTTGAAATTACTACCATGTCTGCTAGCTCACGCACTTTCAATTTACGGTCATCCAATACCATTTTATGGATTTTATTTACCATTTCTGGCGTGGTTACCTCATTTGGTTGACCACTGCCTCGTTTAAACTCTGCCACCCAATATTTTACTGTTGTAAACGAAGGAGCAGACTCCCCCAGAGTAGAATCTAGCTCGGCTTTGATATTGGTTGGACTTCTACCTTTCAAATGAAAGTATTGCATCACATAACGATGACCAATTTTTTCCATGTTTACAAATTCACTGAGAGCGTTCACTATTGATGGCTGCCAAACAAATACTCAAAAACATAACGTCTTAAAACATGAAACTTAAGCTTTATAAGTTTAGTACTTTCTACCATAGTAATTTTTTAATGTTACAACCGCCATCTATACGTCAGGTCGGGTACTTCTGGGACCACCCTCGTATGATAACATATATATCAATATTTTTGGATAATACAATAAGCTCGATAGTAATATTTAAATAAAATGATTTTTATCATTAATTTGAGTTATGCAAATATTGTAATTTATAGTAATTTCTTAATGTACGAGGCATATCCAGAAAGTAAGTGTACTGAATTTTTGTAGGTTACATTTTTTTTATTTAAACAAAAAAATTACGTGGTTACCGTAGTACATATGTAAGCTATTTTTCGACATAGTCGCCATTCCTCTCAATGCAGGTGGTGAAGCGGGGTATCAACTTTTTGATGCCTTCCTCGAAGTAGTTTCCCGCCAACCCCTCCATCCACTTCTCCACCTCCTCCTTTACCTCTTCGTCGGTTGGAAACATTTTTCCACCCATGCGCAGCTTCAGGGAGGTAAAGAGATAGTAATCTGAAGGTGCTAGGTCAGGGGAATGTGCGGGATGGTTCAGGACATCCCATTTAAACGAGGCGAGCAGTTCCTTCGTGGCGTTGGTCGTGTGTGGTCTAGCATTGTCGTGCAGCAGGCAGACTCCTTTTGTCAGCATGCCTCTCCTCTTGTTCTGAATCACCCTCCGCAATTTTTTTAGGGTCTCACAGTATCTTGCAGAGTTGATGGTCTCCCCTTGAGGCATATATTCAATTAAAATTATGCCTTCACAGTCCCAAAACACGGATGCCATGATTTTCTTGGCTGAAATTGTGGTTTTGAACTTTTTGGCGGAGGGTGAAGAGGTGTGACGTGACCGTTTTTAAACTCGCGACACCACTTGTACACACTCGTACGATTCATAGCTTTATCACCATATGCAGTTTTCACCTCATTATAAACCTCAACCGGAGGTTTTCCCTTCCAAACGAGATAACGGATGACGCCGCGTATTTCGCACGTGGCGGGAGATTGGATTGATATTTTTCACGAAACGTGTTGTCGCGTCGACACTTCTCAACGTACTGACCTCGAACCGGTCTCGTTGCGGAGGGGAAGGGTTAGGCTACACGGAAGTGTAGCCAACATGTCGAAAATAAAATCCATCCGGTCGTGAGAGCCTCAGTACACTTACTTTCTGGATACGCATAGTACATATTTTAAATGACATTTTTTATTGCTTCATGTAATACGTGAAACTAATCTTGATGGGCGAACAGAAAAAATGAGAATGAGGAAGAATCTCAATTTCGTTACTTTCTCGAACTCCAATAAAATCAAATTTAAATAATGAATTATAGAACAGTAATGTTAAGAATTTATTAAGGGTTTTCTCGTACCATCTGGATAAACAACACTTAAGCCTTTTTTATTTTGTGTATTAAGAACTGTGAATAACTGCTCTGTTCACCTTTTTAAATTGAATAAAGCAAAGCGTTACATTTTTTTACACAATGCGCCTATTTATTAACCCGTTTTTCAGTTTATTGTTTAATTTCCATTAAAAACTCAGGTTGATCATTGCCCTAGCTTATATCAATACTTTATAAATTATTATATTATTTTGAGTGGATTGAATTATATGGGATTTGTAATTTTACCGTACTTTATCTTATAAGAAATGCTACGTGATTTTCGCACATTTATCAAATATCTAAATAAATATATTGATATTTTTTTACAAATACTCCTCCTCCACACTCTGATATATTTACAAAAATATGTCATGATCGTAAATGAAATCTTTCTTGCACGAGGAGTAATAATACTCTTTACCAAGAATCCTTTATTTATTTGGCTACGATTCAATTGTATATGTTCAAAGGTTGCTTTTCAAATATATATTTTTTGTAACTTGAATTGAATTGCTATAATTATAAGTTTTCAGGAAGAGTATATTTATTCCTAACTTAAGAAGAGTGACTAATAATATTTAAACTCATTTTCAGCCATGTATTATTTTAACCTATAATTATTTTATCTTATGAACGTCTCAGTGAAAATTGTCGTAAGCAAAGTAGTCATAAGTCACCTTAAAGATTTTTTCTAATCTTTTATAATACAGGTTCAATCTCATTATATCGAATACTGAAGTAACGCAATTTAAGATTAACGGATATTTTTTGTTAAATCAAACGAACGTACGTACAATAATATTATGTTGAACGAATCCCGTGTAAACGTAATAAACATTTTAGCATTACAAACATTTTTTCGAACAACAACGTCGCTGAGGGGATCCAAAGAAACGGACTTGAATGACAAAATCAATATTTAATTAATGGCTAATGAATTTGGACACAAATATGAAACAATAAATGTCATTTCAATTTATAATTGCTCAGCACGCCATTTAATACGAGACTAAATACTTTTTTTAACTTCTATCTTCAAATTTTATAGCATTTTTGTTACCTTTGGATCTGGGAATCCTGTGTCACTGGTGCCCCGGAAAAAAATCTTCAACAATTTTATGTGTATAACAAATACAATTATTAATGCTGCTTAGAAAAAAACCAGTTTAACCAAAATGACGTTTTTTGAAAATGATTGAATAAAGTGTATTTGTACAATTTGTAGCTCTGAAATAAAACAGTTATATTTTTTCCCATATTAAGTGTAGCGAAATATTTTTAATGGTCCCACGATTTTTTTATTATGGGTATTTTAATGTGTTAATTTACTCACTAGCAGGACATTCGAATTCTTTTATATTTATGTATTGATGAATATGTAATAATGGTTTACTCTCATGTATCTAAAACATTAAAAGGCCGATACCAGTGAAAGATACATGGGTTAAATTTTATGAAGAATTGTTCAAAGTATTTATTTGAAAATATTTTATGTACGGTGTGCAGAAAATGGTCCAGTTGACGCTTGTAGCCTAGAACAAACAAAGGAGGAGAGCCGTGTATTAGGCTATGTCGAACATATGCAGAATAAGAAATAAGAGATTGTACTCATTGAAATATAAAATTTGATATTTTTTAACACTTTTCTTTCGAAAAAAATTAATTATTCATTGAATTTTATTCTATATTAAAAATATCAAAAACATAGTTGCACTATGTGCATATCTTATATAAACCACAATAAAGGAGAACATTATAGAAAAAAATGTGTCAGAACTTTTGACAGAAATTGAATATTGGATTTTGATTATTTGATACGAAATAAGGTATTTATTGTAATTTTGAGATGTTTTTCCAATCACAATAAAGTTGGTCAAGAAAGTTTACATAATTTTTTTGTATATACCATACATACGAGTACATACCATTGTGCCATTTTTCTGTCGGGGCTGGCAGAGATGACACAAAATTTCCTCCTCTGCATTCATGCGTCTTTTCATAGAACTCCTATACTTTCTCTCACTTTTATATTTTCTTCCAAAATATTATTCACTTGACCATATTTTCCTAGGTGTTCCACGAGTATGCCCAAAGAGAAAAAATATTTTAGATGTCGGTTGTTCAAAAAAATATTTCATATTTTTATGTCAATTTTAAACGCAAAATTGCACCAAATTATCGTAATGATGTTTTCGTCGTAGAAAGCTGGTTATTTAAGACCACAATCTGGATTTGGTCGTCATTAGTGGTAATCAGCCTTTCAGAGCGGCACCATCATCGAGAGTACTCTTAACGGACTTTTCAAACTACATTTGGCACACATGATTGCTTACTACATCGTTGCTATACTGTGTATGTACCTCTTTTTTGGTTTGTGTCAAGTATTAAGCACCGAATGAATACTAATTTTGTTCCATATTTTAAATAACGCCAAAAAACGACTTAAGTAATTTGGGTAATCGATAAATGAAAAAATGCGCTGACTTATTACCTTTAAAAATTATATACATTGAGCAAGTTCTGAATGAAGTAAGCAACAAAGATTTTGTCCTAACGAACAACCTAATATTTATAACATATTGCTGTCGCAAAAGGGTAAGGATATGTCAATTATTAAGGAATTTCCTTTGTGCACTTCGAAAATAAATACAATACCGTTTATATATTATTTAAACGTTTTTGTTTAGCGAGAAACTTGCTTAAATTTTCAGAGAGATCACTGAAGTTTGTGCCACGGTAAATTTGGCACGCCTTTTAAACACTTACAAAATTTACCATTTCCGCAAACTTACGCAGCCAATACGTGTGTTTCTTTTTGTTTAGTTTTTCTTTTAAAACTTATATAAACCTTAAAGAAAAACCCTAAACGAAAACTAAATTTTCATTTGTTACTCGAACAGTGAGACAAAATCGCTTAAAAACAAACGAGATTATGAAAAATGTTTTAAAACTGACGGGGTGGTAGAAAGGACAAAGTTTCCTATCTTGAAACATATCCTTCAACTCTTCAATATCTGTATATCTTCCATACAACTCCTATGACATATCTGACTTTATTCGTTTCCTTCTTTCCAAATGTCATTCAATTTATCCAACCATACTTTCCTTGATCTACCTGTCTCACGCTTTCCACTCACATTTGCACTACATATTTTTTTAATACGAGTATATAATATTACGTTCATTAAATTATTGGTTAAATTTTGCGAATATTCATTTGCTTAAAAAATGTAGGAAAACCTCAATTAAATCAAAGCGCAATTTTATATTGCACCATTTAGAGAGCAAACTCTCCTCAAGGGTACTCTAAATTCGGGACTCCAACTCACTATCATTAAACAAATGGCGTCTGGCAGATACTGGTAGATGACAATCTCTTCCAACCAAACAGAAAAATGTTTATGAGGCGAGTGCAAACCAGACTGATTAAAAAAAAAAATTCTGGCTTCCAGCGGGAATCGAACCCGCAATCGAACCTTCGGGTTGGAAGATAGGCGTCTTATCAAATAGGCCATTAAGGTTGTCGAGATATTTTACTCGTACTTGCAAGAATATCTAAGAGGATGCAGGTTGACTTATACCCAACAGAGCCTCAATGATCTATTTCACTGTGAATATTTAATCTACGTTCTACTCGTATCTCTAGAATTCAATAACCTCCACAGCATCGTATACTCGTATTTTGAACAAGATCACACGTCTCATCTTACAGATTCATATTTTGCATATTTTATTTGAAATACTAAGCAAATTGTACCCCCTTTGGTTATTACATTCCGCTTGTCACGTTTCACCTTGAAGGAAGGTATATACAATCAAGAAAATCTTACGGGATGTTGTAAAATGAATTCATAAACTTTATGGTTAAAAAAATTTAGACAAAGATACTGCTAAAACTGATATCTATCGATCAATAAAAATCACACCTGATGGATAAAACTAAGCAATACAAATTCACGATCAATATTGTAACATTCACCATTACTGATCAATTTGAGTTTTGAACGTTTAGATATTAGGTCCTTACATATGAAATTGGCGTTTTGTTTGGGAGGAACATAAAGTTGATTTTTTTTTAATATAATATATTTATTTAATCAAAGTATGTACCATTGCTATCTATGTACTTTTGCCATCTCATAGGTAGTTCATCGATCCCTTTACTAAAAAAACCATTCGGACGGGAATCAATAAAATCTTTGAAGTCGGTTTGGACTGCCCCATCGGAGTTGAATTTTTTCCCTTGCAAGAAGTTATCCAAATTTCGAAAAAAATAGTAATCTGTTGGGGCAAGGTCCGGAGAGTACGGTGGATGTCTTAGACATTCCAATTGAAGCTCTTCTAATTTGGTAGCCGTCTGTTGTGCAGTGTGTGGTCTAGCGTTATCATGAAGCAGCAGTGGCCTAGAGCGATTAACCAGCCTCGGTTGTTTAGCAGCTAGCTTTTCCATCATGGTTTGCAGTTGCTGACAATAGACATCTGCCGTAATCGTCTGGCCAGATTTAAGAAAGCTGTAGTGAACGACACCAGCACTAGTTCACCAAACGCTCACAAGTAACTTTTTTGGAGTCAATTTTCGCTTGGGGCATGGTTTGGCTGGTTCGGCAGGGTTCAGCCATTGCGATGAGCGCTTCCGATTATCATACAGGATCCACTTTTCATCACAGGTAATGATTCGATTCAAAATCCCTTCATTATTGTGCCGGTTGAGTAATGCAACGCAGCAGTCAACGCGCGTTTGTTGATTTGCTTCACTCAATTCGTGAGGTACCCACCTTTCAAGCTTTTTCACCTTCCCAATTTGCTTCAAGTGGATTAAAACAGTTTTATCACTAACACCGCAGCCTGCAGCTAACTCGGACGTGGTTTGCGATGGATCCGCTTCCACAATAGCCTTCAATTCTTCATTATCAACTTTGGTCTCCGGCCGTCCACGGGGCTTTTTCTGCAGGTCGAAATTTCCAGAACGAAAACTTTGGAACCAAAAACGCACTGTGTTTTCTTTTGCGGCACCGTCGCCATACACATCATTAATCCTTCGAGCCGTTTCTGCATCACTGGTGCCACGGTGGAACTCGTACTCGTAAATAACGCGATATTTCAAGTTTTCCATTTTGTAAACTGAGTGACGCAAAGAAAAAAAACAATTGAGGAAAAAACAAATGAATTATAATTTTCGAAACACAAATACTTGAGTAAATAGCTGTATAAATTTTAATTTGGAATTCCTAACCAAAGAGAAGATATTTGAGATCAAAGTTGCCAGTACGGCAAAATGCCAATTTCATATGTAAGGACCTAATATAATCGATTAAGGGCAACATAGGCGCTGTGGCCTAGTGGTTAGCTAGCATGCTTAGTAGCTACCTTACATAAATTCTTGGAGTACTCCTGGGATAACCAGTGGTACAAAGAAGCACTATATAAGATCTTACATTTTTTTATTCAATTTAATTAAAAATAAGGTATTTATGATAAAAAATCTAATTTAAATTTTTTTATACTGGCAATGCAAAAGTCAAACTGATTTATAATTTTCTTTTAATTTTTCATTGCATCCGTATGGTACATTTCAACATATTCGATTTGTGATTTTTTTATTCGAGCTGTAAACAAACATAGAATGTTTAACTTTCTTAGTCACGTGAGTTAGATGTTTCTTTTGTTAATGTAATTTGTATTGAAATTTATTTACGTATTCGTGTTGTAGTTTATTAATGTATATTTTAATTGGGTCTGTATTTATAAAATACACAAGTAAAATACCATATTTAATTATAGGTATAAATATCACCGGATAGTTCTAGCTTTTTATAATTTTGGGAACTTTTATCAAGACCACCTTGTATAGTGTAAAATAAACAGGAAGAGCTAATTTTCAAATACACTGGTGCTACAATAGAATACCAACGTCTTTATGATGAAATTGTTTTGAAATTTTACAAATATTACGATAATAATTTGTAGGTGACGTTATTACATTTGAGCTCCGAATACCTATATAGGGAATAGTTTTTTTTTTGTAATAAAAAAAAAAATAATATCCCTCAAAAACTGATGATTGTGTCTAAGAAAATGAGCCGCACGGCTAGAATTGTTTTAATGTTTCCCCAAAAACTAATAGTTCCGTGTAAGAAAACGAGCCGTTTTCGTTAAGAAATTATCCATGTAATTTGTTAATGTACTGAAGAGTTTAATTATTTCTCATTATTTATGCCGTGCCACCAAAGAACCTTCCGCGTGCCACCTAGTGGCACGCGTGCAATAGATTGCCGACAGCAGGTATAGTTTACTACTTGCATAATTACTTTATTCTTTTCTAGGTGACTCGTTAACAACATAAAAATCTGTAGGTATTATACTATCTTTTATTTTTTGACAATTCATTAAAAAACTTCAAAACACTGTACTTGTATGTTATTTACACTAAAAAAATAAGTGGAATGATGATTGTTCTTGTTCGACTAGCGAATCACATATGTCCTATCAACACTTCCATTGTAAGTTATCAATATATTTATATAGAAATAAAAAATATGAAGATTGTAATACAAACCTAAATGATAAATAGTTTCCAGCATATTTTTGTCGTGTAAGAGGTAAGTTTTATTTTTTTAATAATAAAAATAGTCTAGTAATCTGCTCTGGAAGTTTTTCAGCGTTCAGCTCCATTTCTTAAACATAATATGTTTTTGACAAATTTATGGAGGAGATCCTGAGAGATGCTGTTAATTTCTTTAAATTGATGCAGTACACGAAAGTTTGACTCGTTCGGTATATACATTTATTTAGTTCTCACAACTTTTCAGTAAATGAGAATTTTCGACAGAAGAATTCAACAATAATCAACAATTGGTAAAAAATGTGAACCTATTTTTTATGTTCACATGTCTTCAGTAAAATAGAGGGAAACCCCTAGTTTTCTTGGGTTATAACAGCTACAGGCAACACAACACACCAGATCTATATAATTACAGAATATCTAATTTAAATGACTTGTTTGTTCATATTCTATTTAAACATGAATAAACATGGAAATAAAAAATGCATTTTACAATATGTATATAAATATCAAGTTCCATCGATGAAAAGCATTGTAAAATATTATTTCTTGATATCATAAAGTATTTAATCGTGATGTTTATGTTTATCTTTTACCTGGAGATTTCTGTCGAGATCTTCGATAGTTCCCAAAAAAGTTCTTAGTCGGATTGTTACTAAAAGCAGTTTAACATAATTTAGGTTGTTGAAAGAAACATTATTAAGCTTACAGATTTTATTATATTCAGCGAAAGTGTAATACAACGCAATCCGATTATTTAAAAGTCTGAATCGTAGATTCAACTTCCAGCATAGCAACGATATCGAAACTGAAAACGCCTTTGTGCCGATATCGAAACGATATCGAAACTGAAAACGATATCGAAACTGAAAACGCCAGTCGTTTACTAAACGACAAATGTAAAAAAATATCATATCAAGATGATCAAATTTTGTTTTCTTTGTCATACTTAGGCCCAATAACTATTTACTATTGTATCGGTGATAAAACTTTCAGTTTTATTATGCAGAAATTGCATATTAAAACTGCAACTTTAGCATACTTCAACGTGTTCGAATACCAGATGAAATTTCGGAAACTTCAAAATTATGTGCTTATTATTGTAAATGAGAATTGATGGGCTAGACTTGCAGCGCCAGGATAAAATTAATGAGATTCGACTCTCGTAAAATAAAGAACTTAATTTTAGAAAATGATTCTCTTTTAGTTACTGAAAACTTTTTAATTGTCAAGTTTACACCGTTTTATTTTTTATAGACAATATTTTATTTCAAATAAAGGTTTTCGATTGGCCGATTCAGAAAAATCTTACTTCAGTTATCATTGAACTTATTTGCATAGGTGATTTAGACAATTGAAGAGCGTGGCTGGGATACAACATTTTCTATGGTATGTCCTATTAGTATGCCTTTGGGTTTAGAACCAAAGGAGTAAGCACTGATCTCAGATGACTTTTTCTTTATTGTATGTTTCGGGGGCCATCAGGAATCGAAACTGAACACCAGGGCGAGAGTCAAGCATCTTTCCAACTAGGTTACGGGGGTCAACGAAAAGTTTTGAATCATCAAAATTTTGATGTAACTTATTTTTAAAAATTTTCCCTATATTTTGAATACAATAAATTAGACCCCAGATACATGATTTACATTTATTATTGCAAAATGTTCCAAAGCTCTTTTAAGTCGCATTTTAAACAAAATGTTAATAGGAATATTAAATATTTATGAAAGGAACGCACCTAATAGGTTTAAGAAATTGAATATTTATGAAAATTTTAGAAGATCATAAATGGGGAAAAGATTTGAAGGAGAAGACAAACTAATGATAATAACTGACTTTTTCTTAAATGAATTGTTGGAGAAGTATTGATGACATCAACGGTAAGATAAAAAATTGAATTGTTGGAGAAGTATTGATGAAATCAACGGTAAAATAAATATTTTATGATAAAATATCGGTATGAGTAATAACAAAACAAAACATGACTCTTCTTAAATTTTATTTTAGTATTGTTACAATCCAATAACGTCATATAGTATATAAAAAGAGAAAGTTTCAGTATTATGAGAAAATACTTAAAGAACTAATCGTGAAAATAATAGTTAATGCTCAATATTGCGAACGGATTGATTTGAAACGTTATCTCTTTGTAATCAAGTCCCTTAATGTGATGTATCCATCGTATATTTCGAATCTGTGTCTGAGAAATGTTTCTTCGGAGAGAAGTAGAATTTTGTGGTGGATCTCATTTTTACTAAATAAATTGATTATTCCGAATTAATCCATTAGGAATCCATTTTTTTTTCATTTTTTGTTAAATTAAGGGGAGTAATTATTATCTGATAGGTCGTGAGAAATCGGTCTTTCAAAATTTACCCATTAAAAACCGATCTTCCAATTGTTTTAATTAAAAATCGATTTTGATTTCTATTTTTAAATCGGCGTATTTATAAAGTTAAGGCCCGGTTTGCGAGAGCTCAACAAATGGAAGTCGGCAAGCGTACGTTGTAACTGTTACCTAATGAACCATGAATTTTCTTAGAGCTACAACTTTGTCGGTTTTGGACCAAAGTACTAATGCATTTTATAGTTCCACTCTTGGTCCATTTAACCCAAGGAGAAGTTGTCTAATGTAAATAAAATATAAAAACTTGTGTCAATAGACTAATGGAAAAGCACTTGTTTCCTATCTGTTGAAAATGTTTGGATTTTATCGAATGCTTTCAAGTTCAATATCTGGGTCAAGCTATTTCCTATGTTAGTAAAATGCATTAGTGTTTTAATGGGAAATATTCTTAGATACTTAGTACTTAGTACTTAGTACTTGGACGCATTAACTTGTAATTAAATACAAATCAAACAAATATCATCAGCTCCGCTTTAATAAATAAACTTTAATAACTGGCAGTTTAGTAATAAAAATAATATTTTTCTTCATGCAGTTGCAACAATTCAATTAAACTTGTGATTAAAACTAGGTAAGATCAGAGCAGGCTGTTCAGGGTACCGACTATTATATGCCACTATTTGTTTAATACAATTCAAACTTCAGGACACTTTTTAAAAATAAACACATTACAGAAATATCACATTATATCAACTTTTTTCACAAATATTTTTTTCTTATTCTTATGACAAAAATGACTTAAGCCAAAGATTGAACAATGTGTTTTATTTGCATTATTTACCATTAAGTGTACGCTTTTAACTGAAATGTATATAAAATACACTTCTTGATAAACGTCTTCATAGCGAAAAAATACGACATAAGTAACGCGAACGTCATCAACCTTTATCGTCGACGGCACGCGGGTCAAAAATAAAAAAAAAAATCAATGTTGTTTATGGTAGTAAGTGTATTAAATATGTGTAGTTTCTTGTTTTGTATAAATATTTCATCCTTATTGTCATGTAGTGATCTCTTCCAACTAACCAAAAAATGTTCAAGACGCCTTTAGTAAAAACCAAGCTGGAATCCTTTTTTAAAATCTGATTCCAACGGGAATCGAGCCCGCAACACACAGGATGGAATACTTACCAAATAGGCCACAAAGGTTGTAATTTATCGTTCACGATGATTTATCAATCTCCGTAAAGAACATTATTTTGAATTTTAATCGATAAGTAATAAAACAATTCGTTGAAATTTTAACAATAAAATAAAATAAAATTTTTTATCATTCGATGTTTTAATTTAACAAATTTACGTAACAATTTTATTTAAATCTTTTAGAATATTGAAAAAATATGAAAGTTTAGCCTAAATAAAAATTAAAAAAATAAACCCTTATAATTTGTTGCCGTACGAAACTCACGACAGTATTTTGGGATATTTCTGTGAAATTTCAATTGAATTTTTCTCAATATTTTTATTAAAAATATTTGGATAAGATGTTGGAGCGAAAATATTTAGAATATCAAGTTATTTTAATAACTCCCTTATATATCCTTTAATAAACTTATTTTTTCAATCCAAAATATTTCAAACATCTAAATTATTTGTTTTAAGACCAATTTTGGAATTCGGAAAAAGTTTAAAGAAGACTATTTTCAAACGTAGAATACATTTTTACAAGTATTATAATCAATGTAATAGAATCAATTTAGTCTAGTTAAATTATTCTCCATATCACTGTGTGGAGTGAAACATGGACTACGATAAACAAGGAAAGACATATGATAGATGACTTCAAGATGTGGTATTGTAAGCGGATGTTCTATATCATCTAAGAATTAGTGATTGCCGAAAGGCTTTCGACAACACAAAGGAAAATAATTCTAACATAGTTCGAGTTGTGACCAGAAAGTATAACGACACTCTGGGAAAGCTGATGACCACGGGGATAGCGGAGGGAAATCGAGTGAAAGGAAGGTGTCCTATAAGATTGATAGACCAAAAAAAGAAGTTAACAGAACCTCTATAACCTTGCATTTGACGTGCCCCAGAAACGAGAAGGATGGAGAGAGGTTGTGCACCTAGTTCCGGACATATCAGAGAAGGATGGAGAGAGGTTGTGCACCTAGTTCCAGACATATCAGAGAAGGATGGAGAGAGGTTGTGCACCTAGTTCCAGACATATCAGAAGATCACGAAGCTAAGCGTTAGTACGCGAGGAGGAAGAATACAATAAATCACTTGTAACTAAAGTTTACACAGTTAAGTAACTAATACTTAAATTTAAAATTATGTATGAGTAAAAACTGTTATTGAAACAAGTATTCTGAGCCGTGTGACGCGATCTTTCCACGAATTTTATGGTAAAAACGAGATACTTATTGTCTCATATTTTATCGATCTTCTTCTTTTCGAGGTATTGTCTCCTATTAAATGTTGGCTACCATCACAGTAATCTTTATCTTCTTTGCTGCGGCCCGGAACAACGCAGAATAACTGCACCAAGACTATTCCCCCAAATTCTTAAGTCGAGCAATGGGGAGGTTTCTTCTGCCTCGTTGCTATTGTTTTTTTCAGTATGATCAGTCGTGTTATAATATGTATTATACTTCTTATTACATGACTGAAATTCACAGTTTTTAGTAGTTTTTGAACTTTATTCATAAGCAAAAACCCTTTCACATTTATAATATAATCTGCCTAAGGAATCAGGAGGAAATATCTGGTGATCCACATCTCAAGTTTTGATGCTATGTTTCTTGGTTCAGTGTCTATGCTTCCATTTTACGCCTCCGTTCTACTTAGGTATAGAGTAGAGTTGAAAAAATATAGCAGCAAACTATACACATTCTCATTTCCAGACTCAGCCCTCAGTCTATAAAAAGAGGCTTCATTTAATCTATACAATAGCGTTCCTTAGTAAAAAGGACTACGTAGGTTGGACATCTACCTCAATAGACGGCTGTCGGATATCAAAGGAGATATTCTATTGTGAAATATGAAACGCAAAAATATCCTTTGTTGGACAATATCTCAATAATAAGAACATATATAAGAGAAAAATATAGACTTTTCACATGAATTTAGAATTGTGGGAAGATTTGGACAAAAGTACAAAACATTGTTTGGTTAAGACAAAAATTTGTTTGGTTTGTGATAGAAATTGGCTTGAAGATTTTTATTTTGAGCAAGAGAGGGCCAAGCAAAGAGTATCCCTAGACTAGGACCAATGTGGCGTTGCTGGTGTGATCGTGTCTGAGGATCGACTATTGATCTCCACAGTCATCAGAAAACATGCCACCAGTTCCAAGCTTTCCGCTCATAATAATTTATTGTGCATTTTATTAGTCACTGCATATGAATCGCCTTTCAAGGCGGACAGAGATCAACAACAACAATAAATTAACGAGGAGAACTCGAGATGATATTAATTAAATGAAGATAATATGTGATAACTTGAGATTTGAAATTTTGCTATCTTTAAATTTTCTTTATTTGATTGATGAATTTACAGCTTTACTATATTTAAATGGTACTCCTTGAGAGACATTTGATTGCCCTGCAAAACTTTATACTCGTAGTTATTATGACAATGTTATATTATACACATATAAGTTGAATCCATCAAGAAACAAGTTTTCAAAACCTGAAGCAGAATTCTTTACTTTTTTGTAATATTAATTGAACTTTCTCCAACAATTAGTTGGTGTAAACATATACGAGTATAAAACCAACTATTTTAAAGTGGAGACCGAAGTAGTACTCCATTTAAAAAAAAATAATGTACCGATAAGAATATTTTACAAGAATTTGCAAACCTGTGTTAAATAAAAAAGGCTAACATGTTATATATTCCAATACGAAACAACCTTTTCAATATATTTCAATACGAAACAAGCTTTTGACTGAAATATATTCATGCCGAATGTAGATGTAATTTGCAACAAATAATGGACAAACAACTTTTGTATTGTATTTCAAATGTTGTACAAATAAACATATTTACCTATTAAATCGCCAACAAAGTGTGAATTTGTTAAGTAATGTATGTACATTTTGCCAGTAGAGATCACCCTTAACCCTATATCAGCCGACAGAATTCCCGCCGGTGTACAGCAAGCACCCCGAGTAGTTGTGTAACTGGCTGTCCTTTGTATCTACATAAGTGTATACTTCAGTGGTTATCTATGTAGACCAGACTATTAAATGGACGTTAGTATGCAATAAACATCCAACCCACATTTTTTAAGTTTTTAGATCGAATGGTATTATTTCATTCATATAATGCACGAGTCATCTGGTCAACTGAAATCGTCCGGGTTTCGGAATTTTTATCGTCACTTGAGATGGATTGTGGAAATATACTGAGTTAACTCGATATGTCTTTTGGAATGGTTGACTCTATACCATAGAATATATTTCTTCTGGAAGGTGAATTTTAAAAGTTATCCCAATTTATGAGTTATTTATGTACAATTATAACTAATATCCATAAATAAGTAAGATAATGCCTTAAAGTTAAATTAGTAACAATTCTAACCACATGTTCTGATTTAATTGTATTGTATTACATTTTTTTTGTAAATTATACATTCTACTTTGCGAGATTGTTGCGTGGAAATCTCTTCCAACCAACCGGAAATACTCGTACATTAAAGAGGGCTGAAATGCAAACTAGACTGGTAAAAATCAGGGTTCCAACGGGAAACGAACTCGCCAACTCCGTGTTGTAAGATAGGCATTTTACTAACTAGGCCACGAAGGTCAGATTATATTATGAAGTATCAGACATTTTAATCACCACTATATGTCGACGAAAAATTATTAAAATGTTATAATTAATGAAAAATATTCATCCACAACAAGAACTAATTTAAATTTTGTTTTATACAATAAGAATTCTACCCATTTCAAGTTTATCAATAACAATGAAAATATGTGATTGAATCTTAAGGAAACTTAAAAGTTACTTTACATAAATTACACAGTTCATTGTACAATGTCTTTAAACCTCCACAATGTTAATGCCTTAACTATAAATAAAATGAATTATACAGTTCTACTATAAATTAACAGTTCTACTATAAATTGAATAACAGTTTTACTATAAATTAAAACTTGCTTAATTAAGTGATATGTAATAAATATAGTCATTTTTCTTTTAGTATAGGTAGGCGCAATGTCTGATACGTTCCAGGGAAGTTTTAAGACCACATTGTTTGCAAGGTGTTAATGATGAAATGTTAGCGTCATTGAAAAAAACCGTGTCAAATAAATTTTGATTGAAAAATAATTATTTATGTTAGACTTAACAAGTTAAATGTTATGGAACCCTCGTATTTAATAAAATTCTAAATAAAACTGTACTTGTAGATGAAATATCAGTCTTTAAAATACAATGTATACGATTTATATATGTCGTATATACGCAAAAAATACTAAACCAACATACTAGTATTAAGTGTCTTTTTTTATGAATAGGTCATTCATAAAATAAATCACTAACCATAATGAATGACAAAGCCAAAACCACTCTGTTGACACCCAATTTGTAATATAGCAACCATTTATCACCACTTTGTATATTTCATTAAGCTTAGTTCATTTAATAAATAATATATGAAAGATATTTGAAAGTTTTGATAAGTATTGAAAATTTGTTATTCAATTTTTAAACATGATAAGTGAATGGAAGTTAAACGGACAATTAATTCAGGTGTTGGTGTTAAGTAAAAACCAATATTTAGAATTCAACTCAGTTTATTTCTTATCTTATTTCCATACTCGATTCTAATGGGACAGTAAATTTTGGTATATTTTGAGTATAATGTTGTGTTCTTATGAGTACGAGTATATCAAACTTTCGAAGTTATTATATTATGTATTTGTTGATTGTGGAAACAAATTATATGAATTATTTTTCAAATGCTCATACAACCATCTTTAAACTTATTTTGAGTACTTTTTTTTTAATGTAGTACTTCTTAAAAATATAGGATCTCCAACCAAGAATATGCAACTTTTATTAAAATTGCTGAATTTATTAATTTTAAAATCTGTAAGGTAAAATGTCAAAAATATGCACCCAAGTGGAACATAAAAAAATAATGACACGTTAAGAATTTGACATACAAACTTTTTTAATTATTTTTTAAAATCTTAAGTTTTGTTGAATTTACAAAAATGAGGGCTGGATATTCCCAGTACGAAGATAGTTCACAAACTTAACTATCCCCCAGATCTAGTGAGCCTGCCGCCTCGGATAGTTAACGGCAGCCCAGTGTTCGCAAGTTGAGCGACGCCGCCTACGAGAGAATCGGGACTTCTCTCAGTAATGTCCGACACTTGGTGCGAGTTGCCTGCCTCGTGCAACGCGGTGCTACGATGCTACGCTACGAAGTGCTACGATATAAAAAAAAACACTTTGCATTTTTCTCCAGGCTTATCACTTCCCTTCCGCGAGGGTTGAAACCGAGCAAACTCTTCTCGTAAACAATAGACGGGTTTAATAAATAGTGAAGCGTTCCCGCGCGCATTCATTTTCAATTTCTGAAAGAAAATATTTATTTTTTCTTTTCATTCGCAATGCAAACGTTGCTCTTCATTCAACACTTCTAATGGTATATATTTAACTTATGTGGGTTAAACGTGTGGTGTTGGGTAGTTTGTAGGATAAAAATAGACAATTTTCTTAATGAATGGAGGGTAAGAAATTGTTTTGTTTTATTTGGATGAAAACTTTTTGTCATTTTACACTTTTGCTATTTAAAATAGAGAAATAATTTACAATTTAACTTAATTTTATTTACAATATTTGCCCAGTTAAACATTCGAATAAATTAAAAGTATTTATTTAATTTTTTATTTCTTACTTTCAATTTGTTCAATTGAATAACCTTGTGTTGCTTCTAATATCAAAAATATTTCTTAAAATAAAATGCTTCCAGTAAAGATTTTTTCTCCTAACTTTCTTTCATAAAGAAAGCTTTCTGGGTATTCAATAAAGCTTAGAAAACTCTTCAAACTTCGTAAGTATTTGTGGCTCAATGAGTTTAGTGATTAGTAAGAAATATTCCTTTCATGCAGATTTTGAAAGAAAATTTGTGTGCTTTTAAAATAGGATTACAATTGAATCTATTTTAACTGTGGTGAAAATTCTATTTCACTGTAAAGTTTACTTAATACTGAATGTTCACATGTTTATTGATAAACATGAAATAGATGGAATCTTTGTTGTAGAAATTTTATGTAAATTATGTAATTTTGAAACGTTTTAAGTTTGTTGATGAATGTTTTTCATTTATTATATAATATTAAAACCTTTCATGGTAAATATATTGTGGCGATTTAAGTGTCTAATAGTTTACAATATTGTCGGTGTTCTGTGGTAAGGATTCCTGTTAAGTAAGTAAGGCATGGTTAGATTCCTGGTGGATTCATTTACGTACTGAATTCAATTGTATGTTATCTACATTTGTGGTTTTATACAACATATCAACCCTCATACACCTGTGCTTAAACCCGGAGGTTACGGGTTCGATTCCCTTTGGAAACTATATTTTTTTAAAAAGGATTTCAGTCTGTTTTTTTACGTAAGGCCTATATAATAACTTTCTGGCTGTTTGGAGGAGATTGTTCTATTTTACTATATATAGCAGTTATTGTAAAACAGTAACATACAATACTGTCAAATAAATAAAAAAAAGTGTTTTCATTTTCGAAAAGGTTTTTCTGTTGTTTATTTGTAAAAAAACTACCTAGATTTTTAATACCAAGACGTATCCTTCCTAATTTAAAACACCCGTAGAAAGGAAACGATTGAGATCTACTTTTACAAATGTCTAGCGGAAATCAAATTTACATATGCAAAAACGATCCAATCTACATTTTTTTAAATGTCAAACATGCCTCAATTCTAGTATACAAAATATCAATCTAGTATGTTATAAGTGCATTGCATGGTTTATTAAGGGTTTGTTTATTCAATAGAAGCCCAAATAAAGTGACGTTATACTTACTCAATAGGAAGGATTTAAAAAAAATTTACTTATTGTTTCAATTACTCGTATTATGAATAAACGTTAAAGGCATTTTATTTCCCTTTAAGAAAGGTCTAATTAAAATTTATGATTGTATACTAATACTATAGTACATCAATACACTACACTCCACCTAAATTCTTTTGTTATTACTATCACTTTGTATAATTTGTGATGAAGAGAATATTTATCAAATTCAATAGAATTGGTAAAAAATTGAACGAAATCAAAATCAATTTGACATATTGAAAAACTTTCTCTTTTTTTAAATGTGACCTTTCGTATGGGTCAGATCACACATTTGATACCCCCTTGGGGTATAACACCACCCCTTTTATTTTGAACAAACGTTCGAACTTTGACAGTTGAAACAATCTTTAAATTTCCCACGAGATTTGATGTGAATATTTTTATTTTAGTAAGTTGAATATCTTTTGGTAAAAATATGCCAAAATAAAACCATTTACCATATAATTTATTTACATTTATTGAATGGCAAGATTCTCGTTAACAACACCTTTTTTTACATACTAACTTTTATATTTTTTCTTTAATTTTAAAAGTCTATCATTTACAATCATCGGATTTATAAATTTTTGGCAAAGCAATTGATAAAATAATACATAATTGTATTTTCATTTAATTGAAGATTAATTAACATAAGTCAATTCAACAAATAACTCAACTGAAATTTTCATTTTTATTGTATTGTATTGTATTTTATAGCACTTTGTCGTAACAAATTAAATCTGGCGGGTTTATTGATTTTGTCTATATAATCTGTTCCAATCAAACAGAAAGAGGTTTGATAAAACAGACTAAACACCCTTTGTACAATTTTGGGTACCAACGTGAATCGAGTACGTAATCCCTCGATTAGAAGGCGTCGTGTGTTTTGCTTGGTAATCTGAAATAATTAAGGGAGATTTTTTTAAATAAAATTCATTTAAGTACGTAGAAAGATATAAACGAAATATAATATTTATAGACTAAAATACAATCAAAGGCATTTAATATTAATTTTGATATTTTATGAAGTTACTAAATATGCAAAAAGTGTGTTCATGACAAGTTTGTTTTAGGCTCATGTGGTTTAAAAGCATTTTTGTTTATCCATAAGCTTTTTTTTATCTAAATCAATTTTATTGACACTCGGCAATTGTTTTCCATGTAATAAACATAACATAAAACCATTATTTCAGCAAATGGACGAAGAAATGTCCTTCAGTTATTCAATTAAAATACACAAACAATTCTTATGCATCCAGTGTTTCGTAAGTTAAATGTCTTAGTCACTCATTCATACTTGCACTTTCATAACAACGAAGCTTGAATCTGCGAACTGAAAGCCTTAAGTGAGCTTAGGTTATAGAAATATCAAGTAACTCACGCTATTAAAACGGATTAAATAATATATTTTAAATGACTTAACCTACGAGTACATTGATTGAATGATCGACTATGGATAAGCTGAAGAATATATGGAATGAGGAACATTAATAAGTCTACCAAAGTAAAACGTGTAAGAACATCGATTTTCCCAACACTTCTGGATGGAACCGAAAATATACATTTAGAGAAAAGGAACAAAAGAAGATAGACTCCTTGGAGATGTAGAACTGGTAACGTATTATATATTTTGTATTCCATTGGCAGCACGTAGGACAAATTAATCGATTCTGAAAGTACTACAAATTGAATAACATTTGTTATCAATATAAAACGAACAGAATTTTCAAATACTTGTGTTTCAAAGAAAAAAGAAAGGTTACGATAACGAGGCAGGTCACTAATGGGATGAACATAACTGGTGTGTTATACAATCACCAGCTAAACCCATGAATGGAGTAGGAAAGCTTCTGACTGACATATGGAAGCGAATTAGTATTTCTGTAATGCGCGCAATCACGCCAATTATTATTATGGTTGCTGCGTAAAGAGCAAGAAAAATCAGAAGAAAATCCTATATTGGGTGTTCCCAGTTACATATCAATATTTGGTTAGATTAGTTAGAACATCTAGTAAAACGATAATACTTTTCTTAAAGTACCAAAACGCATTGCTTGTAGAAATGAATTGCAGCTTTATAGACCCTATTATTATATATTTTAAACTACAAATATTTTTATACTTTGCCATAGTTGGAAGACGTTTACAATCTGCCTCTTCGCATTTATACGATTTTCATAAGCAATCGGATACGTATTATTCCATGAGCACTCAAAAATAAATGGTTCAACGTTACTGCGTTGAGACTACATTTGCATAAAATAGTCAAAATTCTAAATTTTATTTATGGATCGAAATTCACAAAGCACCGAAGTGCATGAGTGGATTCAAAAAAGGACTGCATTTCTTTAAATTGAGATAAAATTCCCATGGTATCTGTGTAGGCATTTAAAATATTCACGAGAGTGAAATGAGATTTCATTTAGGTAAATGAAAAGCCTTAAACTTAAGTACTACGACAATCTTGAATGACCACATCCGTATGTTATACTGTGCAACCATTAAGTAGATTTTAATTCACTTAGAGCTGCTTCAGTTATTCCTTTGGGTAAATCCAACGACGAATATGTTTAAGTACTCGTATGTAACATTATAAGCAATGTGGACATACAAGTATTTTCATGCACGTGTATTTACATTATTGTTAAAGTAAGGACTTAAATATTAACACAGTATCTAACAATATTATTTCATATTTTATGGCAGTGTAAATGGTTACTATTTAAAACAGGTTTTATGAGCTAGTAATTCAAAATACAGAAAACACCAAGAACAAAATATATTCATTTTAGTTACATGTGTTTCTAAAGTAACAATGAAATAACTCCTAAAATTTATTTAACATACACATATACCATCAACTCATTTTCTGTTAGGGTAGGCAGAGAACAGATCACCATTTTTTTCTAAAACGACATACCATACTTCCTTCGCTTCCTCCATTTTTATATATCTTCACATATAGTTCCTTCTTTTGTAGAAATGCGTACACTGAGAAAAATACACGGGATGACAATGTATGACAGAATACGGAAGAAAGTGATGAGGTATGAACGTAAACTTAAAGTTGATGGGCTGAGTAAGATAAAGAAGAGCACTGTAATATGGTTTGAGCATATGAAACGAACGAATGAAGAAAGACTAACTAAACAAATATATATCGTTAATGTGAGTGGAAGGCGTGACAAAGGAAGACGAAGGAAATCATTGATGGATCAAGTGAATGCTATTTTAAAAGATGTAAATGTGAGAAAAAAATTGTAGAAGCTGTATGAATGTGAAAGAGGGGAATTATGTGTGTCGAGATAGAAATGTTTGGTATCCTGTCCTCTCTCTGCCTACCATAGTAGGGGCATACATACATACATACCATAACTGTGTGATGGTATGTATGCGTATTTAAGATGACTTTTAAGCACCATTATACTAATTGAGTCAGATAAGAAGAGTAAAAGAAGAAACGACAAGAAAAATAGAAAAGTATCCAGCCCAGGATACCTGATTTTTTAATGTATTTATTTATGCACGACAAGAAATTTTATAAATACATAACTTATGAGCAAAACAACAGGTAATTTAAAGTCGACGCACAATTTATATGGATCTGGGTTTATCGCCTTTTATCTGTCTTGCCTCCAGGGAAAAAGGTTTTTGCTTGTATTTTACTGAGGACATAAATGCATGCACTTGGAGCATTTTTATCTATGAGCCTGAGAAATTTTATTTACGAATCTGAGAAATTTTATCTCAGTGAGTCTGAGAAATTTTATCTTTGAGTCTGAGAAATTTTATCTTTGAGTCTCAGAAATTTTCAATATTACTCCTACATCTTTATTAATTATTAATAAAATTTTATCGTTATCATTCAAATAGTTGTAAGTAAAGATAGGTTTTCAGTTATTTCAGTGGTAAATTTCAAGAGAAGATGCTGCATGCAGCAGTGTGCTGCTGACATTTTCATGACTCAACGTAATAATATTTACATTTATCGCAAAAAGTGTGATAAACCTTATTTAAAATCAAGAAAACAATATTTTGACAAGCCAAAATCACCCAAGTACCATCACAGATTGTAAAATTTTATTCGAAAACATGATATCAATGATTCTATAAATATATTTCATATTCGTTCGTGTGGTACTCTTTAACACATCCGAATTGATAATGCCGAAATGTTGAAGAGCTTGGCCGGGAAAGAGCATCCTACAGGTTTAGAACTACTAGAGTAGGCATAGAACTCATTGCTGGTCATCAAACGTATGGAAAATACCACTGCTTGGTAAAGAAGCAACAATAATTACGCACCTTTAGTGCGTGCGAGTATTGATAACAGACTGACTCTCATCAGATTGGATTGTTTTTTTAGGAAACATCGGGAATCGAACCCTAAAATCCCGGGTCGAAGTCAACCGTCCTACCGACTAGGCTAGGAAGGTTACACATAAATATGTATTTAAAATAAATTATGTTGTGATGATCACTTGCAAACTTTATATTCTTTATCGTTCACATTGACTGAAAATTTCACCCGTGAAAATTCAGCTCTGAAAGGCCTGCAGTTTAAATGGTCTGATATATTTTGTAAAATTAGAGCATTCCTTTGTTCGCGAGAGGGAATTTTCATCGTGTCTTGAATCTAACCATACACGCTATTTATATTATTTTTATTTCCAATTTTTATCATATCCAAGTTCCATCCAATAGGATCTGTACTGATAAAAAAATCATCTGTATTGATTTGAAAAAAAAAAACAGGCAGTTCAAAATTTGGACGTAAACAGTCGTTACACAGTAGGATGTACAGGTAAAGTAACGTTGAAAACTGAAACAATGAGTGCAGAAAGAATTTGTTAAAATAAGATCGAAGTACAGTATAAAAATGACAGAAACCAGGAGGGAAATAAAACAAAAACATTTGTTAGGCGAGAAAAAGAAGAATCGAGTAGACGAATAATGCAGGAAGTGGAGTATTCACGCTGAGGGACATGTGATATTTTTAAGAAGTAAATAAACTAAAAAATTAATGTTAGTGTGAGTTGAACCAAATATAAAACTTATATTTTGTTAGATGAAAAGACATTTCAGCAGCACTGTGTAAAAATATATATTGAAAATCTTTATGAAAGTTAAAGTTGTGGTAACACTGGAATAGCAATGAAACAGGAGAGGTCAGAAGAAGATATTAGTGTGAAAGAGTAACATTTGGATTTAAAAATGCGATGAAAGAAATCTTCAGGATGAGATGAGATAAGCCAATCATTTATTGTACATGATGGAGAACGAAGGATCGAATGCCTGAAACAATTTCTCAATATACTATATGTTGAGAAACTGACTGATCAAAACTAGACTGAGGAGGTGTGTAAAAATGATTTCCTTGTTCAAAGTAAAATGTGTTAAAATGGTATGCGGAAGTTTCAGTGCTTTAGATTATTGAGTTTGGTTAGTAAAATATGTGGCAACATTTTGATGGAAACTGTGAGAACTCCATAGAAAAAAATATGAGAAACTCAGGGTGCTGCTACGGAAAAAAAACTATATGTGGATAAGATTTTTTCTTTGTAATGGTGTTAAAAGTTATGACGAAAAGTTGAAAAGTTATCTTTGCATTTGTCAATATTAAAAATCTTATTGTTTATGATAAAGAATAAGCTATGGAATGTTTTGAAATATGATGGTGTTGATTGGAAACTTATTTGAGTTGAGAGTAGATCTTGCGTTAGAGTGAATTGTGCGTTGACTGAGTAGTTTGAAATAATGAAAGATGCGTCAACAAGATACAAATGTATGTTAGTGGAGTAAAAATGACGAGTGTGAATGTATGCTCATCACATATTAATATTAGTGTAAGATGTGGATGATTTAGTTTGTTAGAAAATTTGTTGGAAAAAAGTGGCGAAGGAGATCTAAGAATGAATATTACGATTTCTAAGTTGTGGGTTGTTGAAACATGCGAAAAACAAATGTAATATTTGGGTGAAGAATGAAATATGTATTAGAGGAATTTCGCTTTTTAGGCAATAAAGTGATATTCTCAGATGACGAAAGAGTTAAGTATTGAGCTAAGTTAATGAAATATTAAACAAATCTAATCGAACCAAACAGTATTAAAGTCAGCTAAGATAGTAATTCACCACAATAAAGATGTGCGAAATTGAATTTGTGGATTGAAGAATGACCAGGATAAACAATGAAGAGATCCAAATAAATTCTATTGAAATGCATTCACAGAGTAGAATATATAGAATTGTAATAAACGATAGAATAAGGAACGAACTAATTTAACAAGAATTGGATATAAGGAGTGATGTAGTAATCCATATAAAGAAAAACAGTTTGAGGTTCCTTGGATATATACAGCACGAATTTGAATCTTGGGAGAGGAAGGTCGAGGGAACTATGATAGGTGAAATTTTTAAAGGATGAAAAAAAAGAAATAGCTGTATTAATTTTGAGGGGATGAAAGATGTATTTTATTACAGTTTCATTATGTAACATGGCGGATTTATTACCGTAAAAGTAAATACACTTGGGCCTCGTATAACACGGTTTTATATAACACTATTTTATATAACACGAATGTAAAAATTGTGGCATATTTTTTATACAACACGCTTTTTATAACACGGTTTCAGAAAAATAAATGAATGAAATAATATGTTTGATTTGTAGATTGCGTCCGCATCCATGACAGAATGCGTACATGCCATGAGTCATGATGATCTCACTCAGCATGTTGAGACTTGTCAATTTCGTTTGTTTCGAAACATTTCAGTTACGCTCTGGCATTCAATGGTGCAGTACGTATTTCTTCGTAATCCGTAGATTTTTCTGGCTTATTGTTTGTATGTATGCACTTTACATATTCCATATTATTAATTACGTATATATAACCCTTAGTAGTCCAGAGACATGATGTACTCGTACATTCCGAATAGATTCCATCAGCCTTGCCAAATCCTCGGTTATTTGAAAAATATTTTAAGTTATGTACTCGAAATCATATTATAAATAAAATATAGTACTCGTATGTAGTGCATTTTGTGAAAGTAACATTGCAAGTGACAAAAAAGATCTGCGCATTTGAGATTTAATATGTACGTGTGTGATTAGTGAAAATACTCGTAATTTGATTGATGCAGAACATTTACTTATTCAGAAAAATAACATATTTATTTGAGAGATATCTCTAAAAAATGTGTACCGTGCAATAAAAACAATAACAATTATGTAACCAGTTTTATCCTGAAATTTTCTCATGTTCCCATTTTTACATTAAAATAATTTGGATTGCAAAGGATTAAATATACGAGTATATGTACACAATATAGTGTTTGATCATTTATACATTTAATCGTATTCATTTCATTATTTATTTGTAGATGAAAAATATTTAAACCGTAAAATGTCAACAGTTACGGATAAAATTAGAAAAAAGAGAAATTTCATTTCTATTGAAAAAAAAATTAATATCCTAGATTGTCTCAAAAGAGGCGAGAAAGCATCATCTATTGCTAATTTTTTTAATTTAAATGAAGCAACAATTAGGACGATACAAAAAAATGAAAACAAGATTAGATCTACAGCTTTGGCAGGATCGTCTATCAGTGCGACAAAGATTGGGCGTGTACGCTCAGTAATAATATTATAGAAAAAATGGAAAAAGCTCTTATGATATGGATAGAAGACTGCAATGACAAAAACATTCCTATAGACAAAAGAATTATACAAAAGAGGGCACAAACAATTTTCGATAATTTAAAAATAACTGAACAATCGTCATCGGAAGATCAAAACTCATCTCACAATTTCTCTGCTAGTAGAGGATGGTTTGAAAATTTTAAGAAGCGATTTTCACTACATAATATACAAACTCGAGGAGAAATTGCGTCAGCTGATGTAGAATCTGCTAAAAAATTTATTCCAGAATTCGAAGATATTATAAAAAATAAGGGCTACACACCAGACCAGGTGTATTCAATGCAGGCGAAACGGGATTGTATTGGAAAAAGATACCTCGACGAACCTACATATCAAAAAATCAAAAGTATGCGAAGGGATTCAAGGTGGCGAAAGATAGAATATCTTTACTATTATGTTCTAACTCTTCTGGAGATTTCATGATGAAGCCATTATTAATTAATCGATCTTTAAATCCCCGAGCACTGAAGGGTTGTGACAAAACGAATTCACCTGTTTATTGGAGAGCCAATAAAAAGGCTTGGACCACAAGTATTATTTTTAAAGATTGGTTTTACAATTGTTTTATACCCGATGCAAGAGATTATATGAAGAACAAGAATCTTGATTTTAAAATTTTATTAATATTGGACAATGCGCCAGGACATCCGCAAGATTTAAAACATCCTAATGTTGAAATATTATTTTTACCGCCTAACACTACATCTATAATCCAGCCCTTAGACCAAAGTATAATTTCAACATTTAAAGCTTATTACATTCGTCGAACATTTGAAAAAATAGTAGAAGACATCGATCAAAGTGAAAATTTAACACTTCCACAAGCATGGAAAAAAAATTCTATTCGAAATTGTGTCGATATTGTTTCTGCATCCGCTAAAGAAATAAAACAATCAACTTTAAATTCTTGTTGGAAAAAGCTGTGGCCAGAAGTAGTCTCCGGAGAAAATGTTTTACCACTAATAGAAGATGAATACCAAAGGACAATAAATATTTGTCGTGGTATTGGAGGAGAAGGTTTTAATGACATGGATATCCATGATATTCAAGAAATATTGGAGGATCATTCGTTGAACGAAGAAGAATTAATCGAAATTTTGAACGAACCTACCACAATTAATGACTCAGAAAGCAGTTGCAGCGAGGTTGCTACATGTTTCACATTAAGAACTATAAATGAGGGCTTGGAATTGGCTATTAAATTAGAATTTTTTTTTATTGAAAGGGATCCTATAATGGAAAGAAGTTCGAAATTCAAGAGGGAATTACAACAGATTTTGGAACCTTATAAGGAAATACGTCAAGATTTATACGCTAAAAGCAGACAATCGCTTATTACCGATTTTTTGAAGGCTAAAACCACAAGAAATTCAGAGCCCTCCTCCGATGATGAAAACTTACAACCGATCTCGAAAAAGAGTAAAACATATAGAATTATTCTAAGTGATAGCGATGATGAATGAATGCTACATTAAATTTATTTATTTATATGTGGCTTTTTACATCAATAAACTTAATATGAACATATTAAAAAGGAAGAAAAAAGAGAAGACCGTACAAAAAAAGAATAATAAAGAAGACTATACAAATATCCATATATAAAATACATGATTACGATTAAGAGAAACTATATTATATGTATTATTAAAGTTTTTTTTCCAATAAATATTTAAATTTTTATATTTTTATTAAAAAAATAAAGTACATATTCATATAAACTATATTCAATTATTTTTTTTGGAACGCAAACCCTAATTTTGTATGAACTTCAAACCTTGTATAACACGGATTTGTATTACACGAGGTTTTCGTGGAACCATATAACCGTGTTATACGAGGCCCGAGTGTACATCAATAATAGTTTATTAATAACAATGTATTATGACTATTATTATGAAATAACACATACATGTTAGGGCACCGGAAAATAAAATACAAAGATATACACCCCCACGAAAAGGAGGACGAACCCGGCTGCGAGAACGCCAAATATTTCTCAACCCACACCTATTCCAATCAACTAAAAATAAATTATAGATATCGTAAGTAAAAACTAGGCTGGAACCCTTTTAAAAATAGGTATCAACAAATGGGTAGTGCTAGAAAGTGACAGAAAAGTCAGCTATATCCTATCTGCCTTTCCCGACAGGGAAACAGCGTGATGGTTTGTATGAGAGTTTTTTTAATTTTATAATTTAGACAAAACAAATTTCTATGAAAACTATATGTTTTAGGAGTTTTAATTATTGTTTTTAATTTTGAAATTTTGTTATAGATAAAGTAAAAAATATTCACGAATGAATTCTCTATTCATTTCGTTATTATGTTTTGTTTCTGCGTACACGTGTTTCATTTTCTTTTTTGTGTATTCATTTAGCAGCCTTAGTGAAAAATATGCCCAGAGTGTGAGGTGAAAAGTATTAAAACAAGTTTCCTTTACAAAAGTAAAAAAGAGTAAAGAAATTTAATTTTTTTGTAAGAAAAAATATATTAAATTTTTGATATTTTCTATTTCTTTTTGAAGAAAACACATTAAATAACAAATTCGATTTTTTTTATTTCAACACTTCAATGTACAATTTGGCAGGCCATATTTTTCTTTCAACAAATAAAAAAAAATTGTTTAGCAATTTTGTTGGTTTTAAGGTTATACATTTATACAATAAAAGAAAGAATATCGAGTTTTAAATAAGATGCGAATCATTTTACGATTTCAATTTAACGAATATAACAATTTCATCAGCGAGTAAGAGATAGGAGGGGGTATTGGGAAGAAATAAACTATGTCACTGAAGGGAAACATAATGCTTTTTTAATCACTGTTTGAAAGTAAATTTTTTGTTAGTTGACAGCTGGTTCCAAAGCTTAATGCTATGGACAGCAAAGGACGACGTAAAAATGAAGAGCGGTGAACTGGAATAGTCAAGTGCGATTCCGTGATCGGGCAGAATATATTTTTTTAATGAAATACAAGAGGGGTGGGGGGGGGATAGTTAAGAACGTTACACAGAAATGACAATACATGCACTTAACGTCAGTTAATTGTCTTATGGAAAGTTGTGATGTGTAAATTACGTGCATAAAAAATAAGTTTTTAAATATACAAGAAGTAAAATGAGAGATAATACATATACACGTATAAAATGTACATACATACGTGCATTCAGTCATCCTGTCATGTAACTCATGACTGAGCATCGTGACTCCCATAATAGTCTCTGAGGACTCTTCTCTATCCATCCCTGTACCTCGCGGTTCGAAGAGCAGTAGATAAGGGTAGTCCAGGTTCGTCTCCCTTTATTGGCCAGTCCAACGCATTGGAATTATTCCTCTTGTGCGTCGTCCTTCAACACCTTCAGTTACCACAAACCTCTCCAAACTGTATCCTTGGCCACGAACAATATGTCCAAAGAGCCCAGCCCAACATTCCAAATGCATTTATTCTACGTCTCTCGCTAGCTCTCAGAGTACAAGTCTCTGCGCCATACTTGAATATTGCGAATACGAAAATCTTAACTTCCATATTTTATCCAGCTTTGACATCGCATTTTGTTGCTACTTCAGTTCTTTTCACCTCAGCCTCACATCCTCCATTGATGGTAATATTGGAGTTTAAATAAATAAAGTCAGAAACCATTTCTAGACCATGATTTACATTATTTGGTGGCAGTTTGGTCTTACGGATACATGTATAAACATATGCATAAAAAGGGTGCGTATAAATTAAAAGGTTTGTGTCCTACAAAAGGATTCAAAATAGTATCAACAGTTGTAATTTGGTATCGATAGTTGCACTTTGTAATCATCAATAGTGAGACTGCAACAATGTACCTACCATAAGTCCATGTTTAATTTGGCGAATATTTGTAATGTCGATGTTGTAGGATGGTCCTTCTCCGACAGATCCTAAATCTTGACTGGGATGTTGGTTTTTAATGTCGATGTTGTAGGATAGTCCTTTCCAACAGTTCCTAAATCTTGACTGGGATGCTGGTTTTTAATGGTGATGTGATAGGATGGTCCTTCTCCGACAGTTCCTAAATCTTTATTTATTTATTTAACACTTTTATTGCAATATAATCTGGCGGGTTTATTGCCAGGTGGCAATCTCTTCCAACTAACCAGACAAAAGTAAATGAAGCAAGTTACGTGGTCGCATAAATCATTCAAATGACTATCCATCCCCACGAAATCCATAAACATATACGCGAGAACATGCTCACGAACCCCACAAAGACGGACAATCACCCGAACATTATTTTTCATATAAAGTGAGATATCATCAATCAAAAGGAAAGGAAAGGATGGTGGAGAGGAAACGAAAAGAAAAATCAGGAATGAAACACGTTATTTTACTGAGTAGAAATTAAGAGTTTTTTCAGTCGCTTTTTAAAGCATGCCAAAGACGGAGCGAGTCTTATATTGGTTTGTAACTGATTCCAGAGTCTCACTGCATGGACAGTAAAGGATGACGTAAAGAAAGAGGAGCGGTGAACTGGAAAGGCCAATAAACAATCTCTGTTTGAGCGTAGCGCTAATCCATGATTGGAAAGACGCTGAAAATTTTCGGCGAGATAAGAGGGTGCGGCGGGACAGTTAAGGATATTATAAAATAGAGACAGTATGTGAATTTGGCGCCTATTTCTAACATTCAACCAGTTCAATGCCTTCTGGTATGAAGTTATATGATCGTACTTTCGTAGGTTGAAAATAAATCTTGACTGGGATGCTGGTTTTTAATGTCGATGTTGTAGGATGGTCCTTCTCCGACAGTTCCTAAATCTTGACTGGGATGCTGGTTGTTAATGTCGATGTTGTAGGATGGTCCTTCTCCGACAGTTCCTAAATCTTGACTGGGATGCTGGTTTTTAATGTCGATGTTGTAGGATGGTCCTTCTCCGACAGTTCCTAAATCTTGACTGGGATGCTGGTTTTTAATGTCGATGTTGTAGGATGGTCCTTCTCCGACAGTTCCTAAATCTTGACTGGGATGCTGGTTTTTATTTTGTCACAATCGATTTCAGTATTTTTTTTTCTTATTAAAAATATCTAAATTCGTGTATTCTGAATTTTTGCAGTTGATGGTTTGCAATGGTCATTTAAATGTCGTATATCTTATCAATAAGTACATAAATAAAAATAAAGGAAGATGTCAAGGGGATTATTCTATTTGGATAATATTCATAACGGCTACATATTTATCGAATTTCCAATGTATAAACTTTATTAAACATACGAGTAAATGGAATGAACATTGACACCTTTAGACAAATCGAAAAAAGCATATTTAAAATAGTACCAATTTGTCATGCGCCCCAATTTTTAACGTTTTGTTTTTTTAGTCACGTCAGCATATACCATAAAAATAAATTAGGTCACTTGCATCACTATGCATTTAACTACCACGTTCTCATAATATAATCATAGAGAATGGATATTATGACCGAGTGCATCACGTATAGTATATACAATAGACTAAGCAATATTCAAGCCACATTATTGTCGACTATTGAAGAGTACTCGTAAAATCACATTGTTTGAATCTCTTTCATTGCATTCAAACGTTTTATTTATAATTGATGTGCATTATCTATTATCCACTACAGAATATTTACAATGAAATTTTATTAAAATGACAAGGCGAACTGAAAAATGCACAACATTGAAAATAAATAAAGCAACTATTTCGTAGATATGGATAACTATTTTACTAGGCAAAATCGGTAAAGAAGTGATCTCATTCCTTTATAAAATAATCATTTCTCTTTCCTTATTGCCCCAACACTTGGTTGAAATATTTACACTATACAGTTTATTCTTAATAAACTTAAAAACAAAAATTCAAGTAAACAATATGTATGATAAATCAGAGGAAGGTTTTACTTTTTAGTTTTTACTGTACACCGACTAGTCATGGACGTATTGTCATGCAAGACACAAACCAGTATAACTTAATCTATCTTTGGTTTTGCTTTTAAAAATTTACTTTGGTTTTGCTTTTAAGAAAGAAACTTAAAATATGAGGTATATGGATTTCAATTAGAAAACTTGTTTAAATTATCAGGAAATATTAAAACCGTCTTGTAAAATTACGTTAAGTGAATTATCAATAGTACCAGCCTCAAAAAATCCAAGTTAATGGAGATATGCTACTAAGTTATTTCTTCAAAATGTAAGAATTTTTATTTCAAATTACATATGCGAATTTATCATTGTTATGTATTCTGCGTGTCCTCTATGGCGTTAATTAATTAAAATTCACTTAGACCACCACAAATGAACTATAAGCTTTTAAAATGTGGTTCTACAGAAGAATGCTGAGGGTTTCATGGGTTCGTAACACCTGTTATAATGGCGTATTGAAATGGATGGATACATTATCGATAAATAAATATTTGGTAAGACCTAATTGGTAAGCCGCCTGTCTTTCAGTCCGTGGATGATGGGTTCCGTTCCAGTTGAACTCGAAGACTTAAAAAGGCTTCCAGTTTGTTTTTCACAGGCCTCTTTTACATCTTTTTGGTTGGTCGGAAGAGATTGTCACAAAGCAACTAACCTACAATATTATTTAATTTACAACCAAAGTGTAAAAAAGAAAGCATTAACCTCAAAAATGAGAAAGTTAAAGTACTTTGGACATAGAAAGCGACGAGAAAAATATGACATCATCCAACTGGTATCGCAGTGTTAAAAATCAGTCCAGAAGTGCGAGAAAAAGAAGCATTTCCTGATTGAAAAACTTACGGGAGGGTTTTCTTTATAGCGAAGATAGACATAATAATTGCCCACGTCACTGAGGAGAGGAACTTTCAAAAATAATTGTCCCATCTTGTATTTTGTGTGATAATAAATGTTCAGAAGATTTTATCGATTGAAGACAATCACCAAAATTAGTTTATATATCTTATAATATGTGATAGATACATTTCGAAATAAGATATTCACCAGGATGCTTAAGTTTCATTAAATTAATTCAGATATCATTTCGAAGAGAATATCATGTGTATTTCTTCAATTTTATGTCCATACAAATTTTTGGGAAAGGAAAGACAAATAACGTCATAGTTTACGATATCGCTTAAATTTTTTTTATCTGAAAATAAACATTAATACCGAAAGAACTTTTTTTTATTAATGTCTAATTTATCTTTTTTCCAAAATAATAAAGTTTTTTAATCAAGCAGCAGACTTTAATTCCTGACGTCAAAAGTAAATTCGCATTAGCTTTTCACAAATTTCGTTTTCCGTATCTTCATAGTCTTTGTTTTATGAAAATTAATTCATACTTTTTTCTTTGACGAATCGATTCTAATGTAAATTACTTTTCAGCGCTAAGTAAACGCTTTAACTAGTTGTGGGGTATAAATCAACGTGTTCCTGCCGCTGCGGAGAGATTTGCATATTTTCGTTCATATTTTACCTTCTGGCCGGTTCACAATACAACGATACCTTTTTTACGGAAGTTTATTTATTATTTGGGATTTTTTGCACATAAGAAATCTCTTATACCCAATAAGAAACAAGTTATACAGTTTGTGTCAATCACTGGTTTTAAGGATATGATTTTTTTAGATTTCATTAAAACAAACAAATTGTTAACATAGCAACTTAAATGAAATGAACAAAATGAGTCAAGTTATGAAAAAAAAAACATTATTTATATTATCTGTGACATGAAAACGAGTGAGACATGGAAAGTGAAAAAAATGACAGGTAGTCGGGAAAATCACCATAAGTCATTAAAGAGATAATGACTTTTTTAATCGCTGATTGAAACAAAACAATGAGGGTGCAAGTCTTATTACAGCTGGTAGCCATTACATACAGTCTGTCAGTACGGGGAATAAAAGATAACGTTAAGAAGGAAAATAAATCACTGAAAATGTTACGAGATAATTTCTGCATAAATTGAAATTGAGTTAGTATGGAAGTTAGCTCTTGAAAAACGTTTATGAAATGAAATTTCGTATCTTTATTTTCGTCGGATACTTACTGCTCATAGGATATATGGCTAGATCCTTCGAGTGTATTTTATTCTTTAACCAAGACGTTATCCTTGAAATTTCTAATTTCGAATTAATTTTTCCCATATAGCATACGAAAAATACAAGGAAATATTATGTTTATTTACAAAATGCGAACGATAGAAAAAATAAACATTTAAAAAAATGAAACGTAATAAACGTACTTTTTAAATAAAACCGATTAAACCTAGTTTTAAGTCTTTGAACTTTAGATCAATTAGAATACCTTCATATTTATTACACATAAAATTCCAGACATGTTATTTATTACACATAAAATTCCAGTTACAAAATCCATAACCTATATATGGGATAAGCAAAAAACTTGAAGCGTAAATCACATAAAAACAGTTTTGAAATATCGTACATCATATTAATTATTCTCAAAAAATTCTTACACAGCTCAAAGAAAAATAACATTTTCAAACACAACCTTCTTAAAACGTAATATTATTATGTACGAGTATTTAGAACTAATGCTCGCAAGATGTGATGATATTAGATAAAATTTAATTTTTTTGACAGCTTTGACTGATAAATTTCATTTGTTGATTGCATGAAAATTGTCGGATGTTATTTTAAGATCGGCATTGAGTATGCTTGAAATAAATGATAAAATATTGTCGCTTGCTCTACAAAAAAAGATACAAAATGATTGTTTTTCATTTTCTTATATTTTCCGTTGAGTTTAAATTGTAACGAATGGCAATTATAAAATTTAGTATTTTCGTAAAAATGTTTCGTAAATCGGATTCCATTAAAAAGGCGTAGTAAAGAGAGATAGTATTGTACCAAAAGAGAAAAGAAAGAGCATGAAAAGGAGAGAATGATATGGAAGGAACAAGAAAAGCGGATGTTTTGAAATTTCAACAGATAATAATTATTTTTGTTTGTAAAATTTTAAAACGGGTTAAAATAACTTTTCATCATTTTAATATTCCAAGCCATAATTTAAATGTACATATGCAAAAAGGATCCAACCCAAATTTGACCTGTTCTAAGATATTTGAGGAAACAAAGCTTTTATCAGCATGGACTTGAAAGTATTATTAGTGATTTTAACGATGAAATACTCATATTTTACACACATAATTTTTAGGTATTCAAGAATATAAACCATATCATTTTTTAAGAATAACATTTTAAGGCCCTTTATAGATGGTGGGAAACTGATAATAAAATATTACTTCAATTTCTTCTGTTTCTTTTAGGAAGCGAAATCACTCAAAAAATTGATAAAATGTATGTAGCAATATTTTATCTATTTTGTTTCACTTAAGAATCATTTTGGTAAAAATGAAAAAAAAACTTGATAATGTCGAAGTCAATATTAAACTTTTTAGATTTCTGTATAATACTGTTTGTGCAACACAACCACCGATTTGATGGTTAATAAGAATAATTAAAAGATAATTTATGAAGCGCCGTTTAGAAAGCAGACTCATTTCAAGAGTGCTGTAACTTAGAAATGAAAACAATTTGTTAAATTTTTTTTTATGATTAATAGACGATTTCCTATTTTATTCTATTCTCATTGGAAAAGGAAAAATGTTCACTCTAGGTTTTGCTTATGCCCTCTCTAACAACTTTCTGGTTGGTTGAAAGAGATTATCATATGGCAATAAATCTAATAGGTTGTACTGTGTACACCGAAAGAGTATATACAATACAATAAAAATGGCAAGGTAATATCGAAATTTTATGATCTATCTATACTCGTAGTAATGAAGTTATTACATTTTCATTTAAATTGAACACATTTGCTAAAAATGAAAAGGGGAAATTTGACGCAGATTCTTTTTTAATTGTATTTTATAATCGGTGAAAATCATTGTTATCAGAAAACTTAAAGTTTCAGTTCTAGAGATCAATTTTTTATGCTTAAAAAGAGAATATGATTATTTAAGTTGAACAACTATTTCAACGTGTTCGTCAATCTAAATAAAAAAAAACTTCAATATCAATTTACTTGTTAAAAAAGTTTGACATTCACAAATCGTAATCCCGTTTCATTGCAATTTCGGCATTTCCATTTGAAAATTATCAACATAAGGTAAAGAGAAGAAAATTATCAACGTAAGGAACATGGGATTGTATTTTTCCATAAGTATAAATCAAAGTTATCACAAAATTCATTTATATTTTGTATTCTTTCATCTTTTTTACAATGCATCATTTTAAATATGTCACTTTAATGGAAAAGCAAACAGTCCAGTACATTTAATCTAATCTCTCTCCATCTTCAAATTTATTTTGCACATACATTATGTATGCACATACATACATACCATCACACCATTTTTCTGTCAAAGTTAGCAAAAAGGACCGATCTTCTGTATTTTCTGTCAAGATAATTTTTTTTGGATGCATACAGTGTACCATATATCTCATATAGCTCTTTTGTTTTTTTTCTACATTTTACATTCCTTCTAGCCAAATTTATTTCCCTTGTTCCAACCATACTCTTTTTATATAATATATAATATATCCCACTGAGGTCTGCATTGCCGATGTATAAACTTAGTCTTTTATAATATGTATATTCTCAAAAGATGTTTAGCTTACCTCAGCTTGCTGTTACTTAGTCTTTCGTAATATGTATATTCATTAAAGATGTTTAGCTTACCTCAGCTTGCTGTTACTTAGTCTTTCATAATATGTATATTCATTAAAGATGTTTAGCTTACCTCAGCTTGCTGTTGCGATTACTTTAATGGTGGTTTATTTTTACACCTGTGGTTTCAATTAACCTATTAAGTCTGTATTGACTTTTCAATTGCCTCTTACAATTATTTAGCGTAGAAAAATCTAGCCAATAATTAATTACGTAAAATGAGAAATATTACCCAAAGACAAAGTTTCCGTCAGATTTTTTTACGATCTGATCGAGTATATTGTAACAAGGGCCTTCGAAATTCTAGAAAACAAATTTCTTCTTAATATTTTTTTAATTTGTGTTTTTCTTCTTTGACATGTATCCTTCAGAAAGAATAAGCTCCTAAATTTTCATTTCGTAGAAATAGTTTTTTTTTGTCAACAAGAAGAAAAAGTTATGACGCAATGCGGATTTGAGCAAGTCTCAG
Source organism: Odontocerum albicorne (assembly GCA_949825065.1). Classification (NCBI taxonomy): domain Eukaryota; kingdom Metazoa; phylum Arthropoda; class Insecta; order Trichoptera; family Odontoceridae; genus Odontocerum; species Odontocerum albicorne. Next base: position 20,997,436 of record OX463839.1, on the reverse strand, counting down.
ACAAAAACAGAAAGCAATTAATCCTGTCAAAAAAATGCAAGTTGCATATAATGACCAAAAAGCGCAACACATGTTGTACACAGAACTTCTGCAAATATACGACTTAATCACTTTTTTCCGTGAGAATGGTGCAACAAGACTATATTTTATGCTGGTATTTACTACGTTTGAGAACATTATATGTAATATTTAATAATAATGGAAGTATCCCAAATCAACTTTCACTTTTGGATACCTTCGTGGTAAAGTTGGTTTCTCATTGTAACCAAAAAATAAAATGGGATTCAGTCTGATTAAGAATTCGTCTACTAGACTGTTGCTATATCTCAGTGTATGGTAGTACGAGTGTTTCCAACGTTTACTAAAGACAGTGACGTACGTTCTTACTCTAGTTCAAAACCCAGAGGTACGAGCGAGTCGAAGTTAAGTTTGCTCCCAATTTTCTGCTGTGCGGTTTTTATTTCGGCAGAAGAGTAAACTGGGTTGCGGAAAAGGTGTTTTCAAACATAATATCACATAATGTGCCTTTTGAAGCAGGTGATAAGAGGCAAAAACTAAGAATTAAATATTGAGATGCGTATGGTGTATTTGTGTTATAAAACATGATAATTTTTCAGCAATAAACAATTTCCACATTACCAAATGGATAATTGACTCATTTTTACGATAGTTATCCCAAGTAAGATATAAGTATTAGAGATGCCTGGTTTTTTGTTGCTAAGAAATGTAACAGGCAACAATCCTTTTTCGATATATTACGAAATAGTCTTTTTATATATTTTATATTTAATATATTATACTTTTGGTAAATTAAATAAATTGCGCCACTGTCCTCTAAATTATGAACTCCTAATTCGATTAGAACAAAAAATAGAAAAATAGTTGGTTTAAAGAACTTTTCGAGATTTATCTATAATATTTTGTTTAGGAACATGTATTCAAACATGTCAAGTGATATTCGAACGAAACAGGTACTTTTTCCGCCTAGTGTTCGAGGGTATAAGGAGGATACCCATGACTTCGGTCATATCTTTTCATTAAAAAAAAAGATTCTTATAATTCCACTCTAGCACGCATACTCGTCGATTAAAAAAAATCATTGAAGAATGGTTTTTATTGATATCATGAAGATCAGTATTGTTTGAAATTGTTAAATTTCACTCTAGGATGCATAATGCAGACGACCTCCATGGCCTAGTTGGTGAGACGCCTGTCTCCCAGCCCGGAGGTTGCGGATTCAAATCCCGCTGGAACCCAGATTTTTTTAAAAAGGATTCTAGTCTGGATGGCACTTTAGGCATCTTTAACATCTTTCTGGTTGGTTGGAAGAGATTGTTATGTGGCAATATGCCAGTCAGGTTACACTATATACAACGAAAGTGTACAATACAATAATTATTAGTTTTTTTTACTTTGCTTACCGTTATGACAATCATAAGTAAGAAATTTAGATGTTAGTTCGAGATATTAATAAAAACCTTTTGTATTTTACTTTAAGATTTTTGCATACTTCAGTAACTACTGTTTCGATAGATCGAATTAGAAGTACTGTATCTTTCAGTAGGACTCACATCGAGTATAACAGTTGAAATAATTATTTTCAGGTTATAAAGTACGAGTTTATGAGGTAAGTTTTTTTTAATAAAATGGTTTTACTTTTAAATAAATTTTGTATGTACTCAAGTATATTTTCATCATGAGCTTTCCTGATTTCGGGATGATGTACTATTTAATACTTTAGAAAAATTACCTTGTTTTTGTTAGCACGGTATTAGACCCGTAAAGTTGCTATCTATTTATGTTATATTCATTCAAATATAATATTGATCATGTTGTTCCGGCAATCCAAAAGTAATTCATTAATATATCTTCTTATTAATATCATCACATAAACGTAAAGTATTGTATTTCGCGAGAGGGAGAAAACTTATTGCAGGATGAGCCGTTTCCTTTACTTTCTATATGTATATATATATACATATATAGTATAAAGGGAAAAAAAAAAATATGAACGGAGAAATCTCCGTTTAGAAAAATAAATTTGTCAGCTTTATGTTTTTGCAAAGATCTTATCCAAACAAGACAGGGATTATCCTTGACCAAAAAATAGTAAAGCGTCCGAAACAGGACATAATCCTTCGAGTTTGTCTGTCCAAATAAATTGTGTTAAGATATCTTACGACAGTACTTCTCATTTTTGTCCGATACGGAAAACCGTTAATGGATTTACCTGACATAAATTGAATTTCGAAAATAATAAATTACTCCCCTTTAGATATTTTGTGATACTAGAAGTTAGTCCGTCCTAAAATGTCTAAATCTTTTATAAAATAATTGACTTGTAATTCTATTATATATATACGAGTATATATATATATATATATATATATATATATATATATATATATATATATATATATATATATATATATATATATATATATATATATATATATATATATATATATATATATATATATATATATATATATATATATATATATATATATATATATATATATATATATATATATATATATATATATATATATATATAATTTATACCTTGTTTCATAATTTTCCATTCATAACTCTTGATTAATTTAATAATTTGAAACACTTCCTCGAATACCATATTCCGCGAAAATTGATGTACGAGTATGTCTACCAGAAGCTGTCCTTGTGGGTTCCCGGTTATCCGAACGTTCACCTGGTCTGGATTTCTTGATAGAGTTGTCCATTTTATATAACCACGGTCTGCAGGTCAATGTCGATGTGCTCGAGTAGTTGTCTTTTCGACTTATTTACGAATTTTTTGCAAAGCAAAACATCAGTAAAACAATAATTTAATCAAACAAAATAAAAGTACAAAAAAAGTCTTTTTCAGTATTATTCATTCTTTACAGTAATGATCGTCGAGTAACTGTGAACAATAAATTATATGCATACATACCATCATGCCGTTTCTCTGTCGGGGTAAGCAGAAAGAAAAGAACGCCAAAATGATTACGACGCACATCTATCGCTTTTTCACATTACCTAATGCAACTCCTAGGGGTTTTTAAGCTTCAATTTATTAATTAGAGAAATTAATTCGTGTTATATTGACAAACATTATTATTCAATGTATAATATATTTGTTTATAAGGCTTTATTATTAATGATGTCGTGTGGCATTACTATCAGAGCAAGACGAAGAATTTCGATATTTTTGTAGTGTTTTGTCAGATGAGAGAAGGGCTACGAAGGAAATCGAATGGTGTTTAGCAACGAGAAAAAAAGTTGGTGGTGTAATAAAACATATCTACTCGAACCAGACAGAATCAAAAGGTTAACAAAACAAATATATGGTGTAAATGTGTAAATAACGTGGTAGAAGATGACCAAGGAAGGTATTGTTGGATTAAGTGAATACTATTTTGAAATAAGAATATGTAAGTAGAAAATAAATCGTAAGAATTTTATGAAAAGGTGTATGAATGTGGAAGAGATGAAATATAATATGTGTGTTGAGATAGGAAAATAAAGCGTTCTTTCCCCTCTGCCTACTCTAGTAAAGAAACGGCATGATGTTGTGTATGTAGTTTCTAAATTTTTATTCATGTTAAAAAAAATAATTACCAAAAATATTTAAAAGGAATATACCCGGAAAACGGTGTAATGGAACATAAAAAAAAATAGTAGTTTGTGTTTACAGAAGTAATATAAGGATTTACTTTAAAGTTGAACGACTTTTTGTATTTACTGAAGTAATGTAAGGATTTGCCTTAAAAATGAATGACTTTTTATGTTTACTGAAGTAATGTAAGGATTTACTTTAAAGTTGAATGACTTTTTGTGTTTACTGAAGTAATGTAAGGATTTACTTTAAAGTTGAATGATTTTTTATGTTTACTGAAGTAATAGAAGGATTTACTTTAAAGTTGAATGACTTTTTGATACTAACAAGAAATATTTTAGCAATTTACTATCTTACACATTAGAAAAAAGGTAAACCCTGAATATGACGAGCCCAACTCAATGAAAAAGCATTATTACATAATATAATTTACTCAAACGTGACGGAAGTTAAAGGAATTCTTCTTGTTGAGAACTACTGCTCTTGATAAGTTCGGAAAAATAATAACCATTAAATCACGTTCGATATGTAGTAGGTGGTAGATTAAGGAAGTCAACGAGACAAGGAGAAAGTCCTAAGATCATTACAAAATAAAGATTCAGAAAAAATAAAATACTTATGTTATAACTATAAATATTTTTTTGTTCTATAAATTTAACATTTTGGCCTTCAGTTAGAGGGTTGGTATTTATTTTTTTAAGAATAAATAGCACATTTTTTTAATGAAGTTCATTATTTCTTATACAGTTATGTTATCATTACCAAGTAGAGAACTAACGAGAAAAAGGAAACCTTTCAAAGCTGGTAAAACGAATTACTGCGGAGAATAAAATTTCCAGCAATGAGATATTAGTAAAATAAGATATAAAGAACCCTGTTTAAACAATTGAATGTCGTATCAGTACAAAAAAAAATTAAATTGTATTTTCATTGTATACAGTATAACCTGACAAGATAAATGCCACATAAAAATCTCTTCCAACTAATCAAGTTATTAAAATGGTCATAAGTGAAAACCTAACTTGAACTATTTTTAAAATATATTGGGCTGCAAACGGATTCGACCTCATAATCCCTGAGTTGGAGGACAAACATTCTATTAATTAGGCCACAGAGGTAAAAAATATCATGACGATTAAGCAGGGCCTGATACGTTGAGCGGAAAGAAAAGAAGAATAATATTGATTCTGAAACTAGTTCCCAAAGGATGGTTTATCATGTAATTACCTACATATATACAAAACTTTGATATGACTAATAGGAGAGGCGAAGTAACGTATACTTTAGACCTGTATGTGATGTGAAAACTCGAAATTAGTAAATGAGAAAATTTAAGTTTACAAGAAGTATTGATAGATCAAAAAAAGAGGTATTTTCAGACGAAAAACTGAAATTTCTCGGTTTATATGTTAGGTTAGAATGTAGAGTCAAGTATTTTTAAATTATTTGAAATTTTAATCACCATTAGAAATTTATTAACCTATAAATCAGGAAGTATTAAAAATGCTCTGAAAATCATCAATTTCAATGAAATTCTGAGAATAAACCGCAAACAGAAACTCTCTGTACACGAGTAAAATTGGTTATCACACTGAAAATCAAAAGGTAAATAAGTGGTTTAGAACAAAGGAGTTAGGATTACTAAATAAAGATCTTATAAATCTCTGAGTTGATAAGCGCGGTATGAAAAGTATTGTAGACAATGTCAAGCAAAACTGAGCACTGCATAAAGATAGTTTAAATCTCCGAGTTTGATAACCGTAATATAAAAAGCATTGTAGAATATTTTAAGTAAAACTGAGTGGTTGATAAATATAGTATAAAGCTCGGAGTTTGAAAACCGTGAGTTAAAAAGTACTGCGCATAATTAAAATAAAACTGATACATAAATAATGTCGCACAAATGTCCGAGATTGAAAACCGTGATATGAAAAGTATGGTAGACAATTTCATATATGATAAAACTGCCCGTTAATCAATATGTGCTACGGTACAGCCTTTTCTTGAAAAAAATTTGAACAAACGTGACAAATAACGATCTTATGGAATGCACGTTTTTTTTTAAATGCATTAACATTTTTTTCTCTCTTGGTAAAATAAAATAAAAAATGTGAGTTTTAGCGTAAATTTCCTATTTTTTGGGTTTTTAGCAGTATACGTGTATTTAACTATTTTCGAGAATCAGAGAAAACAGTTTCAAAACTTTATTTTTTAAAAATAATGTTCTATTAGACGCAACAACGATCACATTTCATAAAAACAGTTTTTAAGCGAAAAACAAGCTAAAAGTTAACAATGAAAAAGCATTCTTCATCAAAGAAAAGGATTAGTTTAATTTCAAGGGTTTAAAAATAGAACATTTTTCTTTCGCTTCATAATTGTAATTTTTTTTTAGAAAATTAGGCACCCCGTAATATTTTAGTTTTTAGCTTGGAACAAAGAAATAAGAAAACGTTAATTAAGACGTTTTCTGACTAACGGGCTAATTTACTAAATATAATTTTTTCGTTTAAAATATCTACGCTGAAGACGGCAAATGTTATATTTCTTAGGAAAAACATAATATTTCAAAATTATTATTGCATTTTTGCACTTAGACTAGTAATGAGTCCGTTCGTTGTGTAATCTCCATTCGACTCAGCTTTCCAGTTTTCACATCTTTGCTTTACATGAATTTATGTTATGCTGTAGTTTAGTTACTTTAATAAACAGTACCCTTAGTCATTTTGTTAAAAACAGTAAGTCAAATCATACTAGTAATTTATTTTCTTTATTTATAGATTTGATTATCTGCGTAGATTGAAACTAAAAAGTAAATTAAACCCAGTTTCTTTTATAAAAAATCATAGACGAATCAGTAGTATTGATTTTTCAAGTACAAAGATTTTTATTCACACTTCAAATATTAATTCTTGTATTAAGCTTGTGTTGTATTTAGTACAATCTGGTGGGTTTAATGCCATATGCTAATATCTTCCAACCAACCAGAAAAATGTTCAAATCAGACAGAAATCCTTTTTTTAAAGTTAGAGGTCTAATGAGAACCGAACCCGTAAGACAGGTGTTAAGACAAACGTATTTTCAACTAGGTTACAGGTATAATTGAAATACTTTAGCTATAGTGTAGTAATAAAATGAAAAATAAACATTTATTCAGAAGTGTAACTAGGATAGTAAGGTCGTTCAATATTCTGATGAAAGATAGACGATAAAGACTACATGTGATACGAGGCGGGAATATATTTTTATTGAAGACAAAACAGGATGGACAAAACAAACTGCGAAGGATAAAAAAAGGTTCAGTTTTATATTCAACACTAGAGTAGGAATCCAAAACGATTTTCTCGTAAAAATCCATGTTTTAAGTAAGCCAAAATATGTAGGAAAAACAACCTTAATCGTTGTTTCGCATCTTATCATCGATCATCAATTTTAACTGAAGGTTCTATCTGTCAAGTGTACGTCAAGGTAGATCTTGCTATTATCTGGCTCCCTTTGGAACATGCTTCAAGATTAAAGCCACAGATTGCCGAAAGGTTTTTTAACCATAAAATTCTCGGCATATTGGGAGTAGCACGTCTGAATTAGATTTTATCTTTGACAGTTACTCTGCTCCGGTTATGTGACTCGCCCAAAATGTGTTCATAATGTGATATATCATTCAGCCCACACGCTTATACATACGGAAAAGAAGATGTATTACACTTGCTTGACTTTAACTCAAAAGAAAAAAATAATCATTTTCTATAAAACGTGTTTTGTAAGTAAATTTTTGATAATATTACGAATCTACAAATAAAATAAGATATTTAGTGAATGACGTGAGTTTCGTTTTATGTTTATCACTGAATATTGTTATAATGTGGATACCATTGTAGTACTAAACGAGTGCAAGTATTCTTGCTTTTCAATGTGTTGTATCATTTCCAATATCTTCCGAGGAATTTCGTGCGTAGTCGAGCGATTCTTTATCCGAAGGCTCAATTACTGGTTTTAAAGATAATGTTATGTCTCAGACACACTCTTTATCATGTTCACATCACCAATACACATATGTTGAATGTTACCATACGAAGGAACAAATTAATTATAGTTGTAATTTTCGTTGTTCAGTTCAATTCCACCACATACAAAATATGTCATTCAGTGCAATCCATACATACTAGAAAACCCAAATCTTTATTTATTAGTAGCGCAACATCACTTGGTAATGAAAAAGATATTGCCCAACGAGACTCTTCTTTCGGCGGGGACATGCCTGAGTGGGAAAAGAATAGTAGCTAAGACGGATTTATTGTTCAATGTGATGGGAGTATGAAAATGACTGTCAGGGCAGAAAGTAAAGATACTCTATAAAGTGACTTAAAGCGTGTACTTCAAACAACCCGGCAAGATGTCATTACTTTCACAGAAAACTGCGAATGCTGAAAATACTTTGACATTTATATGTCGGAATAGCCAATCGGTTCGACGATGTTTTCTTCAGAATTTATCGACTCATCGCAGTGTCTCAAAATGTGATCCAGATGCCCGCAAAATTTTTAACAGGATGAAGGGACAAGGTTAAAGCTAAAATGTTTGTCACGAAGATTTTCAAGGCCAGAGAGAAATTGGGTAGCCTAATACCTTGTAACACCCACCGGGAGCCAAAATGCGTCCTGATGCAAAGAAAAAAAATATCTGTCTTCCCGCAAGGGATGAATATTATCAGTGTTGTCAAGTTAACTATCACGTTATGTACCATAATATAAAATAAATAATATGTTAACCATAATAAAAAAGCTGAACAATTTGTTCGTTTATTTATTAAATTTTACTATCTTGAACTAAAAAAAAGGCTTATATGGGTAGCTATATATGCAAAATCTTAATTATAACTAGTTTAAATTGTTATAATACGATATGCATTGTCGCGCGTTAGCGTCATGTCTGCAGTTCAAACCCCGCGCCTGATACTCTTGTCGAGTAAAACGGGTATTTTTCTCACCTAGTATTCGGGCTGTAAGTATAATTTTGACTTCAATTGTAAATAATTGTTTTTAAAGAAAATACTTCCTAGCTGCAAATATTTTTTTTCTTCCATGAAGAAGATTTTTCTGACTTCTAGTGTAGATAGCGCTAGACGGAGATTCATTTTGTCGTCCATAAGATCGTGGGTTGTGATACATATCAATGTACCTTTGCAGTTGTTAAGAATGATTTATTAATTGTTTCTAGAATAAAACTAGTTTGCATTTTGTCCCCCATAAGATCGTGGGCTGTGATACATATCAATGTACCTTTGCAGTTGTTAAGAATGATTTATTAATTGTTTCTAGAATAAAACTAGTTTGCATTTTGTCGCCCATAAGATCGTGGGTTGTGATACATATCAATGTACCTTTGCAGTTGTTAAGAATGATTTATTAATTGTTTCTAGAATAAAACAAGTTTGCATTTTGTCCCCCATAAGATCGTGGGCTGTGATACATATCAATGCACCTTTGCAGTTGTTAAGAATGATTTATTAATTGTTTCTAGAATAAAACTAGTTTGCATTTTGTCCCCCATAAGATCGTGGGCTGTAATACATATCAATGTACCTTTGCAGTTGTTAAGAATGATTTATTAATTGTTTCTAGAATAAAACTAGTTTGCATTTTGCCCCCCATAAGATCGTGGGCTGTGATACATATCAATGTACCTTTGCAGTTGTTAAGAATTGTTTATTAATTGTTTCTAGAATAAAACTAGTTTGCATTTTGTCCCCCATAAGATCGTGGGCTGTGATACATATCAATGTACCTTTGCAGTTGTTAAGAATGATTTATTAATTGTTTCTAGAATAAAACTAGTTTGCAGTCACGCTTAAGTTTTAACTAATTTTGTTTATTTACGTTCTCTTACCGATGTATTGTAAATACTATAAATCACTTAATATCCTGTTATCTGCATTATATCTGCGAATAGTTTATTATTAGTTAATACGTGGTGCTATCATTATTAGAAATATACACATTAATAGGAAGTTACTCTGTTCTAAAAATACTTCCATTCTGATATTATAGGTTTTATTTTCAGCATGATCAGAAAATTTTTGTCAGTTATTTTGTGCTTAAATCTTTCAAAACCAATATTTCATTGAATATCAGGATATTTTATTTTTATTTGGATAACTATCTTCCCTTAATTTTTATCACTTTTATTGTTGTGAAACAACTTTCTCTTTCTTTCCTTTTTTGAAAGGAATGCTTTTTTTAAATGAAAATTCTACACCTACTCTGGAGGACCTAGAAATATTTTAAAAGATTCCGAAGATGAATTGGGAGAATCATGGACAACATATCAAAATGGAGTATGTTGCGTGATGGATCGACTCTGCAACAGCGGCGAGGAACAACCTATGCGACAATTGCTGCAGTACCCGATGAGACCGGTGTCTTAGAAGGAAAAGGAGTTGATAGATAGAAAACCCAGTGCTGTAGAATATCCTAGATATTCAGCATTGGAAGTAGCAAGCTGAAAATCTAAACCTGTGTAGAAGTATTGTTATAGAATGGCAGTTTGTTCACGATCATTGTTAGCTAACATGCGTGGAAAGCGATTACAAAGTAAACAAATCTACGAGGTACCGAAGAATTTTGTCCATGTTTACAGCGGATATGGTAGGAGATGCGGGACTAGTATTGGACTCTACAGCTATAGTCGGAGAAGCGTCGGAGTCGCTGTGTCAGTCATCGTCTCTCGTAGAAAGCAGCCACCACTATATTCTGTATGTAATAGATCACTTTTGTTTATTTTATATATTATTTGTATGTCAGTATCCTGCATGATGTACGAATCAATTTTTTTTATAATTTTAACTACGCTAGCTTCACCATACAGGGCGTAGAGCTTTTCTTTAAACCTTTGTATTTACGCGCCATCGTCATAAAGTAGACCATATATTCTGTAGATTTTTTTCTCTCAATGGCAACGAGAACTTTTTCTACCCGTTTTGGAAGTGTTCCGGTCTCCAATGCGTTAGCACAGGTCTTAGCTGTGTTTTATAAAGTTGGCTTTTTGTGTTTCTGGAGAGAAAGCGAGATATAAGTAAGAGGATAAGTCCATCAACATCTATTTAGGACAGTATCGGCTTATTTATTTATTTTATAGTATTGATGGTCGAGCTATTACCTAAGAAACACAAAATAGTCAAAACCTTTAAAGTATACATACCATATTTAAGCTGAACTTGGCTTGTCTAATCTGTTACTCAAATTTAAAAGGAATATAATCAATCAATCATTAAAAAAAATATTATTAAGTGATATGACAGCAAAAGTGAAGAACATCAAAACTTGAAAACAATTAAAACGGAAAAATAATTATGTAGAAATCGTAAAAAAAATATAGCACAAGTACATCAACCTTTTTTGAAAATTAAATAGTATCCGTTAAAACAAACTAGGTATTGTCAGGAATCGAAACCACAACTCCCGGTGGGGGAAATGCTCTCTTAATAACAAAGTCAGGGTGGTCAAAGATGGTCATTTGACTCAAATTAATTTAAATTTTGCCCAAATTTCGAGACTGACCTAAATAATAAAATGTAACTCCATTAAAAAACCCAAAGTTATCTTATTAGTTCCAGTGTTAGAAGTATTAAGGTTGATTGACGAAACCTGTTAATGAAGAATAATTTAAGTTCACATATTAATCACAATTATTCTTTAGATTTTGGATTTAAGTGAGTACACATTATGTTGATCATGTTAAAAAAATAAAGACCGAATAAATAATTTGTCACAAAAAATTAATGGAAACACAAAATTGTTGGAAGTTTTCCAGATAGATTCCTTTCAATATTTAGCACGTGCGCTTTGTGCGTTCATCGAGAATATAATCAAATTTTAATTTATGCAAACAGAAATCTAAAATGGAACGAGCCGATATTTCGGTGAGATGCCGATCTGACGAGAAAAGCTTTAATTACACAAGGGATTTTTTATTATATTAACAGAAAGTATCCAAAGGAATAATAAAGTTATGGTTAAATTCCCTCGAGCGGTTCTAGTTAAATTAACCTAAAATGATGTTTGATTTCATTATTCATCTTTAAATACTTTAAAATACCCAACTCTAAAGTAGTGTTTGAAATTCGTTTGCAGTAAAGAAACGTTTTTTTTCTTCGTATTATTGAATTTAACATTAATAGTCTTTTTCTTAACTAAGAACATAAGCTTTTTAATAATATTATATTAATTATATGGCTAATATTCTATTTAAAAAACAAATCAGACAAAAACAAAAAAATCTTATACATGAAATTGTTTCGAAAATTACATGTAAAAGTACATAAATCTAAGAATATTGAAAACATGTCCCAAATGATCAAAACAATAGTTCGATCCCATCACCACCCACGCAGTTATGGGCGACAATAAAATTATACGTCCAGCGCGATTTACATTAGAAGATCAAAATCTTGTTTATATATTATGAACGTAACGTCACTTACTCGTAGTAACGAAGAAATTCTCAGATTTAAGATCTGGAGTTCAAACAGTCGACAAAGTTGCCAGTACTTTCGCAAAAAGCTTCGAATGCAGCAAAACTATCCGTTGACACCACTTGATCGGAGTCCGAGGATGTACTGATATAAGGTTGAATATCGAAATGACAGCCGAAATTCTCGAAAAACTTGAAAGTAATTACTACGAAAACATTAAATTATGCCAAAAGGTCTTTCGGAGTTTTTGAAGTTCGATGTGCTGACATTTCGAGAACGTTATATATTTTATCTTCAGGGTAATTAACTTACGCAGTTCGTATTTAATTTGTAGAAATATAAGGAGTGTAAAAGAACTTTTTTAAATCTTCATCACTTAAGAAAGTGTTTTAATGTAAACAATCATCACAATATTTTTTTCTCAATATTAAAAATGTAGAAATATGAGTGGTAAACATGCAAAAATAATTTTTATTCCTAAATATTTCATATCTGACCTTCGTGAATTCCCATTTTCTCCAGAGTCTATCAATATAACGAAAAAAAGAAGAATTCGCCCAAGAGACCTCATCGAATTATTTTTCCTTTTGTATGTTTTAAGACGTTATAAATCACGAGGTAGGAAACTCAATCACAGCAACGAAGGATATCACAAATCTCCCTTCCGCACCATTTTACTCGGTCGCAAGGAAGATACGATATTGAAAAGTAACTTCATTTTCTTATTTATTCTCTACGCCTAGTACAATGACCGTTCAACTGTTGTGATCAACACAATATTTTTTACGCCAAATTCAAATTGAATTTTTCTTTTCAATTTGTGTTAGCGCTGAAGGTTGTATAGCGGTAAAAACTACGCAAGCTTTGCGAAAAGGGAAGTTTTTTTTTAAAGAAAAGTAGCTTTGGATTTCAATTTGATACCATTTCGTCGTTTCTTTTTATATCTTAAAAACTTTAAAATAAAAATGAATTTATTTTTAAAACCAATTAATCGGAAATAAAAGTTTTCGAATAATGAAGTTGGTTTTTTTTTAATATTTGACTTTCATTGTATTGTATTGCACTGCTATTGTATACTTATATATTAAAATATGGCGTTTTTTTAAATCCGTTAATTTTTCACCAACTGACCAGAAAGATGTTACTTTTTGTAAAAAAAACAAACTCTTGAGAATAATCTGGGTGGAACATATGCATTTTTCCATATTTTATATACAAAACGTGTTAATGTTTAAAAAAACCGATATATGATACATATGAATATATGATACCAAATTCAACGACTTTTATTAATAACATAAGCAAAAAGACATACATCTAACTAGCTTGAATAGCTTAAGATTCCGGATTACAGAAAAGTCTACGGTTGTCTCATATACCACCTCTTCAAGCTTGTACGCTGCAAGATTAACATTAAAAAAATGTAATTGGGCTAAGTCACTGAGAAAATAAATAATAAGCTGTATTGAGAGAATAAATAAAGATTTAGATTCGAACTACTTTGACTTCGTAATTCAAGAAAAATACTTGTAAATTGGATTACCAGGAGAGTAGTTTCATATTTGGTGCAATGTTACGTTTGAATTTGACTAAAAAATACGATATAATTTTTCGGACAGATTATTTATACATACACATATATCAAAACAATTTAAATAGAATAAATAAAAAATGTTCGTTTGCAAATTTGAGAGACTGAGAGCTTTGAATAACTAAAAGGAGTAAAAATCAGTCTGCATTCGTATTTTTTTTATTTCTCAATGACCAATTGAGATCAACGCCAAAGATATCCTTAAACAACCTAAAACTTTGCGGAAAAATACGAATTATTTGGATGAGTCTAGTTGGAATCGATTGTTGAATGTGTAACCTTCGGTACAGTTCACTACACGGTTAAGTTTCAATTTAACCATATGACTAATTATTCCTTTATTTTAATTTTGTACATTTGTTTGTAAAGTAATAAATTCGATAGTTTTAATGTGTCCTTTGATTTATTATCGTTTGCTTTTTGAAATGTGACCCATTTAAATTTTCAGCGAACTTCCTGAAATCGGTGACCCGCAGTGGAGCTTTCCATTTTTATCATCTCTTCGGCAGTGATTGAGATTAACGCTGGGAAAGCTATCTTTTGCTGAAATTCTGATTGGAAATTTTATGCAAACGACGAAAAAATTATTTTTTTCGAAAATAGATTTTTAGTTCGTTTAAAATAAATGTACATTAAAAACTGTCTTCGAAATTTTCTTTCATCGAAATAAAAAGCTTCAATCAAAGTTAATTTTTAGATCTAAACTAATACCGAAAGGCTTAGAGATGAATGTGAAGTTAAAAAAGTATGTTGAGTACGATGAAGAAGAGCACTCTGCAATGGTTTGGGCACGTAGATAAAATTAATGAAGAAAAATTAACAAAACAAATATACAGTGAAAATGTGAGAAGGCGTGGTAAACAAATACCAACAATGTATGGTTGAATTAAGTGAATGATATTTTGAAATAAGGGAAGATAACAAGGAACATAAATCGTAGGAGCTGTTTGAGAAAGTGTATGGATGTAGAAGAGGCAAAATATGTGTGTCCAGGTAGAATAGTCTGGCGTTCTGTTCTTTCCGCCTACTCCAGCAGAGAAACGTCATGATGGTATGTTTATATGAAAATTCATTTATATTTTTATTGACGTTGTTGTACAATATAAGTGAAAAAATATCAAAATAATATTTATTATTAGAGCACAAAAATTAAATATGGTAAAGGAAGATAAATGTATTTTTATATTACTCGTATTATTGAGGCGTAAATATTTTAATGGTTTATTTTGTTATTCTAATTTATTTCCTTGTTATGTAAAACGAATGAATAAAAATGTCCGAGGATGAAGATTTCCGATATTTAATATTTCACTCGTTGGAAAGTGATTTCATGGGATTGACAATTATGTCAATCTTAAAAAAAACCTACAGTAAAATGAACATAGTTTCTCAAGGAAAACACATAAAGCGCTGTGTTTTTTAATTCTTAAAGACATCTCATAAGGGCAAGTAAAACAACTAAGATGGAATTAGGTTTGGAAGTAAAATGAAAACTTGGATGCCAATAATGATTAAAAAATATTTATATGTTTGTAACATAATAGTATTTGTATGTAATACATAATATTTGTATGTTTGTATATGATACATAATATTTGACAATTGTAATTTATTTTTATCAAACCCTGTTTATTCCACTTTTTTGTAAGGGTATAACCCTACCGAATTCAAGGCTTTCACCTCATCTTCAGGGGAGCACAAACAAGACTTGGTGAATGGTAGGAGCTGATGAAAGAGCTGATGATGAAAAAAAAAGATGTTCGTTAAGTGAAATCGGAAAATGCGCCAAAAATATTGAAATAACTTTATGTTTTGTTTTTTATTAGATTTTCCCCAAAAAGTGTTATTCGAGAAGTTTTCAGTAAAAAAATATGTACTTGGTAAAACAAAAAGTTTTCAGGCAAATTGTACTTTCTACCACATAAAATCGGTAAAATTAATCTAAACAACGGTTTAATGAGACCGATCTTCGTGTTTTTCGAAACTGATGTCTAATTAATCTCCGACTAATAACGGCTGGTGAACGCCATCAACCTCTATTGGTAATTTTATATCCGATTTTACGAGCAGCCCATAAAACGTGTATTTCTCAATGGACTTAACGACATCACCCTTTCAGTCAATCTTTGAGTACTACCGCGTGTGTGTTTAAAATAATAGTTCGATTTTGCTAATCGTTTTATTATTTTCCCAGACTTTCATATAACTTTATTGGGGTGATTTTCAATGAGAATACATTAATTTTATAAAATGGAATGCAATTATCAAAATTGATTTTTTTTCTTGTTCAAATAAATCTGTATTCGCATAAAAATTAAGGCTTTCAACTTTTGTGTGATCGACTCCATTTACACGACGCAACAATCGTTGCAGAATTGAAAAACGACTTCCTAAAGATTTTGCTATATGTTAGGTTCTATTTTTCATAAATATAATATAATACATCCATATATGTAAAAAAATCCTAAATATAAAAATCTAAATAGATACCAATTTATGATTGATGACAGATGTATTGAACTATTTATTGAATTCAAATATCTAGGGATATTTACCTCAGTTACAATGATCTCGGACTGGATAAAAAGAAAAAAAAAGGTAAAACACTAATAATAATAAAAAATTCAAGAAAAGTTGATAGACTTGAGGATTTGTTCTTATCGGCTTTGAATTTTTAAAGCAAATTGTGATTTGTAAAATTTTCGGCTATTTAGGTATTCCTGAAGTTGTGCAGAATACTCCAGTACTCGTATATTTATAGCACATTTTAAATAGTTTTAGTTGTTAACAGTGTACTTTTCGTTCTTTTGATGTGTTTATTTTCATTATTGCAACATTCATATTATTGTTGCAATAACAAAATAAACACATTAAAATAACAGTAACACGTAAATATTTGAGAGCCTTTATTTTTGGTTAGTATCCGTTTTCTCGAGTAATATGTATTTCTTTGTCTGTTTGGTTTTAATTGGGTGACTTGTGAAGCTTTAGCAAGTTTGGGTCGATTTGGGTGACTTGTGAAGCTTTAGCAAATTCTTGAAGAAAACCTTTTTTAGGAAGTCTATCAAAATGTGTAATTTTCAACAACACCACCTTAATCAAATAATCGTGTAAAACGAGGGATATTTGCTTTGTAAAAGTAAATATATTGCTTTGATGGGCTTGGTGAAGCTATTTTGGTAAAAAGTGTCCTATTATGACGTTAAAAATAACCGTAACACGCGAACTCATAAACACCATTGAGTACATTTAGGTGGAATAATATCTAAAACTATGTATAGAATCTGCTTTTAACAAGAATATTGACATTGCTTAAGATGGCTTTGATGTTTAGGTAGTCTTCTAGATAAAAACGACGAAGACGCGGGACGATAAATCCATTGTATACTTTATGTAAAATAGCAATATAACAGCAAAAATACACAATATTATCTTACACCATTTTTAACGACCTTATGAGGATAGTTATGATTGCATTGTTAAAAGAAATTCCAAAAATTAATGATTCCATAGTTCCACGTTTGTTAAACGCCTGTTTTGCGACCTGAGGGTTACGGATTCGATTCCCATTTGCACCCAATTTTATTAAAAAAGGGTTCAAGCCTAGATGAAATTTTATGCGACTTTAAAATATTTCTGATTCGTCGAAAGAGAGTACCCTATGGTAATAAATCCACCCGGTTGTACTTTATAGAATATAAGTGTCATAAAAATGGGTTTTTTGATGCGCTTATAATTATTTTAAAATCTCTTAAAATTGACGACCTCCGTGGCTTTGTTGGTAAGACGTCTCTCATTCAACCCGGGGACTGTGTTCTGGTGGAACCCAAACATTTAAAGGTTCCATTTTTAACTAGTTGGAAGAGATTATAACTTGTAAACAAGTTCGGTAAGTTTGACTGTATACAACGAAAGTATAAATGCAATATATAATACATAGATCTAAATGCTGATTTTGACTTGATTGTTCTAACGGAGTGTTGGATCAAGGACAAGTTTCTGCCAAAACACTTACACGGTTATAACATACATAAATCTACACATAATATAACTCAGAATGAGGGAGTTGTGGTATATGCAAAAAAAGATCTTGAGATTACTGTCACTGAAATAAGCGTCACTGCTGCTAATGTGTTGAGGATCCAACTGAATATGCAGACTATAATTGCAGTTTATCGTCCTCCACATATGCATGATATTGAGTCCTTTTTGGTGGCTCTCGATCAATTGATTAGGCAAAGTTCTCGGGAGGTCGTGCTTGTGGGGGATGTGAACATTGATATATTGATGGAAGATCAGAGAAATACCTTGAATTACCTAGAGCTAATGACTTTTCATGGATTGATTCCTTTTATCACTACTCCCACACGCGTGACTTTGGGCTCGGGTTCCTGCATCGATCACGCAATGGTGAGAACTCGGCAGAAGGCTAGAGCAGCAGTGTATGAGACAACAATTACTGACCATTACGCAATTATATTGGGGTTTTCAGAGGGTGCAGGTAGACAAATAGGGATGGGCATGAAGAGAAAAAGAATCACGAGCATACCAGAGCTCTTGCACTCCCTTGATTCGGAAAATTGGCAGGACACTCTCAAGTCCCATAATGTAAATGAAGCTCTGGAGAGCTTTATTAACGCTTTTAACTCCCATATCAACTCAGCCACACAGACAATACACAGTAAAGGCAGAAGGTACACAAAACTCAAACCTTGGATCACTGATGGATTGATTTATTGTATACGCAAAAGAGATCGTCTGCACCGGGATCTCAAAACATGCAGTGATCCACATTCAAT
Source organism: Odontocerum albicorne (assembly GCA_949825065.1). Taxonomy (NCBI): domain Eukaryota; kingdom Metazoa; phylum Arthropoda; class Insecta; order Trichoptera; family Odontoceridae; genus Odontocerum; species Odontocerum albicorne. The sequence goes on along the minus strand of OX463839.1, from coordinate 20,978,957 downwards.
AACATTTTACAAACAATACAAGAATACATGCAAGAAACTCATTCAAAAAGCAAAGGAAAGTTACTATAGAGCAAAGATTGAAGCCTCAAATAATGATCAAAAGATAATTTGGAGTGTTATCAGGGACATAACCGGTACAGTGAGAGAGAGAAATGCCCCTTCTACATTAAACATTAATGGCACAAAAATATCATTGACACAGGAACCACAAAAGCTTTGTAGTGGCATTAACGAATATTTCGCCAATGTAGGCAATAATCTCTCACGTAACATACTTAATAGGAACAAAACGACTGAACAGTCATTGAATGACGCTATTCTTCATTCTTTAAAAGTACCCGAATATACATTTTATCTAACGCCAACATCGGAAAAATAAGTTCTAGCGACTATTAATATACTTAAGGCAAGTAGCGCCTCGGGGCCTGATCAGATTACATCTGCACTGGTAAAACATACTCAAAGATTTATAGCACTACCACTGAAACATGTAATCAATTTGAGTTTTAGAGGTGTAACTTTTCCGACTGCATTAAAACGTTCGCATATTGTCCCAATACACAAGGGAGGCTCGATGGATGACTTAAAAAATTATAGACCCATATCTCTACTGAGCATTCCTTTAAAAATTATTGAGAAAATAGTGAATGACCGACTGATGAAATTTTTCAATATGCACAACATTATCTCTCCTAATCAGTTTGGGTTCCAAAGGAATGTGGGAACTGAAACTGCTTTGCTTAGTCTAGTAAACAGCGTTACCACCACTTTGGATAATAAGAAAGCATGTTTGGTAGTTTTTTGGACCTTGCAAAGGCTTTTGATACAGTGTCTCACCGAATATTACTTACCAGATTGATGGAGGTGGGCAAATGTGGGCGCTCTTCTAGTTGGTTCTCTTCTTACTTGTCTGATTCAGAGAGAGAGTCAAATTGGGTGATAGTGTATTTGGTGAGCCTCTTTTTGTGAGATTCGGAGTACCTCAAGGTAGTGTTCTGGGACCTATATTGTTCCTGATATATGTCAATCAGTTGTGTAATCTTTCTCTCAGGGGTAAGATTATTACTTTTGCGGACGACACGGTTCTTCTATTCGAGGGCCGAACATGGGATGATGTATTCCTAAAGGCTAACGAAGAATTACGTGTAGTTAAAGAATGGATGGACTCAAATTTATTGACTCTAAATTCCCAAAAAACTAAATACATCACATTTAGCATATCTACAAGAACTCAAGCACCTACAAATAAATACATAACACTACACACTTGTTCACCCATGTCTGACTGTAGTGGTGTTTCCTTGGAAAGGGTTGATAGTATAAAGTACCTTGGAGTTTATGTTGATCAGTTCCTTTGTTGGGAGGTCCATATTAACACTCTGAGCGCAAAAATCAGAAAACTAGGATACATATTCCGTATGATTCGAAATGTGCTCAGTGAAAATATTCTTAAAAGTATATACTTCGCCTTATGTCAGTCAGCACTTTCTTACGGTATACCAGTTGGGGGGGGATGCACCTTAACCCAAAAACACATATTGCAGGTTTCCCAAAAATTGATTGTGAAAATAATTAACTTCCTGCTCGGTATCCCACGGCGGAGCTTTTCAGAGAGTATCAGGTCCTAAACATAGCCAATTTACATCTCAAATCCATTCTCTGGCTCTACCATCGAGAGGAAGGGAAGATGCAAACTCAGCAGACACACATGACACGCATGGCAACTAATGAAATGTTCACCATCCCTAGAGTTATAAACTCTTTTGCCCAAAGGCAATATGCTTATTTGGCTCCCATTACATACAATGGCGTGCCGACTTCAATAAAGGTAAAGGTAGGAAAACCATTTAGACAGTCGATCGGAGCGTGGTTGTTATTGCGACAGGATTTTGAGTACTTGGGCTTTCAGGATGAATGACGAGTGGAAAGGATTTATGTGAGCTCATGAGTGTGGGTCTCTTCTTGTTGTTTTAATTTTGGTTGTTTTTGTATTTGTGTTTCTGTGTATTTTTTTTTGTTTTAAATTTGTTTTAAATTTGTTTTAATTTTTATTCTTATGATTGTGTGCGGTATATTGTGGGATGAATATTTTTGGTCTTTCTGGACTGATGATGTGTGAGGAGTTGAATTTCGCAAGATGTTTCCAGTTGTAGTTGAGTGTCACTGTTTGTCAGGTTGATGAGAGCGTGCAACGGGGTTTTTTTTGTCTAATCAAAAATCGGAAAGAAGTATTGATTTATTTTTTCATGCTAAATATCCTCAGTGAGATACAGGCAAAAGCCTAGTTTACTGGGGATACGACAAATGAAAGGCAACAAACCCAGATCCATTAAAATTATATGTCCAAATCAAATTACCTGTTGTTTTTCTCAAATTGTGTATATTTCTTGTCATGTGTAATAATAAATAAATAAATAAAAATAAACATAAGTCGATCTAAATAAGGAATTATTTTAATCACCCATAAATTCAATTCATTTGAAAAAAAAAGTGAAAATATAGATTGTTTATAAGTAAACATATTTAAGACAATATACTTGTTTACAGCTAGCTGTACACAATACAACTTGACTGTAAACCGCTAAGTTGAACTGTATTTAACGAAACTGTAACACAATATAATTAATTCATAAGCCAACACTTTTAGACAAGATATTTTAAAATCTCTCTTAATTTCACTATTTTGAATAATACACGTACCACAATATATTACACTTGAAATATGTAACGTTGAATATTCCGTGACATGAGTAATATCAACCAAAAGCCAAGAATCTAATAACATTTTTTGTACGTGGCAAAACGCAGTCCGGGGAGGAATGAGAGAGCGATTACAGTAGGATTCATCCAGGACCAACTATCATTAATCCGTTGCGGGGTTTAATTTCCACGCAATTTTGAATTTGGTCGTTTGCTCACAGACATGAAAACGTTAAATGTTTTCAAGGAGATGAGACTCTGATGTGGGCTGCGATTCGCATGACTTTTGCGCGATTATACACGTTTATAGTCGAGAAAGTTTCACGCGCTGGTAGGAACAGCACTCGCGAGTGACATTCACCATGTTAATATGACCCTAACAGGACTGGTCCTGCTTCACGTTAATTTGCTTTTCGCTATTATTTGCTTAATCCCGATTCTTGGTGTCTTTATCTGCATTGTATAAGAAGTATGCAAGCAGACCACTACGAACGAGAACTTTGCCTTTTGTATCCGCGGGACTGAAACTTGGTGTGATATATTTGATGAAGTAAATGAAGATTTAACGGAAGTCTAATACATGTTTAAAAGAAATTGCTACAAGCATAAAATTTTACAATTATTACGAGTATTGATAGAAAAATATAATATGCTTCCCGGCTTTTGTACAAATGTGTAGGGTGCATAAATAAAATAGTTCGAAAAGTTTATTTGAGTGATTGAAGGTAGTGGAGAAAGATACAGGCATATATACCATCACGACATTTCCCTGCCGGAGTAGACAGAGCGCCAGACTTTCCTATTTTGACACACTTCCTTCGCCTCTTGTACATCCATACACTTTCTCATACAACTCCTACAATTCATCTGATTTTCTACGTCTCCTTCTTCATAATATCATTAAGTTGGTCCTACAATATTTTTCTTGGTCTATCTCTACCACGTCTTGCACTCTCATTTGCACGGTATATTTGTATTTAGTATTTCTTCATTCGTTCGTTCCACATACTCAAACTAATAAAAAGTGTTTTTTTTCATCTTATTCAACACATCAACTTTTAGTTCATATTCATCCCTTTTCATTTCTTTCCGTATTCTGTCATACATTATTACCTTATGTATTCTTCTTAATACACGCATTTCTACAGAATTTATTTGCCTCCTATGAATCTTTTTCCACGTCTACGTTTCACTCTCATACATCAAAATTGGCACCAAAGTACTATTGTGGTCTCTCGTCTTAGCATATTTTGATACAGATCTGTTCATTGTTTCCTATCTCCACACGCCACATGATATACCTCTTAACTTTTTATTATATGAGAAAATACTACTTCAATAGCATAATTTCTCAACTTAGAGAAACGATACAAGGAAAGTATATGAACGTAAGATGAGTCGACATAATAATAATCCAATATGTACCGTTGAGAGTTGCCCTACTGAGGATGGATGATATGTGTGAGATTGGTTTAGAGGAGATGAGAGTGGCTGTCAAGGGTATGGAAAGAGGGAGGTTGCAGAGTATGATAGTATAGCCCCTAAGTATAATGTATATGGAGGAGATAGATTGATTGAATGAATGCATGTATTTTTAATAAATATCGGATCTCTGGAAACACTCATTCTGACTGGAGGAAGGAGTTCATGTACCATTGTACAAATGAAAGGGCTGTAGACTAGAGCGCCATAACAACATAGTTATAAGTTTATAAAGTGGTACGTAAACTGCATGCAAATATTTTGATTGGAAGAGTGAGGAAAATAACTGAAATGAAAGTATGGAATGCCCGAAGACATTTTTGGTAAAAGAAGATGAATGGATGAGATTTCTTGCGTTGTGAAATATGTTTAAAAATTTTTAGAGAAAAGAGAATAATGTATTTTGTGCATTTGTAGACTTAGAGAAAGCGAATGGTCGTGTAAGAAGAAATACACTATGGGAAGTATTAAAAAATTATGGCATGATTGATAAATTAGTATCCTTAATGTGTAGAGACGGCAATGCGTGTGTAGGAGTAAATTGAGAATTAAATAAGTAGTTTAAAAATACTAAAGGTGTAAAGAAAGGATGTGTAATATTCCCTTAGATATTTTATTTATATAAAGATTCATTTATGCTTGATTTAAAATATGATGTGAGAGGCATAAGAACCAGTTAAATAAATGGGTGTGGACTTCTGTGTACTGATAATATGTTTATGCTAATTAAAATTAAGGTGATTTAAGGGATATAAAAAGTCAGCTATATAAGACATGAGTGGTAAAGGTTTGAAAATAAATGTAATGAATCGACGATGTGATACAGTATATTATAATTATATAAAGAGGTGTGATAAAAGTATATGTGATGTATTGGTAAACTCAGAGAAATTATATCAAGTAGATGGGTTTTGTTATCTAGGCAGTATTTTACGTGTGATGGGCGTTGGATTGAATGGGACATTGAAAGAAGGGTAGCGATATGAAACAAAGTAAACGGAGCACGTAATGTAATATACAACAACCGCGATATATCAAAAGTAGCAAAAATTACAATACATAATGGTGTTTTGGTGCTCTCAACTGGACGTATGACAAGAAAACTGAAACTTGGTAAAAGAAGGTTGAATTTTAATGCTGTGGTGATGCGTGCACCAAGAAAAAAATATGGAGTGGCAATGTATGAAAAAAGGTGGAATGAAGACAAAATGAATGAATGATAAAATGTATGTTTTAAGTAAGATGAAAAAAGGAACATAAAAGTGGTTTAGGCGTGTGAAAAACATGAATGACCAAGAGAGTATACATATACAAGTCAGAAGTGCAAAGGATGCGTGGATCAAGTGGACAAGATTTTGAAAGAAAGTAAGGTGAGAAGATGAATAATAAAACTGTAAGTTTGACGAGATGTATGAATGCGGAAGATGTGTGATTTGTGTGCTTAAGTAGAAAATTTTGGAGATCTATTCTACCTGCCTACCCCGCAAGGAATACGGTGGGATTATATATCTGTATGTAAGGTAGTGAAATTTAGTACTGCCTCTAAGTTTGTCTAATTATATTTTGATGAATGGTTTATGTCAGGTAACATATTTTATTGCCGCGCTAAGGTAAGATTTTTAAAAAAAGTCTCGGCTTCGACGTGGTTTTAAGACATAAAAGAACAAAAAACAAGAAAAAAACGTTGTAAGAAAAATTAGAAGAAATAATCAAAATGTTGAAGCAAGTCCTGAAATTCTTAGAAAGCAAATAGAGAAAACCTTAAACGGTACAAAAAACTAACGAACTAATTAAAATAAATATTTAAAAGCACAATTATCGAGATCTTTGAATGAGTAAAGAAAGTAATAAAGGGGGGTTTTCTGATTATTCTGGAAAATGCTATTTGTTTTTGTCTCAGTTTGAACTGTCAGATACTCTTTAGTCGACTAATGTAGAGCTCCCCCAAATGTGATGGTAAAGTTTTGACTTTTTGCTGCTGAAAGTGTCTAATTACATTAAAGTAATGGTTTTCACGCGAAAACACTTTTGATGTTGTTCGTTAAATTGAAGAAAAGTTTTGAATATACTATTTTATAGTCTTCCAGGACATTTCGGGGAGCGCAATGTATAGTAATTAGAGGAAACCTGAATTTTATGTTTTTATAGCGTTTGTTATTATTTAAAGATAGGGTGTTAGATAACTTCTGTTTACGGTTTTAAAAAAAAACTGTCTTTTTACAAATTAAAATCATGAAAAGTGTGAAGTTCAAATCTAAATTGATAATTTTATTTGTAAAAATGTCCAAGTCTGGTACTTTTTAGATAGATTTCGATAGAAATACTACCCATTGCAGAAGGCCTCATGTCGCAACTCCCGGCCAATTTTAATGCTTCTATCATGTGACCACGAGACTCCAAAAGACTGAGAAAAAGTTTAATTAGAATTCATTTCAATGATTTAAATAAAATCAAATACGCGTAGTCGTATATATTCATATTTTAGAATTCAAAAAGTGTTTTCTAACAAAATTTCATTTCTTTCTCTTATACTCCATATCATAATCCAAAGGAGATTTGAAATCTTGATTTGATGTGACAGAACGTAAAATGTCCGACAGAAGGTCTGGATCTTTGATCTGGGTGAAGGCATTTTATGTTTTATAATTGTTTTTATTTTAATTTGAAAATTTCGGGAGCAGCATTTTAGTCGTATGGCAATCTCTATAATTAAACAGAAAAATGTTTTAAAGATTTTAAATCTTTTTTCCATGATTGTTTTAGACGGGGTGAGATCTCCGGATCTCGATTCAGGTTATGATCGAAGGCTGCGTGTACTTTGACTCTCTAGATTCTCAGTAGAGTTGGCAAACCCAAATATTTTAAGAGAACATTTCAGGAAGCGGGATCTTTTGTATGGAATAGTTTTCCGTCTTCGCTGAGGTAAATCTCCAAATTTGCGTAGTTTTTGGTAGATTTGAAAAGTCAATTGTCCTCTGTATATCTTCTGTATGTTAATAGGTTGCGCTAGTCAGGAAGCACTATTGAGGTGATCTTAATGGTTGGGAAATTGTATCAAATAATCATTAAAATAAAGACAAAACCATACTGAACCGACTTTAAAATAAATTGGGTTCACACGGAAATCGAACTCGTAACCCCCAAATAGAAAACAGGCGCTTTAACAACTAAGTCGGGGAGATAATCCTAATTAGAATAAACTGAAATCAATAAATCTTTCAAAAACGTTGAAATTATGAACATTATTTCAATAACGTAGATATTTTGTACTTAGGAAAATTATTATTTAAGAAATTATTATTATTTACATTAATCGTAATGAACATTTTTATACAAAATAAGATGCATACATTTTTTGACTAATTTTGACATCATTTTTTTACCTTGTATATAATATTACCTCTACATATTTTCCAAAATGAGAAAAAACAAAATAATTTTTAGTGTCTAGGAGAACTTCGAAGAATTGGGTTAATGTAGCAAAAGGATATTACTTTGAATTATGTAAATCGTTCTTTTAAAGCTTTTAAGAACTCTTGACGCGACCAAGCAAAAATAAATATAGATACAAACAAACCACAACGAGTAAAAAATATTCAAAACAACATGCAAATTAATAACGTAATCGAAAAATTATTATTGAGATCAAAATTCATTTTGTTATAGCCTAGGTAAATACATGTTTTGAAATTACATAATTTTCAAGATAATTATAATTCATGTCGGTACAAAAATAAATCGACCAGAATAAACAAAGAGATTTGTTGAATGCTCGCCAATATTTTATCCCTCTCGACACTGAACTCGAATGATACAGATAATCAAATATCAATAATAAAATTGTAGCGAGCCGATTCATATGCAAAAAGTGGCTTCCAAAAACGACTTCGAGATAATATTTTGTCTTACGCTTTCCTTGTACTCGTATACAGTGCAAACTTATGAGCTTTTTGCTGTGTGAAAATCTCTTCTAATCAACCAAAAATGCAGTCTGTTTGACAAGAACGTGTACTCCTACATTTTTTCTTGAAAACCGTTAGAGGGTACATTCAAACGCTAGCAGGTAGCAGAACTCTTCCTTCAAGATGTTTTGTATAGAAAAACTCAGTTGTTGTTCGACCTTGGTTACACAAGAATATACTCGTATTTAACGTGCCGTGTACGCATCACGTTATGAACCCGTGTTTTTGTGTACATATCCGAAAGGAATGAAAATGTCGTATAGAGCCGCTGCTAAATACATGAGAAAGTCGAAAACATTTGTAAGTAAGTGAAATGCTATCCCGACGAAAAAAAACGTCGATGACCTACATACCATATCGTGGCTCAAAAAAGACAGAGTGATTTTACGGGTGTTTGAGAAGAATCCTTGTCTATCATTGCGTAGCGGACAAGCGGTTTTGCGTGAAAAGGGTCTAATGTATCATGTGACACTATAAAAAGACGTTTACTGGCTCATGGAGTGAAGTTTCGAAGCACGGTGAAGAAACCACTACTGTCCGAAAAATAAGTCGAAAAAAGACTCACTTGGACGAAAGAAAATTTGAACCGTGATTGGGACAACGTATTTTTTCGGATGAAGCTTCTTTTTGGTCACGTTCCATTAATCATACCTATGTTAATGTACTCGCACCAATATACTTATCCAGCGGACCGTTAAACACCCGGTAAAAGTCCACGTCTGGGACTGTTTCTCAAAGCAGGGCTTTGGCACTTCTTCACAAATAATTTGAACGCTACCAAAATTATTAAAATATATCAGAAGGCGTTATTACCATCTGCCCAAAGGTGGTTTATAAGAAAAAATGAAAATTGGCTACTGCGAGAGGACCATGCCCCAAAACATCGGAGTCGTATTTGTACTGCGTGGAAACAGAAAAATGACGTTGATGAAATGAATTGGCCGTTGCAGTCACCAGATGAAAATCTCATAGAAAATAGTTGGACACTCATTAAATTCAAGCTCCGAGGGAAAAAGATCTGTTATGCACTTATTTCGATAGATTTGATTTATATGGAAGTCATAGCTCCTAGATTATGCAATAAAATTTGTAGAAAGTATGCCTCGGAGATGCTAAACAATTACTACTAATGGAGGCGACTGGACAACTTGTTAATAATAAAGCATCACGGTTTATATCATGTAGTATGTGTATATGTTTTAACGAATGCCTTATCCCAAATATTTTTTCGGGTTTCGCCGTACACGTTCTTGTAAAACAGACTGCATGTCAAACGGCCTTTATTGAAAACCGGACTGGAATAGTTTTTTATAAATCTGAGTTCCAACAGAAATTGAATCAAAACTCCCCGGTTCAGAAGAGAGGGGCTTGTCAACTAGGGGTCAGAAGCCGAGATTGTAAATACAAGCGTTACTAGATTTTTTACTAGATTTTCTTCTCCCTCATTCCTATTGAAAATTTTTAGACCAGAAAGTGTTGAAATTTTAAAAATTCTACATAAATAAATTTTCTGCATAAATCTTCTATCATTTGTTTATTACACTCGTATGTGGCTGTACTAATTTGTTGTTTCATTGATCTTTAGCGCTACATCTAATTTTATACCGTATTCTTTTCTTATGTATTTTCCCTTATTCTATAAAAAGCGAAAGCTGCAAAGAATGTTTATGCAATTTCTTCGGAACTTTCGTATTTCGCGTTTATCTTGATTTAATTACTTTTTTTGTCTCGTCCACGCTTCGCTTGCTTATCTTGAAGTTATCGTGAGTAAGATTCAATTATGAATAGTCAACTTTGCTTCGCTGGAAATGCTTCGGACAATAAATATATCGTACAGCTCTATTCCCTGCTCTTTTAACAAATCCACGGACCACCTGAAATCACGGACTCTTCGATATACTCGTTAATATGCGTCCATGACATGAATACTCCAGTTGCTCATATATTAAATTTTTCACTCCAATTTCCAACAACTGTAACCGTTTCATAATTAATTCATAACATTTATTTGAATTATTATTACCAAACTTTTAAAGGCCGCCATGAAATCTAACTATTTATTTAATATTTTGTAGTTTATCACCTCAATTTCATTACTTACATGGAACTTTATAGGTTTTGTTATACGTATAAAAAACTTTAATAGCTGACAGTATGAACTTCCTATAAATCTTGGATTTACGAGATTTTAACATACTGTAAAAACCAGAAATTTAGTAAAATCATGAAAGAGGGAAATTGATTTAATGGCGGCACTGTAACTCTTCCTACAAATTACAGAGAATGTATTCTCGATAAAATGTTACTGTCCTAAGATATAAAAGTTATCACTTTCCTTAATTGCTTTTCATACATTTAATGGATATTGACAGTTTTCTATACAATCAATTTCCTTTTTTATACATGTGCTCGTACGGTAAGTCTTTTTTACAAATTTTAAATAAAAAAATATCAAGTTCGTTCGAATGTCAAATTCGTTTAATTATTCAATCGACATAACACATTTTTTAGGAGTAATTGCCATACTGAGTTTGCTTAATTGATGGCCGACGGACGTTTAGAAGATGTTTCAACCTTCTTCAGGGCGGTGTAAAAAATATTACCCAATATAAAGCTTGATATTCGGTATTGTTTTTACATTACTCTGAGAATGTAATTTGCAACACCATCTGATCTTTGGCCATCATTTAAGCCTTCTCAATACGGCAACAATTCCGAAAAACCTTTTGAGTAAGTAGAAAACGGCCATGAAAATTATAGAACTTGTAATATATTTCTTTAAAAAAAAACGCTCGAGTGGGAGATAATACAGCACGAATACCTTTTTTGAGTATTTCTTATGTGAAATTTTGAAGATAGCGAAGAAACGTTAAGTGTTATTGTGCAAGTAAAAAGTAAGACACTGTCAAATTGATTGGAATTTTGTAAATAAATTGTTTGACTATAGTAAATAACATACTTAAAGCAAAACTAGAGGTTTATCGTCATCTAATTCAGTCGAAAATATTATTAATCGACCAAAGTAAATATGAATCACGTCTATTTTCTATGTTCATACATTAGTTAGCGCACAGTTCGTGCTTGACAAAACAATTGGCAAGCAGGTGTTGCATCCGTGGAAATTCAAGCGACTGCATAAGATGTTCTTGCATTCATTATCTTAGAAAGAGGCGCCGGGCTTATTGAGCGCATGTCCTGTTTGAGTCGTCATTCTCATTATTCATGCACCTTATGTGCTTCTTAATCTTGATGCAAGCTGTTTCCATAAACTTTGCCTTTTGAGTTATTCCACTGAGAATTCTCCGAACATAGACTTAAAAATGGTACATTTATATCTAAGTTTTATACCCTAAGACAAATAAAATAGCATAGGTTTTTTGTTAGTATTACAAATTTCGCATCGACTATGCGCTATGAATGATAGAAATTTCATGTACGAGGCATATCCAGAAAGTAAGTGTACTGAATTTTTGTAGGTTACAATTTTTTTTATTTAAACAAAAAAATTACGTGGTTACCGTAGTACATATGTAAGCTATTTTTCGACATAGTCGCCATTCCTCTCAATGCAGGTGGTGAAGCGGGGTATCAACTTTTTGATGCCTTCTTCGAAGTAGTTTCCCGCCAACCCCTCCGTCCACTTCTTCACCTCCTCCTTTACCTCCTCGTCGGTTGAAAACCTTTTTCCACCCATGTGCAGCTTCAGGGAGGTAAAGAGATAGTAATCTGAAGGTGCTAGGTCAGGGGAATGCGCGGGATGGTTCAGGACATCCCATTTAAACGAGGCAAGCAGTTCCTTCGTGGCGTTGGCCGTGTGTGGTCTGACATTGTCGTGCAGCAGGTAGACTCCCTTTGTCAGCATGCCTCTCCTCTTGTTCTGAATCGCCCTCCGCAATTTTTTTAGGGTATCACAGTATCTTGCAGAGTTGATGGTCTCCCCTTGAGGCATATATTCATATAAATTATGCCTTGACAGTCCCAAAACACGGATGCCTTGATTTTCTTGGCTGAAATTGTGGTTTTGAACTTTTTGGCGGAGGGTGAAGAGGTGTGATGCCACTGTTGAGACTGCCTTTTGGTTTCAGGCGTGTAGTGTGCAACCCAAGTTTCATCTCCAGTAACGATGGAGCGGAGAAATTCATCTCCATGGAGTTTGCAGCGCCTCAAAAACTCTTGCCCGGCATTATTTATTTCGCACTTGGCGGATTGGATTGACATTTTTCACGAAACGTGTTGTCGCGTCGACACTTCTCAACGTACTGACCTCGAACCGGTCTCGTTGCGGAGGGGAAGGGTCAGGCTACACGGAAGTGTAGCCAACATGTCGAAAATAAAATCCATCCGGTCGGGAGAGCCTCAGTACGTTTACTTTCTGGATACGCCTAGTATGTCAAACGTTTGAATCAAATTGTTTATAAAATAAGTCCTGAGTCCAATCTGAGTCTATGATATGTACCTAGTAACATTGCCCGTGATACCAATGTTTTTTGCTTTTCACATTCGTTACTTCTACTTCATACATTTTTCAAGCGGTACATTTCCAATGAACATTCATTTTGATCTGTTTTACAAGAGCAAAATCATAGTTGAGATTTTTGCTGAAAATTGAAATTTTCGTACCTTTTGAAAATATTTTAAAAATAAACTCATGTTGTTTTATTTTTAAACACTTAATACTTTGTAATTTGTTTTATCAAACACTGTTTATTTCACTTTTGGAATAAATAGTGTTTGATAAAATGATCTTAACTACAAATAATATACATAATACTTTCATACTAATACATCAAGTGGATTTATTTTTTAAAATCTATTTTTCCAATCAACCACCTTATATTTTATATTTTATAAGTATCCATCCGTACCTTGTCGTTAAGTTATTGCATTAAATAATATTTGGGAAAAACTAAAAAAAAATTATCTCGAGAAAATAGGGAAAAGGATGAGAACAAGGAATATTTTACGATAAATAAGTCATTAAAAATGTTCCTGTAGATTATTCTTAAATGTATAAAATATTCAACCAGTTCATTATTTATTTATTTGTTCTATCTTTAAATATCTATGTCACATGCACATGTTAGTAAATGGCATTGAACTTTTAAGATAAATATATTCGTTAAGGTTTTATTATTTTCATTAACTAACGGTTCCAAGACAATATTTTTACATTGTAAACTATTTCTTCATTGTAAAATGAACTTACATTTGTGTAAGGATAAAACTCAATTCCGTATTCTGATACTTCGGATACCATTGGAAATGCAATTATTGGATGTTATTAACGACGTGATCACTAAGTTGTTTGCGTTTCACCTGAAATGTAGTGGATATACGCAGTATCAATTAATTGTGAGGGTTGCGCGTTGAATATATTGTTTTCTTTTTCTCCATTCTAAGAACCAACCAGTTTTTCATTATTTATTTGGCATTTTGATTTTAAAAGTAAAAACAAATTCAATGTATTTAACATATTTATCAACCAATAATTACACTGAGTTTCACTTTTCATTGACTATCCAGAGTTCTTAAATCGGTTAGATTTATACAATTTTTACAAGTGATAATCTTTGTGCAAGTGCTTTAAGAAAACACACTTCAGCTAACAAGATTATGTAAACGGGAAGTTTTTTTATATTGATTTTAATTTGATTCAATGTTCTCTCCTACTCAATGATATGGTGGTTATAGTTAGGTTTCATTAATAAATCACATAACGTTTTAGTTGTATACATTATAACTCGGTGGGTTTATAAAATCAGCCAAAAATACGTAAAAAGTGCCTTAAATGTAACCACAACTCTCCGGTCGGAAGATTTACATCTTAACAACCAGGTCATGAGTTCGTTAGCACGATACCTAATATAGGAAATGTGCAACAATAGGAATAATACTAATGCGATTGGTGCAATCAAAATAGTTAACATGAACAACAAAAATTTTAAATTGAAAATTTAAAAAGGGGCTCATAATCGCCAGGAAATAAATTAATTTCTAGTGGTGTTAGGTGAAGTTATTAATAATTCACAACTTTATGATACTTTCATCAGACTTTAAGTCCATAGAATCATTCAGAGAAATAATAATAAAATGATAATTTATGGAGCGCCATTTACAGAGCAAACTCTTCTCAAGGGCATCAAACTCGGGATACGAACCCCCCACTATTGACAGATTAAAAATATAATAAATTATTGCAGGCTTTTCTTTTTCCCTTTTTTTGATATTAATAAAAAAAATCAGCGCTTGTGTCTCTTGAAGACGCCGAAGTTTTTGATTCTGTCTGGCTTAACGGCCATCTCTAAAGTAAAAATCGTAGTCATTTAAATCGTAATAATCAAATTTATTTCTGTTTTTTTTAAGAATCGATATTTTTGCCTTTAAGTCAATGGAGTTTTCTAATTACTTCATCCAATATACGCAGATGTTTCCCAAGGAACATTACTCTCAACTGTCCTTTTCAATTTATGTACGCACGATAAGCCTCAGACTCAAAACTACAAAACGATCATCACTTAATGGCACTGTTCTTCTTTCTACCTCTTCTTTTCTAAAACGCGTTGTAAAACGTACACAATTTTAATTCTTTTTATTTGAGTCTTGGTGCACCGATTGGAGTATCCGTCTAAACCCCACAAAAGAGCCGCAATCTTCCACGAACGTTGTGTGACACGTGTTACTGTCCAGTTAAAAAAATCCGTGAAATACAGACAGAAAATACCTTAGTTTCACCCTTGATTGGACCCGTAAACGATGCCAAGATATTAAAACGGTCATAATACACATAATCATATACTTGTACGCTGTTATACCAACACATATTCGAAAAACACAAATCGAGTAAAACAACGCACTTCGTTTGACGGTCGAAGCTTATTAGTATGTATGCAACACTGCATTTCACAAAGACACAAGACTACCTTTAGTTTTTCTTACTTTAATTATTTTCGAAATTTGACATTTCTCTTTCAAGCCCCTTTTATCAACCTCATTCAAACCACTCTTTATCACCCTCATTTAAACAAGTCCAAGTCCAGTTTAAGGTTCATAAAATCAAAACCAAATTCGTCTCTTCCCACTTGTTCGAGAAGACACTTCACTAACCTCAGCATAAGAAACTGTCAGTTCAATAAGTTATTTACTATACTTTTTTAAGCTGAGGAAAACGTCGTCCACAAAAATTTGCTAGTCACCTTTCCGATAAGAAGTCGGCATCCCGTGGGGCTAGCAGCTTCAGCGTATTCATTATCGTACCATAAATATTGTCATGTACAACCCGAATACATTGTATGCCCAAGCATTTTTTTATACATTAAAAAATCTTTGAAGCAAAAACATGTTTTGTAGTACGAAACATTAAAATCATTAATATGATTCTGATTTTTATGTGTTATTTAAATAAACATCGGTTTTCCATTCCCGAAATAATTTTTTTGGACATGCCATAACTTCTTTAAAAGATCGATATTCCAAAGTGGTCAATTAAGTTAATTACATTTTTAAAATACACCTCGAATACCATTTTCCTTAAATTAAATGGTTTTTCGTAACCACTACGGTACCACAGGGGACTTCAGCCCCACCCTGTCCTTGGTCTTCGTACTTTTGTCAACTCATCCGCGTCTCTCACGTTACACTCGTACCTCATTTATTTTCAGCCTTTTATATTATTTATAACAATCAAACAAATTTTAATTACCGTTTACGCGAATATTATGCCATACATTTGTCTTTTAAGAACTCGAATAATAAGTGTTTGAATAATCTACAAACGCGATGAAGAAGGTAAAGGATGTTTAGGAAAACGCAGGAAATTGTGACATGACCACATTAAACAAATTTTGAAAGAGGGAAGAGATACAAGCCTATATAATAAGAAAGTATGCATGCCAGGGCGTATGGATGTAGCAGAAGTGAAAGATGTATGTTAGGATAAAATGATGTGGAGATTTGTTCTATTTGTCTACTCCTGTACGAACATGGTTTGATGTTCATATTTTTTTTTCATTGGTACACCTTAACATTTCTGAAGGAATAATTTGAATTTTGTGAAGAGGGTGGCCAGTAAACAATATTGTCTTCAGTCCTAGATATCGAGTCTTCGCGTTTAGAATCAATTGACTAATCACGTAACTCGCTGTTCATCACTACTATAGTTGGAATACTACTGAACAAGAAGAGGGGACAACACTCGTACGTACCAAGTACTTGTGCGAGTATTGTTATCAGACGAACATTTTTACCAGACTGTCTACTTTTCATATTTTTTTACTATATCGGGAATTAATCCTAAAAACCTAGCGTAGAAATCAAATGTTTTACTAATTAGGCCAGGGAGGTATAAATGTGATTATGATTATTTCATTTAAACTACTTTTCTGAAGTTTGAAAGCGTTATGTGCTTATTTATATGTTTTGGTCCAAGGAAGACAACAAAATTCTCAGGCGGAAGTCATTAATTTGGTTTACTGAGGCAAAAATTATTTGATTGTAAACGGATGCGTCTTTTTATTTGTAAAAATAATTTTTAGTTTGCGTTATACTTCATACTATACTCTACAGTATATTTGGATTATTTAAAGTCAGCTCGAAAATATAAAATTTGTGAAAAAACATTTACTAACCGCACACGTAATTTGTGTAATGAAGTATTAAGAAACGTTGGTCAGTTAATTTTGAAATAACGTAATAATAATTATACTTAACATTTCGGAATAACTAAAGTTCAATAAAGGCAACAATTATAGTAAAGCAGCTTTCAATACAATTATTATGAAGATGAACTATTTGAAACTTATTTTGAAGACACCCTTTTTCTATAACTATTATTCGCAATACTTTTTGTTTGACAAGTTTTCAGTATTTTTTTACAGAAAGAAAAAATTGAAAATATTTTTAGCATCGAGCCTTCAAATGATAGAACCTTTATATTCAGAAACTTTTACAATCAACGAGCAAAGTTTACGGCGCTGTGATTTATTCGTTGAATCCTTTTGCCATTACTCTGAATTCACAACTTTGGATTTTATTCTAGTTATTGTAATTTTTTCTACTTAATTTTTATGAATGGTTCATTTAATTAATCATTTCATATATTTAATGAACTGTTATATGAGAATTAAACATTTAGATTCATTTGATTTTTTTGTTTAAACATTTATAATTAGTATTTCGTGTCCTGAAATAAAGTAATGAAAACGATTTAAAGCGCAGTAGACAACAAATAATGTTAATGGTAATGTTATTACTACTATATTAGTCTAAGCATATATATCCAAAAATGTTTAGGTTTAAGTCTAAGTATACATATCCAAATATGCTTAATGTTAGGTTTAAGTCTAAGTATACATATCCAAATATGCTTAATGTTAGGTTTAAGTCTAAGTATACGTATCCAAAAATGCTTAATGTTAGGTTTAAGTCTAAGTATATATGTATATCCAAAAATGTTTATTGTTAGGTTTTGCTACATGTTAATTAAAAATCGATGACACTGTATAAGAAAATGTATTAAAACTATGAAAGGTTTTAGGACGAAAGTATTGGTCTCCTTTTGCCTCCATCGGCAGGAAAATTACATGTTATTATATATAAGTAAGAATTATGTCTCAGTTAAGATGAGAAAATGATGGAAAGTTTTACTTTAAATTTAAACCCCCCAAACATCTTGTCAGTCTACTGAATCACCTCGTCGACGTTTAGATTGAAAAACCCACTTCAACCTTTTCGACACAAAAGCCGTAGTGCGTCATGAATGCAATATTTTTCCCCTTTTGTTTGAAATATGCAACGAACATATAATGCGATTAATATTGGAATATTGGAATGGGGGAGGGGGAATATTTCCATAAGTAAACGTAATTTGTAACCTTCCATATGTGGATGATATAACTACTCGTATTTAATAGAATTACCCAAATTATATCACAGAGCTCCTTGCCCTAATTCAGAATTAACCGTGATAAGAAAAACATGTGATTTTTAACCGTCAAAACAATATAATAGTGGTGATAACACATGTTGGTAATTGTGAGGTTCTTGAAGTCTTTCCAATAATGGTGGATGGGAAACGGAAAAAAAACTCTATGGATAAGCTGAAGAAGATATGGAGAGATAAGAAAATTATTAGATCTATCAAAGCGAAACTGTTAGAGCATTGATTTTCCCATTTTTTTCTGAATGCTGCCGAAACGTGGATATTGAGAGAAATAGAACGCAAGAAAAGATATGTGTAAGAGCTATGGTGCAAGTGATATACGTTGTGTGTACCATCGACATAACGTAGGACAAATCCATCGATTTTGGAAGAACAACAAATTGAACAGCGTTTGTTTTCAATAATACAACAATGAATTCTCATGTACTTTGACAATATTATAAAACGAGAAAATATAATGGAAATAAGAATGATCCAAAGGAAATAGAATGATCTAGATGACGAAGTAGATCACCAACGTGATGGAAAGACCTGCTAAAGAATATTACCATCAGCTCACTCTTAGAGTGTTGCAGAAATGTTACGGACGTTGAAAAATGGAGGCGTATTATTCTTTCAAGTCAAAGATCATTACAGGTCTGAAAAGATAACGGATAAGACGATGTGCGATATAAGTATCCGCCACGAATTGAATTGGGATGAAATACCAAAATTTCTTATTTATTATACGATACAATATACGAGGCATATCCAGAAAGTAAGTGTACTGAATTTTTGTAGGTTACAATTTTTTTTATTTAAACAAAAAAATTACGTGGTTACCGTAGTACATATGTAAGCTATTTTCCGACATAGTCGCCATTCCTCTCAATGCAGGTGGTGAAGCGGGCTATCAATTTTTTTATGCCTTCCTCGAAGTAGTTTACCGCCAACCCCTCCGTCCACTTCTCCACCTCCTCCTTTACCTCCTCGTCGGTTGAAAACCTTTTTCCACCCATGTGCAGCTTCAGGGAGGTAAAGAGATAGTAATCTGAAGGTGCTAGGTCAGGGGAATGCGCGGGATGGTTCAGGGCATCCCATTTAAACGAGGTGAGCAGTTCCTTCGTGGCGTTGGCCGAGTGTGGTCTGGCATTGTCGTGCAGCAGGCAGACTCCCTTTGTCAGCATGCCTCTCCTCTTGTTCTGAATCACCCTCCGCAATTTTTTTTAGGGTCTCACAGTATCTTGCAGAGTTGATGGTCTCCCCTTGAGGCATATATTCAATTAAATTATACCTTGATAGTCCCAAAACACGGATGCCATGATTTTCTTTGCTGAAATTGTGGTTTTTAACTTTTTGGCGGAGGGTGAAGAGGTGTGACGTGACCATTTTTAAACTCGCGACACCACTTGTACACACTTGTACGATTCATAGCTTTATCACCATATACAGTTTTCACCTCATTATAAACCCTTCCAAACGAGATAACGGATGATGCCCCGTATTTCGCACTTGGCGAGAGATTGGATTGACATTTTTCACGAAACGTGTTGTCGCGTCGACACTTCTCAACGTACTGACCTCGAACCGGTCTCGTTGCGGAGGGGAAGGGTCAGGCTACACGGAAGTGTAGCCAACATGTCGAAAATAAAATCCATCCGGTCGTGAGAGCCTCAGTACACTTACTTTCTGGATACGCATAGTATATATGGTATAACGTCGATGCAAAAGTTGCGAGTTCAATTACAGAGTAATTTTAGGGTGAATAATAATAAACATTTGAGAACTTGTTAATTAAAAACCAGGAAATTAAATAATCTTAAAGAAATGGTTAATAAAAACCTAATAATTTCTAATCTCAGTTCGACCCTTGGTCGACTTTCAGTAATATGAACAGTATTGACATCCGAAGCAATTCCATTCAGCTAAGGAATTCTCCTCCCAATAGGCGCAACCATTAGTAGATTGGGAGGAATGTCAGGGGATAAACTCTTGTCTCACTGTCTCAAGTAATTATCTCTACTATATACCTACCTATGCCTCGAATCTTTCCACTTGTTCATCGTTTCATTTCTTAATAGAAAGATACACAATATTCCATAAGGATTTTTTGTCGTAATAGCAAAAATAATTATTTTGAAAACATAAAATATTATTAAATCTTAAAATATTATACAAAATGTTATTCAAGTGCTACCCTTGATTTACATAAGTGAAGACTGGGCATTGAAAGGGAGTGATAGGATAGGAGTAGAATAAATGCGGTAGAAATGTGTGCGTTGTGTACAATATATGGTTTTACATTGTTTGATCGAGTAAGAAATAATCGGATTAATGATAAAAGATAAATGTTATAAACAGAAGAAACTAATTCTACAGCACTGTTGACTAATCAAAGTCACTCAAATGACGATTCCATTATAGTGTAGTCTTAAAAAGTTTTACATGAAGCGGTTTATTGAAGAGTTCTTTGTTCTCAGCCTTTTAAAACTCCAGAGAAAGTTTATATTATAAGAAAAGGCTAGACAAACTTAAAAACCGATTAAAATAAACAAGTATTTTTGTTCAATTTGGTTGTCAAAGGCGTTATATAATATATTGTTTGACCTAAAGGTTAATACAGTGAGAAGACACATTTTAAGAATGATAAAAAAAACAAGATTTTTTGCTGAATTCGTGTTTACCAGCATGTTGAATATTGTTTGACCCAGCTGATCTATGAGTATCACGCCTCCGTAAGGGTACATCATTACACGTTAAATATTTTCAACTCTCTTAAATGACATTGTAATTTTTTTTGTCAAACACTGTTTATTTACCCTTTTTGTAATCCACAAAAAGGGGAATAAATAGTGTTTGATGAAACAAATTACAATAAACCTCCACAATGTTAATGCTTTAACTGTAAATAATATATCTTAAATGAACCTTTGAAGCAATTACTTATTGCATATATTTTTTATGGATTGTGTAAATGAAAATGTACCTAAAATATTCATACACACACACATCATCAGGTCGTGTCTCTTGCGGGGTAGACATAGATAACAGATCTCCAAAGTTTTCTATCTAAACACACAAGTTTTGCCTCCTCCACATTCATACATCAGGCACAATCTTCTATAATGTTTACTTCTCATTTTACTTCATTTCCAAATCTAGTCCATTTGATCCAGCAACGTTTTCTTTGGTCTACCTCTTCCAAGCACACCTTGCACATCTGATTTCTATACTCGCTTAATAATTTATTATTTTCACATGCACTTTCTTCATTTCACTTAAAACATCCTCTGATCCATGCATTTATTTATTATGTACTCATTCCGCCTTCTTCTATTTACGAACTTTCCCTAAAACGTGTGTTTATAATCTTTTTTACGAGTATTTTAACTTTATTTTAAAAATTGTTTTTCCACAACCTAATTTTTTGTTTATTTATGTGCTAACTTTATATATAAGTCATTGTACTATTCTGAATATAACATATGTACTCGTATATGTATACCTCGATACCCACTTGCGTGGCTTAGATGGTAAGACACTTGACTTCATTCCGAAAGTTTCGGGTTTTATTCGCGATAGTATATACATACTCGTATAAACACACTATCACACCGTATCTCTGTTGGGGTAGGCAGAAAAGAGACACATCACTAGATTTTTCTATAGCGACACATATTTTTCGCCTCTTCTACATCCATACTCCTTCTCATACAATGTCTACGATTTCTCTTACTTTTTTTTTTTTTTCAAAATATAATTAATTTAATTCAACCATACTTCCCTTGGTCGTCCTTAGTCATCCTCCACCCCATCTTCTACTTATTTTTTCACTGTATAAGAATATTTGTTTGTAAGTCTTTTTCATTCATTAGTTCCACGTACCTAAACCATCATAGAGTGCTCTTCTTCAAATCATTTCCGATGGTATTAGAAAAAAATTGTCTACTGGTCTGAAATATATTTTTTTTAAAGCAATATTCACTTTCGTTAGATGCGTGCGATTGACGATGAACAGCTAGTTCCGTACCTTCTTCAGTAGTTCTAAACCCACGGCTCGGTTAGTGAGCCCCAAGAAAATTATTTTTCCCGGTCACGCTCTTCAATATGCGCAAATAAACAATTCGGGTATGCTGAAGGATTATTAGTGCATGTATTATAGTAGTGAATACTCTACAAATACGAAGGAATGATTGTATGTATACATATTATAACATATATGAATTTGAATATAAATTTTATGGATTTGAAGTTATTTTATTAAACTAAATACCCAACTTCAATATTTTTCTGAATGTACGAATAAATGACTTCTCAATTCACGACATTTATATTTCAAATAATATTTACAAAAATTTTCTTCTTCTGAGGCTGATATTTGAAGTCAAATAAAAACTATAATTTTTAATAGTGCAGTGAGGGCGCAAATAACCAATAATATGATGGCAATTTTCATTAGAGGGTTCGAAAACGTCAGCTTCTTCTTTGCCAATATCCAGATGGTTATGAAATTGGCCCCAGGCAAATGGAGCAGATCTTTGATCATTTGATCTCCAATTTACATAACGATCAGTCAAGGATTGGTCTGTGGAAAATTTCAAGGGTTTGATAGTGAAATTGATATTTCAGGGACTGGTTTCCAAACCGAAATCAAGTTTTCTGTGGGTTTTGAACTGATTTGTAAAAGTTGACATTATTTGTAGTTATATCGATTGTTTATTGGAAAAATTAAATCATTGTCCCAACTATTTTAAGAAAATAGATTCGGGAATAGCATTTTTTTTTCGACAACTGTAATTAATTTTATGGTTTATAATGTATTTATGGTTATTTTATTTCAAGACAAACTTCTAAGCCTTGTTGGTAAGACTATTTTTTCGACCTGGGGGTTACGTGTTTGAATCCCGTTGCTACTAAAATTTATTTAAAAGCGTTTTACTACATTAAATTTTATAGAAAATACTTATTTTCAAGATGTCAAATGCACTTGAATATTTCCGCCCAGAATTCTGCAATCTAGAGAATATAGGACGTTCCATGAAGTCTTCTTCAGTGCGACACTGGAGGTTCCTCGACCAATGCTGCAAGTGTCGTAAGGACTGTTCGTCACGGCAGATAAGAAAACAGAGTCGGACGACATAATGCGACAAATTAAGGAAAGTAAAAGTAAGTTGGAATCAATATAAACGAAATAAGTTGAACGAACATGACCGAAAACCTTTACTTTTACGAAGTTACTAAACATACAGAATAATTAGAAAGTCGTGTAAAATAAATTTTATATTTACGCGTATTATTACATGGTTTTATATCCCCAGTGTCTGCATAAAGTAGTACGTTACAAACATAAATTCAATTTGCTTATGTTTGTGTAATTGAAAGAACTAACATTAAGTACTGATCCTACATTCCAGCGTTATTTTACGCATAAGTAGAAGAATGAATTATGTTACACAATAGTTTTTGTGAAAATTTCGTTATTGTATTGCAATAACGAAACCAACAAAATAAAAATACAGAACACCCCAATGAGTTTATTGCCACGTCTCAATTTGTTCTAACCAACCAGATAACCTGCGTTGCTTAGTTAGTAAGACGCCTGTCTCCCAGCTCGGAGGTTGTGGGTTCAAATCCCGCTGTAACGGGATTTGAATTAAAAAGGATTCTAGTCTGGTTTTCATTAAGGCTACTTTGACATATTTCTGGTTGTTTGGAAAAGATCGGCATGTGACAGTAAGTCCGTTAGGTTGTACTGTATACAACGAAAGTGTAAATAAAACAAAGATGTTAAAGAGGCATCATGAAGAAACCAGACTGGATTTTTTTTCAATAAAATGAAGACAGAAAATTCCCGGGTCGGAAGACAAGTAACATATATAATCACGAAGGTAATAACAAAATTGGCTACAGAGCTTTGACAACACTTGCTGCTAACTATTTTTCAATATTTTCCAACTTTGTTTGTGTTTAAAATTATTCATACTGATTTGAAAGCTTTAATCGCCTCTTCCCCTACCTTTAATTTGTAATTTCATGTACCCTTATTGAGTTAACTATTAATATTTATGTTTATAAAATAAATTAAGACTTTCAATCAATAATTTATTAAAAAAAGAGTTTATTTTCAAAGTTTTTTTTTGTTTCTGTTTCAGATATGACTACTAGGACAAGATAAAAGAGAGATTCGGTAACGAATGAAAAATACACGTGCTGTTCGTAAAATATTTTCACAAGAAACATTTATTTACACTAATTTATGGAATCTTAAATTTTCTCTATATTGAAATAATATTCATGTAACTTTGTGTAAAAAAATACAAGTATGATGTAAAAGGTGCACAATTTTCATCAATTATTAAACGAAAAGGAATAATATCGCTTGTCACATAACTCTCGAAAGAACAATACATTTATGAGAGAATTAAATTCAAGTAGTGTTCATTCATTGTAAGATTACTCATAAGACTTTCAACTTAAAGTGTAATTTTAGGTGTGCGATAGCAAAAAATATTTAAATAAGTGCTATACAATTTCCCGCTCTCGTGTCTTAGTGTTTTCTTTAAATCCGCCTTACTTCTTATCCTGTTATAAATTACCCCTTACAAATGCTACCATTAATCAAGTTTCATAAAACACAGCATTGCGTAAAATGTTGACAATGTTTTCATCGTTTTACTCGAAAACTATGTTTTGAACAAGATTCTTGTAAAACCAATGACATTCGAAAATTATTTGATAAGTGAAAAAAATATAAAATAAAAAAAAAACAGTATCCATAATTTTACATAGACTTATTCTACCTTTATATTATATTTGACATTTTGAGGCACTTAGTATTATTTTGTATGTAAAATGGTGTCGAGTGCTATTTAAAAAAAAGTGGTATCCTTTAAGTGTTTAGAAAATGAAAAAGGTTATTCTTTATATTGTGGTTATAAAGTGAGTGAGACTTTTTTAAGTGTTTGTTGAAAAATCTCAAATATGTTGCCTGTACCCCATGATCGGATGTCCGGTAGGAGAAGTAGCTCCATAGGATGCCGTTCGCTGATTGGACGGAGAGCTTCTGTATACGTCACAGCACACCAGGATCCTTTTAAGGTAGGGTTTTATGAAATTTTTAAGGTAGGATTTTTAAATCTTTTTATGATAGGACATTTAAAACCTCCTAAAGGTTTTCGGAATTTTAAATTAAGGCATTGAGTAAAAAAGCTGGTACAAAATGGGCTTTCATCAAACGAATACAACAACTGAAAAGGGTTGTGAATTTTTGCTCGGATCGTCAACTTTTTTTGATAACTTAAATCAATTTTTGAGATTTTGTTAGAATGTGAACAACTACCATCGGCATCATCATAACCATGACGATAAGATCTATTCTCTCTGCTATTGATTATCGCTCTTTCAGAATTTGAACGTTTCACGGTTTTTTAGATATTCCCAAACTTCTCAAACCTTCTTAACTACTTGTAATGATGATTTTTATAAATATTTCAGCATTCATTCTTTCTGCATGGTCGAACCATCTAAACAATCCTTTTCCATCTTAAGTTCCGCCTTTGTTTTAATTCATCATTCTTTTCTAATATCTTCATTCCTTATTTTGTTGTACATTGTTTTTCAATATATGAACAAAACTGCCTTAAAGTATTGTATATACGAGTTTACAAAATGTCATTACTTGAGATGACAAAATCTGAAAGCCAGTTATATGGATGTTTCGCTCTCTGAAAGCATTATCAAAATTTTTGACTGGAATTCTACAATATAACTATCGGTTTAGCAACTCATAATTATCTCTATCGGATATTTAACTACAAAAAATATCGATTAGCTATGTTAAGTTTGCTTTGCACCAAACCATATTTGCCTGGTTAAAAATATATCTTCTAAATTTGATCTATCAGAGTAGGCGATTACTTATATTTAGTCTTAAATTAAACTAATTGTTTTCTTTGGAAATTTAATTTGTTTTTCTCTCAACATACTCGTATATTGCATTTTTATTAACAGGTAATTTGCATATGTTTCTTTCCCATAAAAATACTTTGACCAGCATCATAATGAGCTCCACAATCCAGGATGAGTCTTGGCGGCCAGCAGGATATTCTGCCACCTATCAATCAATGCCTCTCTTACTGCTTTCTCTGATTTTGAAATGATGTCTGTCATCAACGTATACCAAAAGTTGCAAAGACTATTTTAAATGGTACCACTAATTAAGAGCCTAATGTCACATACAATTTTTTCTAATGCTTTGTGTAAAAAGACACACATTCGTGTATTTCCTTGCTTCAACCCGTTGTAAGTCTCAAACGAGTTGATTACATCGTTCTGAATCTTGAGGCGGCATTGCACAAATGACACGGTGACTTGCATAATTTCTGACATGGTGCATAATTTCTGACAAATGACATGGTTTACATCTAACGATTATTCCTCATTCGCGTTACTAAGACAATCGATACGTTATTTGCTCTTCGTACTGTTTAATCCTTCTGTTTTTATTTTTCTATATCAACAGATTTGCATCTAGTGCTGATTCGCTCTAATTTGAGCACATACTAGAAAGTTGTCAGAATCTACGTTTGCCTCTGTATATTCCCGTACCTTAAGTTGGTCTGATCTGTGTTTACCACTAACGAAGATGTGATCTATCTGGTTAACTGTGTGTCCATTTGGTAACCACCACGTGACCATGTTTATGTGTTTTCTTTGGAATGGAGTAATTCCAATAATCATGTTTCGAGAAGCTGCCAAATTGTCAAATTGCCAGTCATGTCCCATTTTATTACTGATATCATTTACGCTATAGCTCCCACTATAGCAAAATAAGTAGGCTCTTTTCCCACTTTTCCATTGAAATTTCCAGTCTCTTTATGTTGTGTTTTTGGCAACTATTGCATGTATGTTCAAGAAAATTGTAGGTTTCATTCTATTCTTCGTCGTATTTTTTTTCAGTTAGATCATGAACATTTATATAATTGTACTTTAAGAATCTTGCTCTGTTACGTATTCGCATAGTTCTTGAACTAATTGAGTCATATCCTATTATCAGGTATTTAACTCTTTTGTCAACAATAAAACTTGTTCCCAGGTGGTGTTGTGTCTGCTGGTAATATGATACAGATGATACAGTTTGGCTTCTCGATAATTCCCTCATCTGTCCATCTTACTTCCTGAATAGCAGTAATGTCGCATTGACATTATTCTAATTGCTCAATGACAACTTTTGTCATCTCTGGACGATAGAGAAATTAGATGTTCTATGTTGCTAATCTCAGATTTTAAAACTATCACCCATTCTTTTGTTTGGGATCAATCTGGCTATTCTTCCTTTGGGTTTCATAACGAAGTTTGTTTTCCGGTGTGGAGTTGTTGATCCCACGCCCAAGCCCCAACTTGGAAGACCAGGGTTTAAAGGATTTGTTCCCCTTTGCTATTGCAAGGCATGAGTGTAGAATATTGAAGTTTTGATGAGATAGAGATTATAGGGAGGTCACTGTAGTACGGTATGAGGAGAGGAATATCTATGACCAGCTTGGATACCTCAGGTTTATTTAAACTTCATTTTTTTTCAGATTCTTTGCACATTGCAGGTTTCCCTAATTCGTACAAGGACCAAATATATACCCCTGATTATTGATACAGTATGTTATGTCTCCAGAGGAAACTTTTACTTTGATCACTTACAAATGTTTAGTGACTATGGATTCATAATATCATCATCTCGCTATGTCCTTATTAGGTGGGTAGAAAAAAATTATCCCCGTCGTATTATATCCAAGCACACATATTTCGCTTGTTACGTCCATACACCTCGTAATGCATACTCTCCTATTATAAAGGCTTTTTGAACTATCCTCTTTAAGAATTGATTTGATTTAGTTATGTCACCATTCTCTAGGTCTTCCCAAACTTCTCGTACTTTCTAAACCACTTATACAAATAAACATAAAACAATAAATATTTTTATTTAACATGCTAGCTGTACCCGGCTATGCGTTGCTGTGGCTCAGTCTGGTTAAATGGAAAAGAAAGAAAAGAGAAAGCATACGTTTCTAATATGTTTAATTTCACAATGCTTGTGGGTATACAATATTTTTGATGTCTTTCAGCCACTCTCAGTCTGTCGCGTTCATCACCGTGCTCGCAAATGATCGCGTCACTCCAAGAGGTCAATTCACGATATGATTTGAATTCAAATGAAAGATCAATTGCACTGAAAAAGAAGAAAGAAAGCTAAAACAAAAATATATAAAATTGCGAAACATTAAAAAAGGAAATTAATAATATTGTTAAGTTCGTAGACGTCTTTGTTCTTGGCGGCAAGAATAGCTCGTTCACTCAGCCAATCGTGATTCTTATAATTGATTTGAATATTGGGAAATACTATTTCAACCAATTCTTCTTTTGACATCAGTAAATTGCAGAAATTATGGGACAATGAAATTTGTCCTGAAGTCATGTCAACCGGCCCCTTTCCGTTCCCAATTTTCAGGAATTGATGTGAGAATATCTCAGCTGATCGATTGTTTTGCAGCTGGACACGCATATCTGTAGTTATTTTCAACGTCTTTACGTATCAGCACAAAATAAAGTATTTCAGGCAACATTTAAAATTGCGAAACATAAAAGTAACTAATTAAATGTTAAGGGAAGACAGAGAGATAATTGTAACTAATTAAATGTTACGGGAAGACAGAGAGATAATTGTAACTAATTAAATGTCAAGGAAAGACAAATAGATAATTGGAACTAATAAAAAAAAATCTCCATTTCTACATACGATTTGATAGATTTTGAAATATAAACAGAGGTAAAATTTAATTCTATATAAAAAAGATACTTTTGATATTCCAACTGACCTCTTTCAGCCATTATCAGCCTGTCGCGTACATTCTGTTGAGAACGAAGCAGTTCTGAAGCTGCAGGACGCGATCGCCGTGCTCGCAACCGTGCATCCTCAAGTCTGGCTACACGTCGTTCTGCTGCTTCCTCAACATTTTGATGAACTAAAGCAGATCGATTGCACTGAAAAAGAAGAAAGAAAGTTATAGCAAAAACATATAAAATTGTGAAACATTAAAAATGAGTGAAACATTAAGTTATGAGACAATGAAATTCGTCCTGAAGTCATATCAACCTGCACCTTTCCGCTCCCAATTTCCAGCAATTGATGTGAGAATATCTCAGCTGATCGATCGTTTTGCAGCTGGACACGCATTTGTCAAATATTTGTCAAATAGGAGTATTGTTAAGGAAACATTTGTCAAATAGGAGTATTGTTCAGGAAATACAGAGATAATTGGAACTAATTCAATGTTAAGCAAAGAGAGACATTATTGGAATTAATTAAATGTTAAGGAAAGACATTGCAAACTACACACGAATTTAATTTGGATGTGACATGTCGGACGCGTCATTAATGAACAATAAATATCGATTCTAATAAATAGCAAGCTATTTAGGTAAATACATTACAAAACACTAACAATAATGACAAATTAATACATCTTGTTACAAATTAGCAAAAATTTGGCAGTTCGTTTAAATTAAATATGACGTTTGTCAAAAATGTACATACCAACATCACGTTGTCTCTCCGAAGCAAATGATCGCGTTAATCCAAGAGGTTAATTCACGATACGATTTGAATTCAAACGAAAATCAATCAACACAATTGAATTTCACCGCTAATTGAACAGAAAAATTAAAAAAACTAAGTGAAACAGATATTCTTTAGAGGTACATGTCAACTACGCACATTACGAAATGAAAATGGTGGATAAATTAGCGCAGATGGCACTATATTAAAAAATTTAACGTATTTGAAAATTTAATATTTATTATTTAAATATTTAATATTTATTATTAAATATTTAATATTTGGTTATCTAATATATAATTATTTAATATTAATTATTTAATATTCAAAATCAAAATGGATCTGTCAAAATTTCAAAGCAATCCGTGAATAACTTTCGGAGATTTTTAATTAACGAACATTGACATTTTTATTTATATAGATATTTAACATTTATTATTTAATATTTAATATTAATTTCGGAACGTCGAAAATGAAATGTGACATAACTGTCAAGTTAAGTTCGTCTGTGTCGCTGCAGGAGGCGCAAACGTTATTCTTTCTGATTTATAAACTTTTTCATATACACCTGTATATAAATAAAAATATATAAACATTTTCGTATACAAATGCAACCTTCTGTCAAAATTTCAAAGCGATCAGGGAAGAACTTTCGGAGATTAGAGATTTTTAATATACGAATATTTACATTTTTATTCATATAGATTTTTCATCTGCAAATAGCGTGATTTACTTCATTATTCAATGTTTAAATTATATTTTATTTTAAATACAAATAAAAATTGATAATTCATTCTGGAACGTTTTATTAAAATTTTTACGAGTTCAATGGTTAAAAGTTCACAGCGCATCCAGTTTCACGATAAGACGATTTTATCGGTTGCGTAAGTCTTTCCGTTTTTGTTGCTTTCATTCTAGTTCTTTTGAGAAGCATTTTGATAAAAAATTCTTGGAGAAAATCAGTAAGGATCATAAAAGTAGCAAAATGTTTGGCTCGGAACGTTGTCGTCTCGAAGAATGTGTTTATTTAGGCAAGTTTTCACAAAGGATTTCACTTTGAAGATAGATTTACAAATAAATACATATAGAGGTACATAGTAAATATTTGACACTGATAACTATGATATATAAAAGAGATCTATAGTATACATGTAAATATTAACTACAAATTTTACTTCTGTCAATTTAAAACATATTTATTTGCTTTGTTAACAAATCCGTTTCGACTAAAACGATTATATTGAAGGTAATAAGAAAGAAAAAAACGTTTACAATTATTCAAAACATATGACCTCAATGACCTACTTGGTAAGACGTTTGACTTCCACACGAGGGCTTCAGTTTGGATTTCAAAACAAAACGTGCAATGAACTGCGAATTACGTGTCTACTCAAGTGGTCCTATGCCTGAAAGCTCAATGACCGGGGCCGAAGGCAATATTGTCTGCCAGCCATGGTCTTCAACATGTTTGAAACATCAGTTTGGATATGTTAAAGGGTATTTATACGAATTAATGAAAAAAAATTATGACATTCATAAAACGTGTAATTCGCAATAATGTTTTTTTTTAAATCTGTTTTATTTCTTCGTTTACTGTTTCATGGATCACCTCAATTCGTGTATTTTTTGTGTAGTCTCTTAACAACTAAGCAGAAAATGAGACCTCTAAAAGAAAGTTTCATAACAACTGTAGTTTTTTTTGGAAAATCAAAATTAAACGCTTTTATATGGTAGTTTAATACCCTTTAAATAATTATTCAGCGACATGTGTTCCACCATTCAATGGCCCTGTTAAACTGTTGATACTGCAATATATTCTGTGGTTTTTCATTATACATATATTCAGTAGTTGTGTTAGGTGATAATATTTGATGTGTATTATATATGTCACAAATATACAAGGTTACCTTGATCGGGTTTAACGAAGTGAACGATCCGATAACATAGAAAATAGTTTTTTAGGAATGCATTCAGGAGGATTCTTATGTTCACACTATTTGATAGATGTTAAATTGATATCGGGGCAACCTAACAGTGACCTTTAGCCCCTAAATAGCATTAAAGATAAAAAAAATGACAATGAAAAAACAAGAAACTTGTATGTATACCATATACGAATACCTCTTTGTGTATGTAACAAGAGAAATCCGTGCAAAGTGGATAAAAAAATACCAGTGTCTAATACGCTTCTATTAACTTCATGCATATTTATTTAGTAATATTCCTGCTTGAATAAAAGTATATGTACCGCATAAATATCGTGTGGAAAAATCCCTAATTTGTATTTTTTTTTCTCACTCAATTCTATGCTAATGGCTATGTGCAGCGAAACAAATGATTTATAGCGTGTTTGATGACTTTAATTTGACTGGTTTCTATGTCATGTATTAGGTCTAAATATTGTTTGTGGAAAATTTAATGAGAAATTGATCTAAGTATAAATTATACCAAAAATGTTTTCGTGAACCTGCTCATTATACGGTATAAACATGAACGGTTTTATTTATTTAAATATATTAAAGATGAATATGTTTTTTTAGTAATTCAAACACTTTTCTATAAATAAATACGTCTGGCGGATTTATAGATTAAAAATTTTTTTTTAGTCAAATAACTTTTGTTTCCAAATTATTTTTTACATCCATGGCCGTTTCTGGAACTCAGTAAATTAATATAATATTTGAGTAAAATAAGAAAAATATCAGGGAAAATAAGTATAAGGATGGGAATCGCGTAGGAGTTCAAGATGATGAATATTTTGGGATGTATTATGTGTTTTAAAGTTTTTTTAATTGGCAAGATTAAATCACATCTAATTGAGCTAGAAATATTGTTCCAAAGTCAAACTGTGAATCGTAAAATATGATGCTTACCTCCTGAAAACTTTTAAAGTTTCGGTTACTAGGCTCATGTATTTTAAAAACTTAATTTTTAAAAACTTTACTTTAAATATTTGGAGATTTAAGAGAAATTTATCTAAATTTTAAAAATACTACGTAATAGTACCATTTAATATTTTTTTTATATAAGTTATATCCACTGATTCATACATGGGTCCAAACTTGCATTGTTTTAAATTTATAAAAATATTTCTTAGCATATATAATGTTACTTATTTTAAAAATCTCATCGATATATTAAAAAGTTACTTAAATTTTATTCACACGATATATATTTCGTAAAATTAATTATGCTCAGAAGCGAGAAAATATATTTCAGCCATCAAAAGCTATTTGCGGACTATTCAAGAATACAAAAATAAATTTGAATAAAACATAAATATATTTTAACACACCTTTCGAGAAAAATCTTGAAAACTCAATAATTGTTATAACGACGGTCTTCAAGAAATGCCGTTTCTTTTTTTTTAAACCCGCGTTCTTCCGATTTTACCTTAAAAACACTTGCAATGTTTTAAATTTTGAAGAATTTAATCACGGGATATTGAAAACAGTTCTTCAAAGACAAATTTTACAGAATTGTCTATAATTAATGTTTTTGGTGTCGTACATTTATGGTAATAATTCGTATAAGCTAATTTTTTTTTCTCGTTCATGTCTCATGACAGCATATTCAAAGGGGTTGGTTAATACAATCTCGATATGTCAGGGTTCATGTCACCGTGGTGGGAGTATACTTGATTATGAGAGGCTTAATGGTGTTATTAAGTCACAAGTTACGCATTATATTCATCGATCATGATGGGCAATTTATATTTCATTAACAGTTCTTTCGATTATAATGTTATATCGTAAGAAATTTATCAATCTCTGTGGCCTCGTTAGTGCCCAGGCTCTGGGATCGATTTCCATCGATACTCGCTTTTATTTAAAGTGGTCATTCGATGTATCACAGAAAAATAAATATTAGATTGAACGAATGGGGGACAGAAGACCGACTTTGTTTTAGGAGTCGTGGAAGAAGACGACTAAAATTGTATGATTGGGCCAAATTAAGAAAATTTTGATAGAAGGAAAGGTAAGGAGTAAGAGAAATATTTGGAGCTGTACGAGAAGATGTATGGATATGGACGAGGTAAAGAAATGTGATGATAGGAAAGATTAGTGTTGTTATTTCTGTCTACCTCAGCAGGGAAATAGTGTGACAGTATGCGTTCGAGATTTGTTTTAAGTAAAAATTAACTATCGTGTTGGGATGATTCAAGTTATTGAATTTGTTAAAATTAAAACGTTATTACGGCTATATATATTTTTTTTATCAGATTTCGGCATTGATGTAATGTTTTGAAACACGTCAATATGTAGTGTGCACGTTTCTGTTGTTAGATTTTGAGTTCGGTTTCTGGAAGCCTGTTTAATTTCCGTCTGAATTGTAAAAGGGCTTCCAAACAAAGCTTTGTAAATTTACATGACTTCATATTGTACTCCAGGGATATGACGTGATGGTATAAATGTATGTATACATGTTTTACGACGTATACGGTGTATTTTGTAAGCATTTTATAATATGGAGATCAGGATAAGTGTATATTTTGGGTGTTTTCATACAAAATAGCCTCCACCCAAGTACATAAGATAGATATATTTTTGAAATTGACCTTTTCAATAAATAACGAGACAAAATAGGAGTAAGTTGTTCCTAAGCCCTAAATTCATAAATAAAACCACCCATACAAATTTACACTATTTTTTATGCAGATACATTGCATCTGAACATGCAATACATATTCATACGAGTATATCCAAATTAATCAAGCATGCATGCGTACATCTTGTTCAATTGAATTTGTCTACACATACTTAATAGGGTTATGCAGCATGCATATACGAGTGCATGTGTTTCCTGTCATTCCTATTTGAAAGAAAATTTCAAGTCTTTGAAAGTTTCTCCATCGATAACTAACGGCCGTTTTATAAATAATATGGTAAAACTCAGTTATAAACAAAAAAAAAGAGAAATTGTATTATTTTCCGTTTACGTTCATTGTGGAGGGACGACGAGTCAAAGGTAGACCCGATGGACTGACCAAGTCAAGAACGCAACAGAGTTCTTTGTGACGGTAGCATTATGAGATGCCCAAAGTAGGGAGAAGGAGATAATCTATGTGGGCAGTTTTGGGCAGACAGAAAAATACCATAAGTCATGAGAAACTGACCAAGAATAAATATATTCCACAGATTTTTTTGCTCATAGACTTTTGTCAATTTCGATCAACTAGCATCTTCACATGAATTATATTTTAGAGTTGCTCTTTGAGCGTAACCTGTATAGTATAGGGCAAAAAATTGTTTAATATAATATTTAATAAACTTTGTGCTTTATTTTACATTATCTATTTTTAATAAACTCCATTGGTATGTTTTCAACTCAATTCATATCGACCTTAACATCATACATGTAATGTTTTCAGATAATACAACAACCAGTGCTAATACATTTAATATTTTATCAATACATGGAACGGGCGTGTCAGTTGTATGCTGCGAGAATTACATTTTTTTTAATATTACCTCAAATGTAACTCGCCAGGAAAAGTATAAATGGGCATTTAACCGTTTTCTTCAAAACATCACTTATCTTAGATGATTACGTTTCTATTTTTATTCGCGTTTTCAATCCATAAGATCTTTATGATTGTTTTGTGAATCGTTAAAATATATTTAATAAAGTTTAAAACCTAATATTATAGAAAATATGTTCTTTATGGTATGGACTATGATGTGGCCAGATACTTCAAAGATTGTACTTCCAAAGGCACTTTAAACGGCCGTTTTATAAATAAATAAAAATAAAGTTTAAAAACAGAAATCTATTAAGTAAATGTATTACTCTCTTCAAATGACACAGGCATTTTTTCCGCCTAGTATTTGGGGGTAAAAGGATAGCTATGACTTCGGTCATATCTATTATTTCATAAAAGTACGTCTTGTTTGATATTATCGATGGTTTGTTTTGAATATATACAAATATTCAATTTTATTCCAAGTATTTGAGCAATGGTTATTGAATTTCGTAGTATAAAAATACCAGTTTGATTCCGTTGAAAATAATTCCACTTTTGTCATATTTAGTGCCATTTTTCGCAACCTGAGAACTTATTTTGCAATGAGCAAAAATCTTCTATTTTATTAAGTATTTTAATCTCTTCAATACACCGTAATTGATTTTACATAAAAATTCTTGGATGACCATCACACGATATGATTCACTTTATAATAATATCAAAATAACAATGTATATAGCGCCGTTTTGAGAGCAAACTCTCCTCAAAGGTAAGTGAATCGTCTTTCTCCACTAACTCTACCATGTGATCAGCATACAATTAATTAATTCATTTCCTTGTCCAGACTATCAATTATGCCACATTTTTCTAGTATGAGGCCACAGAGATATAATTTGCAACAATCAGGTTCTGCCCAGAGCATCTAGTCCCGATGTTGGAACAAACTAGCATGTGTTGTGTGTCCTGCACATCTTCACAATCATATTAAGTGCTACTTTCGTTCAAGAAATCCCATATTTGCATGGTCACCTTCCTTCTAGTCAACTCTACTCAGAGTCTATTCAATGATCTCCATGAAGGCCAAGGCAGTTGGTCTCCAGGTGCCATCTTTTCCAAAAGCTTCATTCAGTCCTCAGGTATTTTGTCTTTCCATTTTAGAAAACGTGCTTTATCTGGAGGAATCGTCAGTTCTCGCATTCTCTCGGGTCTTTCCATAGGTCGAGCGTCCCCTTGAAACATCAGTAATTTACTAATACCTAACATTTCCTGTCCGAGAATATCAAAATCAATACCAAAAGACAACTCATGTACAATCCCATTCGATATATTTATTCCACCCATTGGTATTTATGTTAGTTTATATATTTAACACGTCATTCTATAAATATTGTATTTTTTTACATCGTCTGAATTGCATAACGCATCCTTATTTCACACTATTTTTAATCACTTAATCACTTTAATCACTTACCACAGTCGGTATACTATTTAAGGGATGCTACCCGATATTGATTTCTTCTTATCAAATGAGGGGTTAAATCTTTGTAACGATCGCAATATAACGGTGAATTGGCTCGCAAATGATCTGTGTATTCTGTCGTTTTACCTTAACACTACATTACTTTTCTGCACGCAAACACAATTAAATCTTACAGTTTGAATAATGACGGTTTTAAAGGGGCCGTATGAAACAATTAGAATTCAACTCAGGTGGCTTTTCACAAACTGAGTCCTGGCATTCTTGCGAAGGAGCAGTGGTCTATAAAAATCGCAACGTCCGACAGTAGGGGAAAACCGTAATAAATTTCATTTTATCTATGATCATTACGTTTTACTGTAGGACTTGTTTGCTCCTAGAATTGTGCGTATGACACACTCCATGGGAGTTTTTATACTTTTATTCTGAATTACCACTATCCCTGAACTGTTGATCATAAAATTGAAGAAATAAACGCTGAAAGCTTTGATTTCAGATCATGAACACATAACTTTATATTTTTATAGTTTAACGGTAGTTAAAATAAACGTTTATTGTCACAATAACTTCATTTTCAATTGATTTCAGATATGATTCAGTAATTTGAACATCAAACGCTGAGCGAAATTGTTTGCTGTTATATACGAGTATATATATATATATATATATATATATATATATATATATATATATATATATATATATATATATATATATATATATATTATATATATATATATATATATATATATATATATATATATATATATATATATATATATATATATATATATATATATATATTATATATATATATATATATTATATATATATATATATATAATATATATATATATATATATATATATATATATATATATATATATATATATATATATA
>OX463839.1:20893227-20941251 GCA_949825065.1 Odontocerum albicorne | reverse complement strand
TTTTAAAAATATTTAAGTAAATTGGACAGTGTTTTCCAACATGCTAATTTGGATTGCATTTCAAAGTTAACACGACGTTTTTTAACCTTTCATCTAAGAGATGAAACAAATATTCATATTTACACATACAAATATACATACTATCAAGCCGTTTCTCTGTTAGAGTAGGCAGAGACGACAGAGTTCCTATCGCAACTCACATCTTTCGCTTTTTCTTCATCTGACTTTTTAACATATTTTTTTCAAAATTAATTGACTTGATCCAACCATACCCCCCTTGGCATTCCTCTACCACGCTTTTCACTCACATTCTTAACGCATATTTGTTTCACGGTCTTCCTTTATATATTAGTTCTACATGCCCAAACCATCTCCGAGCACCTTCTTGATTTGAATATATCAATCAGCCTTAAGTTCATGTATTCTTTTCAGTGCCCACATTTTTATAGCCTTTATTTGGCTATTTTTGGTCTTTTTTTTACGTCCACCTTTCACTTCCATATTATTAAATTATTTTGATGAACTAAAGCCGATCAATTGAACTGAAAAAGAAGAAAGAAAGTTATTAAAAAACATATAAAATTGCGAAACATTAAAAAAGGAAAAAACACGAACTAAAAAAACAAAGAAAAAAAATAAAAAATATTAACGAAATATTTCACATCAAACGCAGATCAATCGACACAGGTCAATTTTAATGCATTTCACGATATAATTTAAATTCAAATGAAAATCAATCGACACAGCTCAATTTCACCGCTAATTGCACTGAAAAATAAGAAAAACAGTTAAAAAAACGAAATAAAAGACAAAAAATAAAATCAAGAAATAAATGCTATTGTAACGACATAGACACAGATTCACACAAAATGGCGCTAATATAAAATATTTAGTATAGCATGTGTTGCTTTTACGTCCAACAGATGGCGCTGTTTGTCAACACGCGCGTATTTTATATATATATATATATATATATATATATATATATATATATATATATATATATATATATATATATATATATATATATATATATATATATATATATATATATATATATATATATATATATATATATATATATATATATATATATATATATATATATATATATATATATATATATATATATATATATATATATATATATATATATATATATATATATTTATATATATATATATATATATATATATATATATATATATATATATATATATATATATATATATATATATATATATATAAATATATATATATATATATATATATATATATATATATATATATATATATATATATATATATATATATATATATATATATATATATATATATATATATATATATATATATATATATATATATATATATATATATATATATATATATATATATATATATATATATATATATATATATATATATATATATATATATATATATATATATATATATATATATATATATATATATATATATATATATATATATATATATATATATATATATATATATATATATATATATATATATATATATATATATATATATATATATATATATATATATATATATATATATATATATATATATATATATATATATATATATATATATATATATATATAGTATATATATATATATATATATATATATATATATATATATAATATATATATATATATATATATATATATATATATATATATATATATATATATATATATATATATATATATATATATATATAAATATAATATACACAGGGTGTCCCAAAGGGCAACGTCAAGCCGGTATCGAGGAAGAGGCCAGCTTATGAGGGTTCAGAATTAAAAAATTTTTTTGAAAAAGCCTTATACTTTTCGAGTTATAGGCATTTCTTCGAAAATTGTAAAAGTAGCTACCCTGAGCCGAATGTTTGTATATTGTGACTAAAAATTGCCTTATTTTATGATTTTAATGGTTGTATCGCAATCCTAGATAGACCTGCTATTAGTCGGAGTCAGAAATAAAACAAAAAAAAATTTGCACGTTTGAAAAAAAAATTGTTTTTGTCCGATCATAAAAAATAATATTTTTTATCAGCCAACTTTAACTCATCATACTGTAAAAATAATGTACTACGCTTACCTGGCAAGTTACATCAAAAGTTGGCCTGTTTAGTCAGGATTTCAAAATGGTACAATACATATCTACTACTCCTTTAAAAATAATTTTAAAACATTAATTTCTGAAATTAAAGATCGAATTCAAAAAATTTGAGCGAGAAAACGATACGGCGGATGAACGAGTTAGAGTAAGACACCATTTTTGACAGGAACTAGATATGACATATCAAAAAATGGCGACACAAGCTGTATTACTCTAACTAGTGCAGTATAGTCTATCTAGGATTGCGATACAACCATTAAAATCATAAAATAAGGCAATTTTTAGTCACAATATACAAACATTCGGCTCAGGGTAGCTACTTTTACAATTTTCGAAGAAATGCCTATAACTCGAAAAGTGTAAGGCTTTTTCAAAAAAAAATTTTAATTTCTGAACCCTCATAAGCTGGCCTCTTCCTCGATACCGAATTGACGTTGCCCTTTGGGACACCCTGTATATACAAAAGTTGATATAAACATGCGCGTATTCGAATGCAACCTTTTGTCAAAATTTCAAAGCAATCGGTGAAGAACTTTAGGAGATTTAAGATTTTTAAAATACGAACATTTTTATTTATATAGATTAATTTGACATAAATACAATGGTTAAATATAATGACCAGTTCAACAGTAAATTCATATAAAAAAAAGTCCCCGATAGTAAAAATAGTGTACCTACCAAGCTAGGGTAGTGTGCTTATCACTAAACTGTGGCTCTGACAAAAGTTCGGTGAACGCAAAAATTTCCGAGATTGAAGAAATATTGGAGGAATTATTTTGGTGACTTTATTTTTGTCATGAAACTAAAAAAGCACTTTCTCTCTATAGCAGGGCTTTGTCACCGTATCTCCTTAATTCTTTTTAATTCCTGTTAATTTCTTCGATTAGTCTTATCATTCTCATTCTTTACCCTCACATTTTCAAATTCGAAGAGTTAAAAGTTCAAAGAATTCGTTGGAGTTCGTCTATCTTTTATTTTGTTAAACTGCTTGAACACCATATCTTTAATATATTTTTTTGGATTATATTTAGTCTCATCTGTGATTGATATTTCAATGCATTCAACTATTGAGATGAGATTTTTTAAGATATTAAAGTAAATATGCTTCGTTACTTTTAATATAAATATTAGAAAAAAACTCTAAATTTTGAAAATCTTAATATGTTATAAATAATCTGTTTTTAATTGATGTCAATACATTCAACTATTGATATAATAGTTTGAAATTATTGAGGAAAATATGACTTTTAATAAAAAATGCAATAAACAAACTCTTTTCTGTGAGAAACAGTTTTAAGATAGAGTATGTGATGAATTAATAGGAAATATATTTTTTTGTTTCTTTGATGGCATTTATAACTTTGATGATATTTATATCTTTGTTCATACTTGTTATTTATACAATAATTTGTTTGATACCCCTCAACACATCTGAACTGACGTTGTGTGTATGTTGAATACCGTAGCTTGAAGACAGCAAATTGTTGGTAATAATGCTGCACGTGAAGATGCTACAACACTTGGGCACATCTAACGCAAACGAGTATTATAATCAAACTCTTGCCGTTCTCTTGTTTAGTTTTCTGCCAATCACACTGCAGAAAAATATAAAAATATTCAAGTCTAGTGTAAGATTTCAGATGCGGAAGAAATATTTCATAAAGTCAAAAGTGGCTCCCCTAATTATGTTGCTACTTTGTGCCAGGTAATCCCTATTCTCATTTAGAATTGTGCACTAAGTAATATTTATTTTTTAAAACGCTCTGCCCGTTAATCTTCAAAATGGAGCATTCTCTAATGTTTCGTTAGTTGGTTCACGCAATTAATTTAAATAACTTTTGTGATTATCTATCATGGTGAACGACAAAATATTAATATTTATTATATTCGGTCAATTTGTTTTAAATTATGAAGCAAGAATAAGCCAATTAATTACCATAAAATATATTTTAAACACGTAAAGAAATTTATGAAAAAGTATTAAATTAATGAAACTTAATAACAATTGAATAGTTAACTAGAAACTTAATTCTCATCGACACGGCATGGTTTTCAGTTCATTCCGTGGCTCGGATTATTACTAATTCTCTCAGTTTGTTGATTAGGTTATAACTGAAGTTTTGTTTCATCGGGGTTCATTGACCAAATAAATATCTTAATTATTAACTTAATTATTAAATACTGAGAAGAACACATGGAGTGACAATGTATGACAGAAAACGGAATGAAGTAATTAGAGATGAGTGTGAACTTAAGGCTGATGTATTGAGTAAAGTCTAAAAGAGAACTATTAGATGGTTTGGACAAGTAGAACGAATTGACGAAGAAAGACTAACAAAACGAAAATGGGGTTGGATCTAGTGAATTATATTTTGAAAGAAGGAAATATAAACCGTCTGAGAAATCAAATGAGTTTTTGAGAAGTTGTATGGGTGTAGAAGAGGTGAAAGTGGTGTGTCACGATAGGAAAGTCTGGTTATGTCTCCTCTCTACCTTCTCTGGCAGCGAAATGGCGTGATGGTACATATTAAATAAAATTGGTTTTTAATATAGGGTAGAAGTAATAGCAGACGTACCTATATTTTTTAATACCCAGACGATCATTTATATTCGTTGACGACATTTTAATTTATATTTATCCCTCGCCCTTACACTGCTTTCAGCCAGCAACTTTAAATACATTTATCTCCCTAACCTATCTCAAGGCTGATAAAGGGAAGAGTTTTTCCTATCAGATCCTCATGCCAGCAGTTTTTGCCCAGTCTCCTCTTGCGACATCTTCTAACTTTATGGACAAAAAATAAGCTTTTATATCCTTCGCTATTCTATGTGTAGAAATAGTAGTAAAGCTGAGATTAAATATCAAGCTTTAATATCGGGGTTAAAGTAATATCTCATTTAGGACCTTTTTCTAACAATAAATTGAAGAATAATAAAATTATCACTGAGTATTTGGTATATATTTAAAAACTTGTTTTTAGAAACCTTTTTTCTCGTGATTTAAATTAATCCGAATATCCAAAATAATCCAAAATAACGCATAAAAATAAATGTGATATTTGATTGAGCAATATACGATAAGAGTGATTTGCGATAGAAAAAAAAAACAACGGGGAACTAAAACACATGTATTCGAACCATGTTATATCCAAAATTATAGTTCGCACCAACGTAACATATTCGTGCCAAAATTGATGTTTGGAAAGTAAGTAAAAATAAAATAAGTAAAAAGAGCATACTAAATTTAGTAGAAATATGTGGTTTGAGAAAAATATGCGGTTTATCGACGTATGTTATAAAAGAAAAATAAATTTAGTTATTTATGATGCATGTGAGCAAACGACCGGTGTTTAAAGTAGGGAGAAAACAGCACGTTCAACACATTTAGAATATTTATCAAATCTATCTTGTGAACAAGAGTGAAAGTTGTGGTAGAGGAAGATCGAGGAAAGTGTGATATTTTGAAAGAATGATATGTAAATAAGAAAAATCGTAGGGGCTGTATGAGGTGTAATAGGCGATATATATATGTCGAGATAGCAAAACCTGACATTCTGGCCACACTGCCTACCCCAGCAGGGAAACGGCGTGATGGTTTGTATGTGTGTTTGTAACACAATTAAATAATAAATAGGAAAACTTGTTCGAAGTTACTCATCAGTATTGAGAGACTAAAAACTGATGTTGAAATGGGAGGCCTACATTAAATCACATTGTATAATAAAATGAAACCAAATGCTGAAAAAAGACAAATTTGTATTGCAATTGGCCAAATTTAAAAAAACGTTTTTAACAACTATAGTATGTATATCCAGAATGATGTAGACATATGGTATGTATATTTTATTTAAGTCAAGGCGTGTAATAAATAGACAATAAACTCAGATTTATAAAATATGAACATGTTTCTTTTAATTACATTTTTTGGTTTGTCAGTTGTTCTTTTCACTGTATTTTCTTTTTATCATATAAAAAACCGACGCACAATATTATTTGGGTGTATGTCATGGGTCGTCGTCATATTTATTGAACTGGACTCATAAGTATTTTCTTTAATCAGTAATAATTTTTAGTGCATTATTATGTATTAGAGACAATCAATTACACAACTATTGAACATTGAGCTAATCAATTAATTATTCAGGTATGAGTCGAATAGGTGCAATAGTTCATGTGATAGCACACCGAATAGGTGCAATAGTTCATGTGATAGCACACCGAATAGTTAGATCAATGTCGCATTGTGATCTGATCCGTTTTCGCTGAGTCGGAAATAAAAAATTGACAAGTTACTTTCTCAATTCATGACCTCTGTTCACTTGTTGGTAATACGCTTGACTTGCACAGAGGGGGTTTCGGGTTTGATTCCCATGGTACCTGAAAAAAAAAATAGGGATCCAGTCTGGTAAAATAGTTTATTAGTTAACAAAACTCTCACGTGTAAGATGTGTGCGAGTGTTGTTACTTCTTCACTTGTGGAGTAGTATTAAAAAAAATGTGCGATTATGAACCCAGAGTTCCGTGCCTACTCCGGTGGCTAAACCCCATGGCTCAATTAAACGAACCGATGACAATGTTGTCTCCTGACCACGTTATTCAATATATCCGAATTACCAGTTTGAATATGTTGAAGAAAAAGAATTGCTGTGTCAAAATAATGCGTTTATTTCGTTTTTTCAAGCTTACTTAAAAAAAATTCTAAGCTTACTAAAAGCCAGCTGAGAAATCGCTTGAAAGCAATAAATCCACCAAATGTATTTGCATAAA
Source organism: Odontocerum albicorne (assembly GCA_949825065.1). Classification (NCBI taxonomy): domain Eukaryota; kingdom Metazoa; phylum Arthropoda; class Insecta; order Trichoptera; family Odontoceridae; genus Odontocerum; species Odontocerum albicorne. The sequence continues at coordinate 20,934,330 of OX463839.1, read as the reverse complement.
AATGTTAAATATATAAACTTACTTATTCGAAGCAGTGATAGTTTGCTTACGCAGTACTTGGGTAAGTTTACAATTGCTTCGTTTCTTATTGCAGTTTCTTGATTTTATGATATGAATAAACTTAAGCTATTTATTAAAGGGTTTGTACTTATAAATTAAAATCAATACATTATACCAGAGGTCGGCAGACATTCTAGTGAGAAGAGCCCAATATTAAGTAAACAGAATCTCAAAATTTTCGTAGAGCCGCAACATAAATTTTCATTGTAGCTATAAATGACGAAAAAAAAAGCTAAATAAAATCAAGATTTTTATTTCAAAGTCAAATTCACAATACGTACGTAGGCTACTTAGAAGAATAGAATATTACATATGGGAGTTACAAGCTTCAGTAGATCAGTGTACTACTTATTAAAAAAGAACACTTAAATAACTTAACACTAATAAAACACTTTTTGAGTTTTGTCAAGTCTATTAGTTAGAACGGTGACCTTGCATCGCTTTGCTATGTCTGGCAAGTAACTACATGTTTTCAATTTTAGTCATGATTGTAAATTATCTTCGGTTAATGTACTACTTAACTAATTTTTTATTTGATTCATGGAAGATAATGCTCGTTCGCATAAATAGGAGAGACAAATATTGTGAGAATGGCAAATGTTACTTCTTTTATTATGTCATATGTTCCAGGTAAACGATTACATGTATCAAATATAATTGTTTCTATTTTAGGCATTTGTTTCCCAGGTGTCTACTTATGCTGATCAAATTGGAATTCTCTCTTTCGAGCTCTTTCAAGCGGCTGGTCAGATTTGTGAATTTGCTGCTCCACAGTTCCTTGCCTTGGTGAAGTTGGAATTGACGAGTCACAAATGCCTATCAAAAAAGCCGCATGCGGCTCGCGAGCCGCGATTTGCCGACCCCGGCATTATACAAACATAAACGTAATTTTTTTGTTAAAATAGGTAGCAAAAATGCAAAATTTAACTTCCTTTATCTTCTTCACATCCATGCATCTTCTCATACAACTACTTTTGTTAATTTTGCTCCTTTCCTTTCCTTCTTTGAAAATTCATTATCTTGGTCCAATCACACTTTTCTCAGCTATCCTTTTCCACGACTTTCACTTATATTTGCATTATAAATGTATAAGGTATGTATTTCGTCCCACATTCGTTAAACATGCCCAAAAAACTTCAATATCTTCTTTTTAAACCCTACTTAACATATCAGTTCTTAGTTCACATTTATTATTAAAAATAACATCTCTTTTCCTGTCATATATAGACACACCAACAATTATATTCAGAGCACGCATTTCTGTCCTTTTCCTGTCATATATAGACACACCAACAATTATATTCAGAGCACGCATTTCTGTCCTTTTCCTGTCATATATAGACACACCAACAATTATATTCAGAGCACGCATTTCTGTCCTTTTCCTGTCATATATAGACACACCAACAATTATATTCAGAGCACGCATTTCTGTCCTTTTCCTGTCATATATAGACACACCAACAATTATATTCAGAGCACGCATTTCTGTCCTTTTCCTGTCATATATAGACACACCAACAATTATATTCAGAGCACGCATTTCTGTCCTTTTCCTGTCATATATAGACACACCAACAATTATATTCAGAGCACGCATTTCTGTCCTTTTCCTGTCATATATAGACACACCAACAATTATATTCAGAGCACGCATTTCCACTGCATAAAATCGACTCCATTTATCCATGTTTTACATTATCAATAGATTTTACTATATTTTATACTAATCGTATTAAATTAACTGAAATAAAAACAGAAAAAAATTATCAACCGTAATATTTATTAAGAATATTGTAATGAAGCGAACGGTGTAAATAAATAAACACGTTTTTTTTTTGTATTTATAAGGATGACTCTTGTTAATCAAAAGCTTTACATTACTGTTGCTGTTGTTGTTCTGCGAAAAGCGTTTAAGTCCAAATGTTGAGTTTTGAGATAAGTGCAATTTAAGTTTCGGAGGGCGATGTAAAATCAAGTTATATGACTTATTTATCTTTTCATAACAGCGAAACCATATAACTTTTGGACATAAATGTTTTTTTCCATTTGTAGATATTTTTATTTTAAGTAAAATTGCATCAAAAAGTCATTTTATGCAAAAATGGACTTAAACGCTTTTCGCAGAACAACGACGATATTATCTAATGGGATATTTTTATATATTATATATACAAAAGCTATATATCATCGAATGAGATATTTTTATGTATAATATATTATATACAAAAACTATATATCATATACAAAAGCTGTATATTATCTTAAGAGATATTTTTCAAATTGACTCGATAAAATGAACATAGATTTTTTAATCAAAATATATTTAATGCCTTTTTAGTTGCAAAAATATGTTGATTAGAGAAAGTTTCACTATAAAAAGATTGAAATCCTTTAATCATCATCAGCATCAATCACTGTCAATCCAATAGCAGATAAATTCTTCCCCTGACATTTAGCGTCTTTTTCTTTCCTGCTGCTTGTAGAATTCGATCAGTCGTACTATAGAGTATTTATTTTTTTATTCAATACGAAAATTAGTCTTTTAAGTTCTTAAAAAAAATTTAAGATTCATAAATAAATGAACGATATTTTTTTTATTTTATTAGATTTTTATTAATAAATTAACTCTTTAAGTGTTTCAAAGTAAATTTATAATATATCACACTATTAAAGTTTTACCCTAGCGAACTTCTACAAAAAGTTTGAAAAAGAGATTTATACACACAATTACTTTCGCTAATGTTTTGACACGCGCGAAACATTTCGATCAAACAAACCATGTTGTGGTGATTTCTTTCATTTTATAATTTGTATTTCATACGAAATACTTTTTGAGTTTAAACATAAAAAAACTTTAAATATTTGCATACATTGTTGCATTAAACAATTTTTCTCTCGAGGTAGGCAGAGAGTACAAAACGTCAAAGTTTTCTATCATGATATACGTTGTTCGCCTCGTCTACATTCATACATAATCTCATACAGTCCCTTTCGTTTATCTTACTTCTTACCTTTATTTCTTTCAAAATTCATTAATTTGGTCTAACAAGGATGGTTAGACCAAATTATTCGCAGTCGCCCTTTACCACGACTCCCACTCCCACTCATGCTGGCTCTGTAAATTTGTTTAGGCAGTCTTTCTTTATATATCCGTTTGAAATGTCCCATTTATATAATTTTCCTAAAACTTGTATGGAAACATCTGCCACTCGATATTATTCCAGCACGATTTAATATTTGACCCATAAAAGCTACTTGAATGTAACAAAATTTAGGTGACATTTGGTAATAAGTACCCATCTTGTTATTTATTTAGTGTCTAACTCCTTAAATAAAATATTTTATAGAATTGGTTGATTCAATATATGAAATCGACAATTGACAACAATTGTCTTTTCAGCACTTTTGTTGACAACTAACTATCACACTGTTTACCAGATGAGCGGCTAACGAGTCTGATCAGCGGCTCGAAATCTATGCTGAAGTTTTTCTCCTAGGATGACAATTAACCTTTTCACCTTGTTTTAGGGTTAAAAGGATGTCTTTGATTTCAGGCAATTCATTATAAACTATTAAAAACATAGGGCATGTAAGTAAATCAAATTGTGCTGGTAAATATTTTTTGTTTGTCTTAGTTTTGCCCTCATATCTGTGTATACTCGGGGTCTTGATTAATAGTGATACTGACTGATTTTGGTGACTAAATTATTTCAGAACTATTGTATTGTATATTTAAGTATGAAGTCATGGAGGGCAGTGCAAGATATATTAGGACGTACTGCATGACACGGTGAAACACATAAATGCTCAGCACAATTCTGCACCAGGGACTCAATAGTGACAATACGCAGACAAACTGCAAATACTGAAGTTCCTTAGACTATATATAGGTAACGTGATATGCATATCACACTAATCATCTCTGGTGACATCAACGATAAGTACCCTCATCCCCTACTTTGTAATGTGCCTTCTTTAATTCATAATAATTCATAAATGTATCTACCAAAATTAAGTTGCGTTGCGTTCTGTAGTCATTTGTCAATCTGGGTCTCACCTGGTGATATTTTTCAAGAAAAGTAATACGTGCTCAAGGCAGGTCGTCGACATTCAAACTTATGCGTCAAACTCTTGCCAGATTATGTGATTTGTTTTCCTAATGGTTCAGGGAATTCAGAGTGTAAACCGCAAATATTACAGCTTCAAGCTGTCTATTTTTTGACAAATGTTGGTCTTCAACATCCATATTTCCAATCTTACTAGGTAATTTTATTAATTAAGTATAATCATCACATTTTAATGAGTTCTGACTGGAAATATTTCCATGCTTCCACATTCATCGCAAAAAACTGTCATACCATTTGTCGTTCAACAAGAATATACAAGAGAATTCTGCCATTATTTGAATGGCCCAATGGGTCTGTAATCGGGTTAAAAAAATAGACCATACCCCAACGGGTGGCGCTCGACGGCGGGGCTAGGTCTAAATAAAACACGAGAGACACGACGGATGGCGCAAATAGGATAGTAAATAAAACACTACAATATCAAACAAACTCGATTGTACGAGTATGTCCCAGGCTTACGGATTCACGTCTTGGTTGTTAGTCAACGCCATGGCGTGTTTAATAAAATGTCTATTTTTATTCTCAGTATTTCAAACTTTGAGTTTGATACATTCATTTTAAAGTTAACTTTATATAAAAGTTTTTCATACTATTGAACTCGTTTATCACCTCTGATATAAAATAAAACGTTTTCAGGAAAATTGTGTGAATATTCACAACAGACAATGGTTTATTTTTTTAATAATCTCTATAATAATAATAAAATGTCAATCTATAGAGCGCCATTTAGAGAGCAGACTCCTCAAGCGCCCTATTACTCGAGATTCAAACCCAGCATTATTGACAGATTAAAAATATAACAAAATACATTGATTATAAAAATAGGAAGGGGGGGGGGGGTTGCGGCCTTAATATTGGTACTTCTTTGCATCTGCATATGTTCAGAAAAATATGTTTGTTAAGAAAACTGCAGAAAAATTACCAAGAAACCTTTAAAAATCTTCCGATATGTGACAACATATTCAGTTTAAGGTGTAATGCATGTATGTAGTGTACATATTAAATCATACATTTTGACTTCGCCAAAAGAGTTGCCTTCATTACTTCCTAAAACTGCACACGCCATCCATATCTCTAATATTTAGAGGCGTGCTTTTCCAAGCGACAGAACCAGCAAAAGCCGTGTTATTCGTTGTTTTGGATTGATTCGGAACAATTAATTTATTCGATAAAGACGATATCGACCTCAAAGGTCCACTCTACTCAAAAATACTAGAAATCATAATTAATTTTTGTTCGAAGTCAAAGGAAAAGCAAAGAATACAGATAATTAATGTATTTTAAATAATTATTTTTAAACCATTTCTTTTGTGAAAAGAGAGAATCGAGACAAAATTGTCTTAATCTTTTATCCTATATATGATATGTTTCTTATTGTTCCACTTCTTAGTTAAAATGTTTATATTCTGTATTCTTATATTTTATCCTCACACATTCGAAAGCCTTTCGCAACTGATTCTATTAATATGGCCATCATATTATCCTGTCGTGCAGCTGATGACTGAGCATCGTGACTTCCATGATAGTTTTTGACGACGCCTCTTCATCCATCCCTGCACTCCGCGGCTCCAATGATAGTTGTTAAGGGTAGTCCAGTTGCAACTTTCATTTGGTCAGTCCAACGCATTGGAGTTTTCCTTTTGTGCGTCTTCCTTCCACGCCTCCATTAACCACAAACCTCTCTATACTGCTCCTTGGCCACGTGCTATGTGCCCACAGTATCGGAGGACTCGTCGAAGGCATATTGTCGACAATCTGTCGGTGATTCTAAGTTCTTTAAGAATGGAGGTGTTAGTTCGCTTTACTGTCCATGTAACTCGTAACACCCTTCATGGGGCCAAACCATCTCAATAATCCTTTCTAAATTCTACTGATAAAAATCGTCTCAAACAGTTATCCTTAATCCAACGATTTCTTGTTCTATTGTGTTATATCGTTATGCCAGACATTCTACACATCGCACATACGATATGTCTGCCGTATTTATTATGTTTTTATCTCTCACTTTAAATGTTTAGGTTTCGCTACAAACATCAAGGTGAACATAAGCATTCCACAGTTGATTTTTTTTAGATTTTTCGTACGATTTATTGTATATTTTGAATATTTATTATTTATTGATGATTCTCGGAACCGAAATAAAACTATTATAGATTGAGAACTTTGTGACCTGTGGAATGAAATGAATATTTGCTGAGTGAATAATTTTTATGATTTTCATAAATTGAGTATCTCAGTATAAAATCTGAATCATATATAGATGATAAAGAAATAAATAGTTTTCATTGAACGTTGTTTAAATAGATTCTTAAAACATTAACATAATTAGTTAACTATTTATTTTCTCACAATGAATTTGGAACGTAAACATGAAAAAGTTAGTAGTATGAACCGATTGGAAGCATTCGAAATGTGGATGCAACGGAGAATGCTATGAATACCCTGGACGGATATGATCATCAATACAAGGGTTCTTCAAAGAGCCAAAGTTGATAGAGAGTTGCTGATTAATATTAAAAACCGAAAGGTGTCCTACTTGGGTCACGTACTTAGAGGAGCAAAGTACAAATTACTGCACCTGATCATCCAAGGCAAAATAGAAGGCCGAAGAGGTGTTGGCAGAAGGCAAATCTCCTGGCTCCGCAATATACGTGATTTGACTGGCATATGAAAAAAATAATTTGGATTGAATATTATAATATAATTTCTGTACATAGTTCAAAGTTTGTTGTTTAAGGAATTATTGAGCAAAACAGATTTCTTCTTTGCAGTGAATTATATTTATGTGTGATAACCATCCTTACCAAATAAGTTACCATAAGTACCTTACTTACTTTTTTCAATTTCAGTGTATTGGAATTTCCCTAATACGTGTATTGAAGAGTTATCCTTATATTTACTTCAGGAGGTTTATCTGAACGACTAAAACATTTTTTACGAAAAAGGATTTTTTTAAGTAAAAATTTTCTTCAGCTTTTATAAATATTTAATATTTCGTCATTGGGGTGATTCAAATATTGAATAAAAAGCATATTTCCATTCAGTGTTTTTTTGTTATTCGCCTTTTACATTTCATGTACATTTTCTCACGTTTTCTCATCCATACTTTTTTATATTACCATTTGAATAAAATTATTAAAATTCTTTGGCAACTTTTTTATTACATTGTATTACACTTTCACTGTAACCAGTCCAATATAGAAGGTTTATTGCCATGTAGCAATCTTTTCTATTTGATAAAAAAATATATTAAAGAGGCCTTAAGTTAACACCAGATTGGAATTCTTTTAAAGAAATGGGTTCCATCGGGAATCGAACCTACAACCTCCCAGTTGGGAGGCAGCCAACTAGATCACGAAGGTTGTCTATAGCAGTGCCACTGAAATGATGGTCTGCGGTTTACTAAGTATTTACATATTGCATTTCTTTGAATACACCCGATCTTAAAAGAATGAAGTCGGTCCCTCGGTGACACTGAAATACTCGTATATATATATAGGTACCGGTCAATTCCACGAAAAAGTTTGAGTATCATTGGTCTACACTATGCCATTATTAGTTTCACATAATTTATGTAATTAAATATTATTTTTATATGTCTGCGCGGTTTGAAATTTTTTATTTAGAGCTAAAAGTGTTTTATGAGTTGACAAAAAATGTATATTCCACCAATAAATTATTAATGAAAAATACCAAAATTAGTTTCATCGCCTTCAAAATATTCTTAGGATCACTGTTTTAGTTTATTGAACTCTTGTCAACTGTGCTAAATACGAGAATATACTTTTATTTATAGATTAGCGGAAAGTTATTTTTGTAGAGATTCCTGAAAGTGCACTAAATATTAGATTATATGCTTTAAAAATAGTTTAGTAGAACCTAGAAACGAATATTCTTTCCAGTATTTTTATAGAGATTCCTGAAACTGCACTAAATATTAGATTATATGCTTTAAAAATAGTTTAGTAGAACCTAGAAACGAATATTCTTTCCAGTATTTTGAACAGTTTGCCAAAACAATAAACTGAAAAGGCCGTCCTGAGAATCGGAATAAAGTTGACAAAATCAGAGTTTTCCACCGTAAATTAAAAACCATTAAAATGGAAATTTATTTCCGATGTCATAGAATTCTCACCTCACTGACCTCATATTTTTTAGAGTTGAAATCTACGTTTTGCTATATATGTGTCTTGTGTAGTATTGACTTGTCTTTATTTAAAATATTATGTATTTTAAACATTATGCAGTAGTTGAATTTACGACATGTTTATTTTTTCTTCCAATCAACCCGCTCTAATTAAAAATAATACATCGGAGAATTAAGAATATATGGAGTATTATGTGATGGATCGACTCTTTGTATATGCAGTGAGGACCATACCATGCGACACTTGCTGCGGTACCCGCAGCTTGCCACGAGGACGACTTGATTGGTGGAATACCCGGTGTGGTCTAAGTGGCAAAGCTTTGAGCGGAAATAATTAAGTGCTTTGACACCATTGGAAAAAGAATACAATAAATGTATAAAAAATCCTACTCCACAATATCACAACAAATTATAGATTAAGTGAGTAAACGTGAAGTATATTTCAAACATATTACTTCTGCTTGGATAAGTTAGGTATTAAAAAATATGTTCTCTATCAGAAAATACAGAGAAATAAATATCTTTGGCGTCAAAGATTTCATTCTCGTTTTATGGAACTCCATTTCAAACAACTAAGATATTTTTTGAAATATGTTTATAAAGTCTTATGACAAAAAACATTACTTGTGTAAAGTAAATCGTATATTACAAAAAGTAAATTTTATATATTTAAGGTTTGGCACAATTACTTTATTATGTGAATTAGACAATTTTTGATAGTTAAATTTGGACACAAATATTCCAATACGAACAGACGATAAGAAAGTAATATTTAACAACTTCGTTGTATATGTCATAAAGGAACTGGATTGTATAGTGAAAGTAAACTATTACAAGTGATCGTATAACTCCACTGAAGTAATTAGTGAATGTGGAATAAATTGTTTGAAAATAATAAATCTATATTCGTAAGTGATCGTATCTATACCATATCATATGTTTGCTAACCTTTTCTAACTGGGCTTGGAGAAAGTAAATTTAAAATAAAACGTTAATAATCCTTTTGATCAACGTTATAGTAATTGTTTTGCTTCTTCCCAAGCCATGGCTGCCTCTAAGAACTTCACTAAAAACTGTCTATAGACAGTCTACTAGGACGAGGAAAGCCCACATGTTTAAAAATAAGCCAATAAGGTAAAGGATTTTGGTTGCATTCATAGGACCAAGCTACACATGTGTGGCACTTCTGCCTTTGACCATATCTGTGATGTGAACTTATTAACTTCTTTCAATCCTTCCAACGCACATCCAGGATATGGCGCTTGCATGCTCTTAAGAAGATCACCAGTGTTTGTCTCCAAGTCTTCGATAAGTACCAAGATTCACCTCCGCAGATAACTATTGGATATAGCATTGTGGATCTTACATAAATTGGTAAGAAATATAGAATATTGAAAATTTTAAATTGAATCTCCTTCCCAAAGCAGTGACTGAAGAAAATATACGAGTAGGTAATATTAATTTTAAATTATTCTCTGATTTTGTTTAGCAGTATCAGTAACGTATTATTGAAAGAAGAAAAACTAAATTCATTTTAAATTCTTAACAAATGTACAATAATTGACATTCATATGTTTATCGATTGAACGAAAATAGTGTTTCCAGTTAAAACATGAGTTCCAAAGTTTTAGAAGACGTGCATATGATGATAATTACAAGTTTTAGAAGACATGCATATGATGATAATTACAAAGTTTTAGAAGACGTGCATATGATGATCATTACAAAAAATCTGATTTTTCGAAATTTTACATTTCACTAGTGCTAGAAATATGAGGAAATACATTTCCTGCTTGTATTTTTAACTTGATTCATATTTTCTCACGTATATCAATCGGTTTGATGGTATTTTTTGTTAAATTATGTTATTGTAAATTTTCGCAAAATAGCTTTAAAATATCTAATTTAACTAATCTTTTTCATTTTGCAGTTATAGAATATTCTTCAAAATAGTAAATACACACACCATCATTCCATTTCCCTATTGGGGTTGGCAGAGAAGATATATTGCCAAAGTTTTCTGCCATGAAATCCTTCCTTCGTCTTATCTTCATTCATATATCTTCTAACATAGTTATTTATGTTTCTCTTACTCATTTCATTACTTAAACATTCCCTTCACTTCCTTATCTTGGTCGTCCTTTTCCACGAATCCCACTTATGTTTGCTATATAAATTGGTTTAGTAAGTCTTTCATAATTCATCCGTTCAATATATCTAAATCTTCGCTACGTGCTCTTTTTTAGTCAAATTAAATCTTTAGTTTTTCATCCTTAATAATTGTATTTTCTTCTCCGTTATGCATACATAACCCATACATAACCCTTCTCAGTGCAAGCATTTCAATCGCATTTACGCAGTTCGTTACATACATTTTCCACGTCCATGTTTCATTCCCATAAATCAATTTTGGCATTAAAACGCTATTATGAACCATTTTTAGTAAATCTTGATATTTCAATAACCAGATGAAATAAATTTACAAAAGAAATATAAGTTTTAAAAAAAATTCAATATCTTTCGTTAGCAACACATTGAGCATTTTCTTTATTAAATTTGAGGACACCATTTCTTTGTCTGGGATAATAACGATTGTATGAAGAAATTCAAATTCCTGTCAGCATACAGATTTAAATCGAACGAATCCAACAAAATTGAGACGATAATTCAATAACATTCAAATTGGCTGCATTGATATTTGAAGATATTTCTCGAATACGGGTGTAAAGGAGGGTTGAGGACGGTTCGTGGTTCCATCTTCACAAATCAATTTTGGCATATGGAAAAATTGAGAAAATTGAGGAATATTTTTATATATGGTGACATGAGGACTTAGTATAAATTATTTAATAACGGATTTTAAATGTTATTTTTAAGAAATTACGTTTTTTTTTATTTATGAGTCGATAATTTGAATCGTATCGTATTTTTAGGCATATCTAGACATGATGAAGATCGTGGCCGACGTAGGATTATAATAATACGTACTCAATATTCAAGCATATCGGATTCAACGTAGGATTAAAATAATACGTACTCAATATTCAAGCATATCGGATTCAACGTAGGATTATAATAATACGTACTCAATATTCAAGCATATCGGATTCAACGTAGGATTATAATAATACGTACTCAATATTCAAGCATATCGACAAACATTGTAGTAGGCACATAATAACAATTCTTCGTTGTGCTTGTTAAAAATATTACCGTTTACAGAAAATAAATATTGTAATAATCTTATCGATGAACTAAACCAGACTGGGATCATCTTTTGGGTTGCATGGAGATCGAATCTCAAAACTCCCAAACATAAGACAGGCGTCTATTCAACTATGCCACCAAAGTCATCAATGTGTCGATTACTCTGAGGTCAGGGAAGATATTACAATTTGATTTGAATTCAAGAGAAAAAAGTTCTCGACACCTTTGGCAGAAAGATTCTGCGCAGAATATATGGTCCAATTTATGAAGATGCCGCGTGGAGACAGAGGTATAACAAAAAGTTCTACACCCTGTATGGTTAAGCTAGCATAGAAAATTTTCTAGACTGCGCTGAGTTAGGGACTTATACCACATGCAGGATATTGCCCCTGTAAATAAAGCTTTGTTTAGCGATCTGATGGGGCATATGAGAGTGGGGAGACCAAAGCTGAGATGGCTGAATGGTGTGGCAGAAAACTGCCGTTCGGTATAATTAATTTGAGAAGGAACGCTGCTGAGAGAAATAGGTGGCAGAGAACTCTGTAGGCTGTCAAGACTGTCCTTGGGTTATAAGGGGAAGATAATGATAATAGGGCAGAGGTTAACTTGAAAACGTCTTAATTTCACTCATAACATATTTTTTCTAGAAAAAATATACGAAAAATAAAAATCATTGTAAACAATTATGTTTTTATTGCCTTACTATATTGTTCATTTGTTTTTAGGTGTATTATTTTATGATATTTGGGGCTTAATATAGAGAAATGTATTATAGAAGAAATTTGTTACCCTAATTTATTAGATTACTCAAGAGCAGGGGTGTCCAACTGAAATCATTTTTGGGGCCAAATAAAACATTGCAAGTCTTTGATGGGCCACATATATAAATATTTTATAACTTAATGATAACATGACTTTTTTTTATTAAAAGTAAATAAACAAATTACAATCGAAATATTTTATTATTTTGTAAAATTAATCAAACATTTGTTTTTTATTATTTGATAATTTTTAAATATCGACAGGTAATTTGGACGTCGCGCAACTGGTAATTTGGACGTTGGGCAAGTTTTCATCAGTCAACCTCTTTCGACACTTTGATTTTATAATGTTGAAAAAAAAAACGATTCGCAGCGATATGTGGTACCAAATGCAGTTAATGCACATTTCCAGTTGCCTTAATATTGTTCAGTACAAGCGCTGTCACGCATAACACTTACATTACTACAAATGAATGTCTGGCGCCGGTCTACAGATGCGACATCCAGGTAATAAATTCGTCACAAAATTAATAATATGTGAAAAATATTATAGTTAACGTGCACGGAATTCGTTTTTTATTTTATCAATAACAAAATGCAAAATCTATAGAAAGTTGCGAACCTCGGAGGGGCCACACAAAATCTTAAATTGGGCCACACGTGGACATGTATGCTCAAGAGTAAAGGAAATTAAAATAATAAAACTGAATTTAAAAAAAAACATCGAATTGAGGGGCACATATTTATGTTCTTCATATCCAAATTTTGGCATCATTATCATAAATTTATTTCTGTGCGTATTTATTTTGATAAATATTTAATTGAACAGAATTAAGAACATTGAGAATTTCAATTTTTTATTAATTTTAATACTTTCATCTTTTCATGTTATATGTATATATGCATTTGGCGAATTAATTACTTAAAAAGTAATTTTTACCAATTAACTAAATTTTGTTTCAAAATAATGATCGGAAACCATAAAAGTGTCTTACACTTAGTAAATTAATATGATATTCGAGCAAAAGTAACAAAGATTAAAAACAAGAGATAAATTTCAATGAAAATAGGGGTAATAATGGAGATTATAAAAAAGTTAGGATTGAGGAATATTTTGAGATACATAATGTTTTTTTCTTAAAAATTGATAAAATATTAGGTCCTTACATATGAAATTGGCGTTTTGTTTGGGAGGAACATAAAGTTGATTTTTTTTAATATAATATATTTATTTAATCAAAGTATGTACCATTGCTATCTATGCACTTTTGCCATCTCATAGGTAGTTCATCGATCCCTTTACTAAAAAAACCATTCGGACGGGAATCAATAAAATCTTTGAAGTCGGTTTGGACTGCCCCATCGGAGTTGAATTTTTTCCCTTGCAAGAAGTTATCCAAATTTCGAAAAAAATACTAATCTGTTGGGGCAAGGTCCGGAGAGTACGGTGGATGTCTTAGACATTCCAATTGAAGCTCTTCTAATTTGGTAGCCGTCTGTTGTGCAGTGTGTGGTCTAGCGTTATCATGAAGCAGCAGTGGCCTAGAGCGATTAACCAGCCTCGGTTGTTTAGCAGCTAGCTTTTCCATCATGGTTTGCAGTTGCTGACAATAGACATCTGCCGTAATCGTCTGGCCAGATTTAAGAAAGCTGTAGTGAACGACACCAGCACTAGTCCACCAAACGCTCACAAGTAACTTTTTTGGAGTCAATTTTCGCTTGGGGCATGGTTCGGTAGGGTTCAGCCATTGCGATGAGCGCTTCCGATTATCATACAGGATCCACTTTTCATCACAGGTAATGATTCGATTCAAAATCCCTTCATTATTGTGCCGGTTGAGTAATGCAACGCAGCAGTCAACGCGCGTTTGTTGATTTGCTTCACTCAATTCGTGAGGTACCCACCTTTCAAGCTTTTTCACCTTCCCAATTTGCTTCAAGTGGATTAAAACAGTTTTATCACTAACACCGCAGCCTGCAGCTAACTCGGACGTGGTTTGCGATGGATCCGCTTCCACAATAGCCTTCAATTCTTCATTATCAACTTTGGTCTCCGGCCGTCCACGGGGCTTTTTCTGCAGGTCGAAATTTCCAGAACGAAAACGTTGGAACCAAAAACGCACTGTGTTTTCTTTTGCGGCACCGTCGCCATACACATCATTAATCCTTCGAGCCGTTTCTGCAGCACTGGTGCCACGGTGGAACTCGTACTCGTAAATAACGCGATATTTCAAGTTTTCCATTTTGTAAACTGAGTGACGCAAAGAAAAAAAACAATTGAGGAAAAAACAAATGAATTATAATTTTCGAAACACAAATACTTGAGTAAATAGCTGTATAAATTTGAATTTGGAATTCCTAACCAAAGAGAAGATATTTGAGATCAAAGTTGCCAGTACGGCAAAACGCCAATTTCATATGTAAGGACCTAATATGTGATATTTTACATTTGATTGAGCTAGAATGATGGTTCTAAAGTAAAGTCAAGTGAACAGCAAAAGAAAATACCAAATATATTGACGTCACCAGATAGCAAGGACTGTCCATGCTCATAAAGAAAATACCAAACATATTGACATCACCAGATAGCAAGGACTGTCCATGCTCAGAAAGAAAATACCAAATATATTGACGTCACCAGATAGCAAGGACTATCCATGCTCAGAAAAAAAAATATCAAATATATTGACGTCACCAGATAGCAAGGACTATCCATGCTCAGAAAGAAAATACCAAATATATTGACGTCACCAGATAGCAAGGACTGTCCATGCTCAGAAAGAAAATTAGTTTAAAAATATTTTCAAATCGTAAATGACTTATTCACAGCGTTTAATGACAACGCCTTCCTCAAATTATTAAAAATAAAGGCATTACTCTTAAATCAATTATATTTTAATTATCATGATTCCGAAACGAATTAAAAATATTTTAAGATTTACTGCCAGGATGTTTTGAACAACCAAATTACAGGCGAGACAGCGTCTAATTTGAATTATAACTTAGTACAGAATACATAATGAAAAATTTATTTGTACTTCCATTTCTCATTTGAACAAAGGCATTTTTTATATTTCTTCCAAGCAAGCAATAAAAATACGGAATACAAATTTATGCTATAAAATAATGTTCGTACCTTTTGAAGTGATAAAAAAACAATTTCTGAATAAGAGCAAACATAAAAACTTTTTTAAAATTTTTTCAACGCCATTGAACATCACAATTCAACAGTACGCCATCAAAACAACATTTTGACAGCTTCAAGAAGTGCTATGTTAAAACAAGCATCTATTTCTCAACATTCTGTATTTTGATATGTTAATTTACAAATATAAAACAACTTTTATTTTTTAACTTATTCCGACATATTCTAGTTTAAATAACGTCTATCTTATGTACTATTAATATAAATGGAAAAGGTTGCTAGCTTGCTGAGATACCTCCTTCAGATATCCTCTGCAATATTGCCTACAGGAGGGACAAACACTAACTACTTAATTACCCGAAACGCCTTATGTAGGGTAACACTAAGCGGAGGTCATGTAACGTTCTCCGGAGTGTGAGCGCGTCAACTCTTGGAGATCTTGAACTGAAAGTTTGCTGTTATAGTCGTCAGAGTGCATATAGAGGTAGGACAATATCTACCATAGATCATATGGAGATCTATTCATCACCTTCGCACACAAGTGGGTGCCTGCGCACCCAAAAGAGATAATCTTCAAATAGAGGATTGGCGCAGAAGAGCCATTACTGTGCATACTATATGTAACGACATTCAATAAATGCCGTACCTGACAGTTTGTCCATTGTGGAAAGAGAAGCTTTCTGAGTTAATTGGGTGTAGATCTGATGTCGAAACAATCAAAATGGAATTTAATATTTATTAAATAGCAAAAATCCACTAAATGATTAAAAATTATATTTTTTTGTTTAATATTTTGGAGTTGGCTCATTGCTTAAATCTCCTATGCAATATAAATTTTCCATGAAACATTTAAATCTGTTTTTGTTTTTTAAGTGGGTATATTTTTGTTTATTAATAAATTCCTTTTTCTTATTTGGGGCCCGAAAGAAATTTGCTAAAATATTTTCGTAAGCTATCGCACCCCCAAATATGGACACTAATTTGCATAACGGACCCAATCCGCATTTTACTTGTTCTGAAATAATTGAAGAAACAACACATTTGAATTTGTATGGGACATTTTTGAGACAGAATTAAACTATAATTTAACTGACTTGATATTTTATCACACATGGAATCGAGGTATGCGTACACCATATTTCAATTATAGCAAACAAATGTGTTTGTAGTCTGGTTCTTTTAGCATATATACATTCATACCACTGTCTTACGACTGATCCTGGAGAAAATATTGAATATAAGCGGGGTGTTAGGTGTATAATGATATCCTAGCAGAGTTACATTTTATAATGGACTAGGATACGGCAAGACGAATTTGTTTGTATCAGCGCGAAAATACAATACGGTCCACAGAACCCAAAAGTATAAAAAATGCTTATTTTTGGTCTTTAGAACACAACAGCGTCAATGTACCACTTATTGGCATCCAGAGCGCAAAAACTCTAAAATACCACTTCATGGTACTCTGCAAAAGTGTCAAAATATAATTGTTGGCCCACAGATTTAAGAATAAGATTGCTAAAATACAAAATCAGATACTACATGTAAAGAAAAATTAATTTATTTATTTACATTTCTGTGGCACTGTTAAGTTTTTTTAAATTTATATTAATATTTTTGAGACTTTTAGTAATAAAGTAGTTTCAACACAATGTATGAACGGTAAATTAATTCAAAGTTAAATACTTTTATAAAAACCCTGATGAGATGGTAATTTGTTCGAGTATCGAAAGAATTAGCAAACAAATACAGTTTTTCGAGTATACTAACTATATGTTATTTCAATTTTAGACTGGTTCAAAAATATTGGATAAAATATTTTTAAATAAGATTTGCCCCTATCCCATAAAATTCTAGTATCAAATTTACGTAACTATAAATTATTATTTATTGTTTAACTATCCCTGAACATACCCTTGACATCTACGTGTGTTATGCTACGAAGTTATAAATTAGGCCTCTCCAAGTGCTTAGGTAGCCTCTTTTGTATAATCATCCATCTTTTTGCTTTTAGATTCTTGAATATTTTTAGCCTTCTGTGAAAACATGTATTAACTTAATATTATAAAATAAAATTTATGGGTATTATGGTATGGCTTTTGTCATTGCTGGTCGTGTGACGAGGAATGGTCTGCCTCTGAGTTTAAGATGTAATATAAGGAGCGTGAGCAGCTTTAAATAAGTATTGTATTACACTTTCGTAGTATACAATGCAATCTGGTGGGCTTATTGATATGTGACAATCTCTTCTGACCAATCATAAATATATTAAAGAGGTCTTAAGTAAAAACCAAATAAGAATCCTTTTTGAAAAAATCTGAGTCTCCACGGGATCGAACCCGTAACCTCCAGACCGGAAGACAGATGTCTTACCAACTAGGCCACGAGGTGTACACAAGGACCACCTACTTTGGGGGTCTTATCAAAGTTTATGATTTTGAATAAACACTTAAAGGTGTCGGTGACTTCTTCTCTCTTCTTGACCGTCAAACTCGTCAAAGTGGAAAACAGTAATTTTACCTACAGCCGAATGTGTAACTATCATATATGTGAACTTATAAAAAGGGTACTTTTAAATTTTTCTTTTGGTTAGTTGTCTGTGAATTTTATCAAATATTTTTTTCTAAACATACACACATGTATGTGTATGTAGATGGCGGTGTATGTACAAACATGATTTTCTTTCAAAAAATTTATTTTTAAACACAATATCCCATGTAATAACCACAGCCACCAGTTTCCTATCTTTACACACAACTTATTTCATTTTTTGTGGTATGTTTAACTTATCAGTGAGAGTGTGTTCGATTCCTAGTTAAATTGAAGATAATCGACTCTGTAAAAGGCGTTTTGTAAATTGTTCCTTGATCATTCTTATTAATTTTTAAGTCAAATAAAACATATGCTGGTCATTGGTTATGAAAAACCAGTAAACATATAATTTTTTAACCATAGTTTCATCGTGTCTGTCAAAGTGAATGTTCTGTTAACCATATTCTCATCGTGTCTGTCAAAGTGAATGTTCTGTTAACCATAGTCTCATCGTGTCTGTCAAAGTGAATTTTCTGTAAAGTTTATGTTGATTTTCTAAGAAGTAAAATTAAAACAATATCATGTCTTAAAATTTCTTGAGTGTTATTTTGAAAAGAAAAGAAAATTAAGAAAGTTCTTTTATATTGTAAGTTGCATTAAAAGCATTTCAAAGAAGTAGATTAAAACAGAAATTGCTCTTTCTTTTCCCATTTTTGGAATAAGAAATTCGGAGAATGTGAATCAATTTTGAGATGACTTTTTATTTTTTAGTGTCATTATTTAAAAAAAATCAATACGTATAGACAAACATCAAAACATATAAACATATAGACAAACATCAAAAAGTTAAAAATATATAACGTCTTAGACAGAGGTATGCACATCACCATGATGGTGTTTTTCTTAATCACGTTTTGAATTAACGGAGGAATTTATTCTAAAATAATTGCGCTATAAGTCGTTTAAATATTTTTTTTGGGAAAAAATTATTATATTTTTACAAGAATCCTTGAAATTAACTCAGATTTTTCCTTTATAAGTACTCCGGATCGACAAAGACATTAGAATATTTAAGACGGCCAATATCTAGTCAGATCACTAGCGAGCCAAATCTGGCCCGTTATCTAAATTTCAGTGACATATTTTTTAAATTTCCATTGATATGCTCAAAGATTGTTATAGCTATTTTCCACTTGATTAAAATGTTTTAAGAAGTTATTGCCGTGTTAATTTAGATTAAATAATGGCCGACATTTTGACTGGATATATATTATTTAGTAATATTTTTTGACATCGCTCTGCTCTGATTATAAAGGCTACAAAGCCTTCTAAACCAACTTATTACGCCAACAACTCCAATATTTTTTTTAATCAGCGTACTAAATTATTTATACTACAAAATGAAATCTTTAAATTTCACTCGTTTTCCCTTTATGGAAAAAGTTCTTATAGTATTATAGAGTAACAACAGAATAATTATGGAACGTTGAATGATTTTTATTGTTGAGATGTGTAAATCAGATGTCGTGTCATGTTAAATGAAAATCTTGAGTTTATATTATTATATTTTATACATTATTTATAGCTAAGGCATTGGCAGACCGCCGATTGAAGGTGCGCGAGATAGTTGAGACAGTAGGCATCTCAAAAGACCGCGTGGGTCATATCCTGCATGAAGTATTGGACATGAGAAAGCTGAGGGCGCGATGGGTGCCGCGTTTGCTCACTCCGGACAACAAGCGCAACCATGAGACCACTTCAGAGCAGTGTTTGACGATGTTTGAGCGCAATCTGAAGGAGTTTCTGCGTCGTTTCGTGACCGTCGACGAAACATGGATACACTGGTACACACCCGAGACCAAGGAACAGTCGAAACAGTGGACTTCGCCCGGCGAACGTGCTCCGAAGAAGGCGAAAACGGTCCTATCGGCCGGAAAGGTGATGGCCACCGTTTTCTGGGATTCAAAAGGTGTGATCTACATCGACTTCCTGGAGAAGGGCAAAACGGTCACAGGGCTCTACTATGCCGAATTATTGGGCCGATTCGACGCCGAATTGCAGAAGAAACGGCCCCATTTGGCGAAGAAAAAAGTGCTCTTCAATCATGACAACGCACCGGCTCACACCTCCGCCGTCGCCACGGCCAAATTGGTAGAATTAGGCTACGAACTGCTGCCCCATCCTCCGTATTCTCCGGATTCGGCCCCGTGCGACTTCTTTTTGTTTCCAAATTTGAAAAAGTCACTCGCCGGGCAGAAATTTGAGTCGAATGAGGAGGTTATCGCCGCCACGGAGGCCTACTTTGCAGACCTCCAGAAAACGTATTTTTCAGACGGGTTAAAGAAGTTGGAGCATCGCTAGGTCAAGTGTATCGGACTCAAAGGAGATTATGTTGAGAAATAAATCTCCCTTTTCCAAAATTTTTGTTATTCTTTTGTAGGCTAAGTACTTATCGGACCAACCGCGTGGAAATAGTGATAGCTGTAAACCGCGAAAATTATGTTTGTACTAAAATAAATTCGATGGCAAATGAAACTGAAGGGTTTGAATGAGAATATGTATGGATGAAAAACTTCTCATTCTCTGGATTTAAAAACATTTTGTACAAGTCAACGGAATGTGGAATATCTTATTCTCTAATAAACTATTTATTTTTCCTTGCGAAGAATCTCCGTTTGATTTCCATTTAAATAAATTTATTCAATGTAATGTACCTATATTTCGAAAATAAAGAAATTAGCATTTAATATTTAAAAATCTCGTTTCACTTAGCACGAAATAAAATTAATTGTACGAAATAGCTATATTATTTCCTTTTTGCTCAGAAATTTGGTTAATTTATTCATTTTAAACCTGTTTTAAGTAGGAGTTTTCGTGAAAATATTTCTTAGTCGAGATATCTTACGTGATTCACTAACTACTTTATAGGGAATCGTTAAATGTCAAGATTAAGAAAACTCTCCAGTTGGATAAATTTTATTTTAAGAAAGTAAGGTTTACGACATAGTTGATAAGGAAAAAAAGTAAAAAGGTTTCATTTGTTTACATTACTTGGTGAGATTATTTTAGTATTTTTTTTACAATTTAAAATTGTTTTAATAGAAAAACGAAATGAAGATTTCAATAATTTGATGATGCATAAACTTACTAATTTAAGGTTGTACGGAACCACTTCACTAGGCAAGGCCAATGTTGAAGTTATTTCATTTTTCAATTATAAATTTCATATAATTTTCCTACATACTATAACACCTAATTGAAACATTCACATTCCTTGTTCACATGCTTGCACATATTTACGAATTTCACGTTATCAAATACACAATTCCAACCGTACCACAATCAAAACTAATGCTCCTTAAACTTTTTAATATTACGGTCTCCGAAATCTGTAAAAAGAAATCTGAACTTAAAAAAAATATTTTTTCAGCACCTAGTAGTTCTTTATTTTCCATTAATTACTAGTGTAGGTACATTTTTACTAAAAATAATAAAAGTGTAATTTACTAGCTTGTTAAGCAAAAATTTAATTTTATCGGCTCCATGACAGGAGCTTCGCGGCCCCTGTTTGAGAAGCACTGATTTAAATAACTACAATACATGCCTACGTGGAGACCTCAAAAATAGTCTCACTTCTCGCTCTCACTCTGTAAAAGAACTACCCTGTAAACTACTTTTTTTATTTAAAAAATCATCATTTCCCGTCAGAAGCTGCATGTTTCTCCTAAATGATTAATGCTCACATAGTATTAAAACCAGACTCGGATATAATCCAATAGTTAAATAATATGTTTCCATTAACAAATTAAATAAAAACACATATATCTCTGTTAAAAATTCGCCTGTAATGACAATTTCTATTCAAATACCAGAGTTACAGTGAATAAACATAATATATTTTATTATTAAAAAGTATTTTTCAAATATGGGATGTTTAAATTAATGGTCTTAAATTAGTATACAGAAAGTCTAATATACAGTGCAAATGTTAGTAGAAAGTGTGATAGAGAAAGATCAAGGAAAGTATAGATGAATCAAGCGAAATATAATTTGAAAAAAGGAAAAGTAAGAAGTAAGAGAAATCATAAGAGCTGTATGAGAAAGTGTATGAATGTAGAAGAGGTGAAATATGTGTCGGGATAGGAAAGTCTGGCATTTTGTCCTCTCGGCCTAGCCCAGAAGGGAAACGGCGTGATGTATGTATGTAATTACATTCGTTAGGTGGGTTTGATTCTTCTAATTCCAGTTGTTGATGATCATTTTAGATCAATGCCGTGAAATTAATGATAGATGGAAGGAAGTTAAGTTTATTTTTGAAATGTGATTGAAATGATGTAAGAAACGCACTAAAATAGTGTATTTGGTAAACTTGCGCGACGATACTACATATGTACATACATATTATCACGCTGTGTTCCTTGCGGGATAGAGAGAGAGAACAGATTTCCACACTAGAAAAGTGTTTGGATGGATAATCCAAACACACAACTTTCATCTTCTCTTCATTCATAATTCACTTTATCTTATTTCAAAATCTGGTCTACTTGATCCAATCACATTTTCTCGGTTTCAACGTTTTCCCTTTATCATCAGGGGAACCAAAAAAAGACTTGTTTGTGTTCCCCTGATGATGAGGGGAAAACCTTGAAACCAGTAGAGTTATACCGTTATATAAAGTGGAATAACAGTTTCTTTAAATCTCCATAATGCCTTAGCAATAAATAATACATTTAAAAAATATGTATTGTTTTCTACTTACATTGATAAAAATGTGCAATGTGGATTTGCTATTTAGACAAATTACGTTAATTTTATCTTAACATTTTATTTGAAAAATAAATAACGCGTAAATATGTATTTCAACTTAAATTAGGGTTTATATTTACATTAAAAAGTGCCGATTGGTTTGCAACAAGCAAAGCTATAAATGCTTGAGTAAGCGTTTCACTACAGGGAGATTGCATTAGCTTCCCTTGGAAAGAAAACTGTAACCCACATGAGATATCTTGCCAGGGTTGGACTAGTTACATGAAAATATAAACATGAAATTTTATAATCGCCGTTCGCTTAAATACTTTTTATTTAATAAAGGGGTTTAGATGTGTTTTTCAATTAATATTTAAATTATTAAATGAAAAACAAACATTTCTTATTATCTATGTAACATTTTAACAACTTGATTGAATACATTTTTGGACCATTTTACTATATATACTTAAATCAAGCCATATGAAGATGTCTGAATGATGGTTAACAACAATATATTAGCACCAACATTGATGTATGGGAAATGATAGTGAAACATAGACGTGGAAGAATGTTAAAAGAGTCTGTAAATGTGATGGAAATGCGTGTATCGAGAAAAATATGCAGTGTGTTGACGTGTTATAGAAAATACATGTTAATATTTAAATTGGGTCAGAGCTAAAAATTATTGAGTTAAGTAGGGTGAAAGAGCACGTTGAGGTGGTTTGAAATACAATGCAAGCTTGGTAAGGAGTTGTGGCAGAGGATGACCTAGAAAAGCATCGTAGTACCAAGTGAATGAATTTTGAGAGAAGTAAATGTAAGAAGTAAGAAAAATAGAAGGACTGTATGACTTGTTGTAAATACGTGACAGAGGCGAAAGAAGTATGCCGTGATGGAAAACATTGGCGTTATATCCTTTATGTTTACCCCAATAGACAAATGTGATGCTATATGTTTATGTTATATTTGACACAGTTTGAAAGAGGATGAGGTCAAATTTATTAGTTCATTAGTATAAGCTAAATTGAATAACGTTTTATATTCTACATTTTTCATAGTTATTTTTTAATTGTATCACACTTGTTTCAAAGTTGCTGAGTTCTTTCGAAACAACCATCACACTTCCGTTTCTCTTGTTTTATATATAATAAAGAATCACGCCATTTTGATGGAATGACGGATGAAGCGTTGTTTAAAAAACTTTTTTAAAAAAGTTATGACAGACCGTTAAAAAATTCAACAGTTCAACGCGATTATCTCTTTTTTCGGTACGGAATATTTTTGTATCTCTTTTTTATTGTTTATGACACTATTTTCGCGTTTTTTTTTGATAAATGATAATTTTGTAAAAACTTGGTTTTGTTTTGCAATCTTTTTGAAATAAATTTCCAAGTAATTAAATAAGAGTGTTACAATTTTATTTTCATCATATTTCCAGTAATTTTTTATTTTTAAAACTAGTAAAAAATAAATATTTTCGATTATTGACAGTTTATTTTATTATATCACAAAGTTCATCATCAATGGCGATCTCTCCTTTCAGGCTCGATTCCCTGGGGTGTCTGAAAAAAGAGTATCAGCCTTATAAAATTACTCGTCTGGTAACACTACTCACACGTGTAAGCCGTGAGGAAAATTATTTTTGTACGTGTAAGGTAGTAATATACTACACTTTCGTCTCATACAGTACAACCTAGTAAGCTATCATGTGGTTATCTCTTCCAACTAACCAG
The DNA here is from genome assembly GCA_949825065.1 of Odontocerum albicorne. NCBI lineage: Eukaryota > Metazoa > Arthropoda > Insecta > Trichoptera > Odontoceridae > Odontocerum > Odontocerum albicorne. The sequence continues at coordinate 20,909,866 of OX463839.1, read as the reverse complement.
AAGATGTTAAAGTGACCTTAATTGAAAACCAGACTGGAACCCTTCTGAAGAATCTGGTTTCCAGCGGGATTTGAACCCACAACCTCCGGGCTGGGAGACAGGCGCTTTACCAACTAGGTCATGGAGGTCGTCTAGTATGACGATCGTGCGACGATGAATCGCGAGTTCCATGTCTCCTCAAGTGGGTCTAAGCTTAGATTTGATCAATGGGGCCGAAGCTAATGTTGCGACCCTGCCACACTATTTTATTTGTTAGCATACCAATTGGGATATGCTGCAATGTACAATACGAATGAAAAAAAATCTCATATTTTACTAAGGTATTGTTAATGGTCAGCTGATTAATTAAGAATTGAAGTTGACTGAATATTTCAATCGGTATAGGGGATGAACACAGGCTATTTACTACGAGTGTCAAAGCTTCAGTCCCAAATAAAGCTTGTATTGGTTCTTAAAAGCAGCTGACGATAAAAAAAAGTGTACAGAAAAAATATTGTTAGACGTCAAAAATGGAAAAAAAATGTTTGAAAAAGAAACAATTACTTATAAAACGCAGTTGGAAATCATATTTAGGTGACAGCACTCTCGAAAATGTATGGACAGCTACTTCAAACAGTTAAGTTCAAATTCTGATTTGAAGACGTTGAAAAAAAAACCACATGAAATCGAATCTGAGACACGTGAATTTTTAACAAGCGTGCTAACCATAAAACCACCAGAGTAGAATAATAAACATAATGATTAATTTAATATTTTTTGTTGCGCTTTTAAAGCGCTCTTTTAAATTACGTAAGATGGTTACAAAATGGTCGACTTCAAATTTAAATGAATTAAGGTAAACACATGTTTGAAACCCGCTGGTTATTTATGTACTATATGAGCGTGAAAATAATGAATATCAATGTTAAAGAGGAAAAAAAACGCAACCGAGAAACTCAGTTATACAAAGAGATTAATAAATATAAATAGTAGTGACGTTTTTATTTAAATTTATGTATTTAATATTTGATGCAGGTTTAACTCAATTACACCAAATGACAAGAAGAAAAAATAATGTTTAAAACTCTGAATGTAATATATTGACAATAGGAACAAAATTACTTAAAAGCTCAGTTTTATATAAAAGTAAGATATGAACTAAATTAGTAAAAAAATGTTCGTAGGGTGAGGCAATCTCACAAAATTTCGAAAAACAATCAAATCTAAAAAAAAACCTTTTTTTTTACATTGATATTTATATTTTTTTAGAATCTTTCTTTAAAAACGGCCACAATAAAAAAAAATTTTGAGAAATATAAAATCAATCGCAATTTTGTCATTTTGAATCTTTCACTGCCTAACAAGGAGCCCATTTTAAGGCAGTCAAATAATTTTCAGGTAATATAGCAAGTTTACTTATATCTAATACTCGTACTTCATATTGTGGAATATATTATATATTCACAAAATAATCAAGTTTTCGAAAATGCCACGAAGGAACATTAATCAACAATTTCACTATGTAAACATCATTCCATCACATGATCAACGAGAAAAACAAATAAACGTTTACGAAATTGTCTTAGACGAAAGATTGACGATTTATGAGCCCCGGGGAGGAAAAACCACCCGGATTTAGTTTATCTAAATAAAGGGGTTGATTTCTATAAAACAATGAATTCTTGATGGAATTTCATGAAGCTAAAATAATATTTTTTTACATTAATATTGCCCAAGAAAATAAATATCTAAATATGTTTAAACATTCTTGGTGGAATAGGATGAATAATATTTTATGTAATTTTTAATGAAAGGTATATTTTTCTGTAAACTCTCCAAACACCTGTCTATTAACCCATGTCGTAAAACCTACATTGAAAATGTAGCACTGTTACAGCTACTTTTCAATTAAAAGTAGTACGCTACTCAGTATTCTAAGAAACATGATGTAATGGCGCTACTTTACAGCTACTTTTAGATAAAGTAGGCTACTTTGGCTGCGTTATTTAATAGCAATGTTTTTAACAATTAATCAATTTTGAAAATATGACTAGATTTAAATTGATGATCATTGAAAAAATTACCTCTTATAATAAAAAAAATATTGTTTGTTAATTCTGAAAAAAATAATGATAAGAATAAAGCTTAGCATAAACGATACGATAAAAAAGCAACAAACTTTTACTTTTCTAATCCTTGCGTTCTGAAAATTTAATATACATTGTGTTGAACTTTATATTATGTATGCCAATCCGGTACTTAGATAATATATGGGAAGCACAAAGAAAGTTCTTGCAACAAAATGTGTTACATGCACAGAATAAAATTCCAAACGACCTTAAACGAGATGAAAAGCCATAATAAAATCTACTCGCCCGCTCGTTACAAAGGTAGAAAAACAGTTTACTTTGACGGAAAAAAAAATGCAAATTGGATAGGGTTAAAAAGGAAATGTATTCGAAATCTGGGTACTATTATTCTGTCTACCTTTTCTTATGCAGGAGTAAAGAATTAATTAACATATATTTGGTTCATGGCTGCTAGTGATTCACAACTTGAAGTGAAAAAAATATTAAGAATGGTTTTCATAAATAACTTATCTCAAATGATAGTTTTTGAAAAAATTGTCATGTAATTTGTATGAAAATTGTCATATTTTTCAGTTTATATATCGTCACGTATTTTGGCACTGAAGATGAGGAGTGTACCAAGAAACACGAGACTTGTGATTTGCACAAAAAAATTGAGACTGATTACACCGTCTTTCAAATCTCAAACCTGCGCCATTAGCAACATAATTGGAGAAACAATTACGGAATTAAGTAGGGCCACTTAAATTGGAGGGGAAAATTAAAATTAATTATTTATTGACGATGATCCTAATACTATGAAACGAATGCGAGCACTTGACGTTGAATTATCGGCAATATTAAAAAGCAAAATAAGAGCTTCTATAAAATATCTTATACCAGTAAAAGCAGTTGACGTAGATAAAACACCTATCGAAGTGATAAAGGCAATAGGGGAATTTGGAGTTGATCGTGAGAAATGGAGGCGTATCATTCTTTCGGTCAATTCGCTAGCAAGATCAAGCCCAATGACCAAGACTGGTCTGTTAAGAGTATAACGAATAAAAATAATTATTACAGAGTTAAAAAGAATGATGAAATAGCTATTATTTCTAAATTTCTTGAGTTTAAGTAGCTACAAAAAATAAACATATGCGAAAAAGACCTAAGTCACTTATTTATTTTTTTAAGCTGATTTGAAAAAGCGGTTGAGTTTTTTTTAATATTTGTCCCGTCTTTTCGGTTGCCATTTACGTGACAAATTTGGTTTACTAAATGCCAAATCTTTACCGCGTTCAATCAATGTTGTGTTTTCTCTTTCTTCGAACATTTTTTCTACTTATAAATCGATTGGTAAATTTTTCAAGTTCAACGAGTTAAAGCTTTTAATTGCTTATAGATGATTGCTATATGCATAGATAATTGATATATGCGTGTATGATAATTGCTATATGCAATTAGATAATTGACATATGCACGTGTAAATGCCCCCAACTTGAAGTATGTAAATGTAAACTTTAAATTAAAAAAAAGAGCTCATTCTTACTTTGGTAGTAAAATAGTAGTAGACTGAAACTTTTGTTGGGCCAGCACATAGATAATAACAATAATTTTCTATAAAATTTCAACAGATTTAATTTGATTAAATATGTTAATTAAATAGTTTAAGCTTTGAGCTCTAATGAAATACATTTTTACGCTGATAATTATCAAATGTCATCGCTCTGACTTGTTTGATTGTTATGTGTGAATTTTGCGATTGTCAGTTAGCTGTCTCAGGACAGGCGATACACCTGATAAGAACAATTATATTTTGTAGAATATTTAATAAATAAAATAAACACAACTCATCCAGGAGAGTGAAAACAATTAATCTAAAAATATTTATTTTACTAAAATATTGATATTAAAAAATCGTAAAACTACATTAGAACAGAAAAACGCTTCTATTCAGATATAAATAATACAGATTTATAAACACATTCAAATAAAAATGAAAGAAACCTATTTAAAACTATTTAGTTGTCTGAAGATTAGTTTAAATATTCTGTAAAGCGTACACAATTTGTAGAATTAAAATTTTAGAACAAATGAATCAAGTTTTGAAATCCTTGAAAAGTGCGTGTTGTTAAATTAAAAGATTTTTTATTATTATTTAGAGGAAAATATATAATTTCATATAATTAAGCGTCTGAATGAAACGTCCCTAAACTTATTCCATTTTCTAAAGTATCTCCCAGCCTGAAGCCATTTTCATAATTCTCAGAAGTTATGCGAAACTTTTCCAAAGCTGCCAAGAAGATGTGATCAACATTGTACAACTAATGCACATCGCTTCCTTTATGGGAAATTTGCAATTTGTGTGGCCATTAATCAAAATGTTTTTCAAAGGCCTTCTCTGCTTGAAGAACATATACAAGCAACAAGCGAAATATTCCAAACTTCCTCTACGACACTTTGAAAATCTGATAAAATATTTAAGCTAAAAGCTTAATTGTGTTGAAATATACAATGCTAGTGCTCAGCATTTAAGTATTAGTGGCAGTTTCTCAAAATAAGTTAAAAAACGTACCACTTTTGAATTTTTATACTAAAATTATAAAAATGAATTATTTCATGTATTGTATATTTAAATAAACATACCATTATACCATAACTGTCTTGGGATAAGCAAAGGTTGAGTGCCTGATATTTCTATCGCGACATACACCTTTTACATCTCCATACAATTTCGCATCTGTATCCGTACAATTTCGCATACGGCTCCTACGATCTTTCTGACTTACATTTTCTTCTTTTTAAATATCATTCGCTCGATCTAACCATACTTTACTTGACATTCCTCTGCTACGTCTTCCATTCATAAATGCACTGCACACTTGATTTGTTAGTTTTTCTTTATTCATTCGTTCTGCATGTCCAAACCATCTCAAAATGCTCTTCCCCATATACGAGTATCACAGTTGTAATGTTTCTATCAAAAGTTTCAGGTGTTATTTTTTACGAGTTTCATTGGGCCATGTTATTTTGAAGACAGGATATTTTTTTGATATTTAATGGGTGCAAGGTTACAGTGTCATTTAAAAAAATTACTAAAAAAATAAAATTCAAGTAAAACGCCAAAGATTGAGAAAAGATAAGGAAGTTGGAAAAAGACAAAAACGTAGTTTAGAGAAACATATTTCGTCATTAAATAAAGATATCATATTTTTTAGTTTTGTTTGAAGTACGCCAATGAGGGTGAGACTCTCACGGCAGTCGATAACTGGTTCCATAGTATTACGTCATGGACAGTAAAGGACAACGTGAAGAAAGAGGAGCGATGAACTGAAAATGTCAAAAAGTAATCTCAGTTTGAACGTAGTGCAAGTTTACGATCGAAGATGCGCTAAACATTTCGGTTACCATTGTGAATCGAAGAGGCGCTGAACATTTCGGTTACCATTGTGAATCGAAGCTAAAATCTATTATATTGGTTGAAGAACATAGTCATGTTTTAAACATTTCAAGAATTTAGTTTCTTTGATTAATATTACATATTTCAAAGTTTTATTTAATCTGTTTTCAGTTCAATTTAGTTTCACGGATAAAATTCCGTGATACCAAAATTTTGTGATATTTCAGTGGGTCACTTCAAATTGTCGAAATTAATGTCAAAGTTAATCAGCAGTTAGTTACAAAGAAATAAAATGAAAACAATCTCACATATATCATTTTTTTTATTATAATATCTTTATCTGCAAGTGTTGCGAGAAGTTAGAATATACTACAAGCAAGGGGCTAAGAACTGTTTGCAATGAAGGAATTTTGTATTCAGAAATGCATATTTATTCTTCAACATTTCTGTGAATTCAGTTAGATAATCTAGGTTCAATAACTTTTCTTTTCCCAGAATAGTTTTTATTAAAATCATCGTGAGAGTCTCGCGTACAAACAATTGTTTGAAATATGAGTGCATTTTTTTATATTTAATCGGTTAAAAATTATCCACAATTGAATTCTATTACTCTCGTTATGTACAGTATAATCTGAAGGGTTCATTGCAATGGGACTGCTAACTTATTAAATTTCACACATTTTGTTGGTTGAAAATAGGATATTTTGAATAAAATCGTACAAAATATAGTTAAAAAATAATAAAAAATGTCAAAAATAAGAAAAAGGATTATTTTTTAAACGTTCTTCACCTAGCTAAGTTATACTTAGAATTGATTCCAAAAATCAAAGAGATAGATATTTTTCATAATACGTTATATTTTTTTTGTTTTTATCTTCCTCGAGATTCATTATTCATTTATTTTTGTCCATACTTATTTAAACTAAATTTATCTTCTTTTTTGCAAGATTTTTAAAAATAAACGTATTAAAGAAACAAAATTCAAACTCGTCGAAATCCTCAAGAACTTTTTACGTAAAAGATAAACGAGGACATTCTTATTAACGAATGAAGTTCAAAGAAGTCTCCAACTCGATTCTTAATGATTTCTTTGAATCCGAATCGCTAAAATGTAATGTTTTTTATACTTTTTGTTTTAATTTAATATTTAATAATGGGATTTTATTGCTTTCCGAAATGTGTTGACACAATTTTATTTGAGTAAGAAAAATCAGCACTTAATGTCTTTTTTTAAAGCTTTATAATATCACTCTGAACGTTATTTATGATACTGATCATTAATAAAATAATTAAAATGGAATAAATGATAAAAATAAAATAATTCGTTCTGTCGTAAATAAAACATTATTTTTCTCGTTAAGTAAAATACTAGATATTAATTTGATTTCTTAAATGTTAATTAATATATTACATATGAAAATATATATATATATATATATATATATATATATATATATATATATATATATATATATATATATATATATATATATATATATATATATATATATATATATATATATATATATATATATATATATATATATATATATATATATATATATATATATATATATATATATATATATATATATATATATATATATATATATATATATATCATATTCATACTTCGAATTGTACTCTTTTACACTTTTGTTGTCTACAAAAGAACCTGGCAATTTTATTGCCATGTAATAAGGGCTTCCAGCTACCCAGAAAACTGTTAAAGATACCTTAATGGAAAACATGTCTGCAACTCTTTTTACGTAAATAAGACTCCAGCGGGAATCGAATTAATTTCTTAATTTTTTTTTTAGATAAGCGTTTAACCAACTAGCCAACAGAAATCGATAACGCTACAATTATATATAAAACACGAAAATATGAATATTGAAAATTCATTAGCAATAATTAGAAGAACATAAAGAAGGGCGAAAATGTTGCTCTTTAAAATGGCGTAAAAGTAATCTGCTTTAGATGACTTCATTTGAAATTCACCTTAACAGGTGTTGCAAGCATTTAATAATTTTTAGTAACTTATAACTCAAGTACTTATTACTGAAAATAATAACAAAAATTAACTGTTCTCGGTTGCACTCATTATAATTGTTTATTCATGTTGGAAAATTGTAAAGTATCTAAATGCTACATGAAATTAATTTAAACTGGAAATTAAAAATGAATTATATATTTTCAAGTATTATTTACCAGTCATCCTTAGAAAGCTCTTAGAACTAATTTAAAATAAACAAACCTAGAAAAAGAAAAAGTAACTGAAAGTAATACCAATCCAAAGTCCTGTTTCCTGTCTAAATAAATATTCGCATGTCACATCTTTCTATTTTTTGATAGAAAATTAATTCAATTTAATATTTGTAAATATTTCGAGTTGTAGCCCTAGAAATATTTCATTATAAGGATTTTTGAGCCTAAAGACTATATAAACATAATTTTCAAAGAATTAAACTCAACATATTAAGTGTTCAAATGATAAAAATAGTGGAGAAAATATAACATGACCAAAATAAGAAAAAACAAAATTCTAGTTTTATTATTCAAAGTTTAAAAGTACAATTTAACTAATATTTTTTAACTTCAAAATTTTAAAAATCTCTTTTCTTAGACTTTCTTAATTATATTTTAAATTAATTTAGGCAATAAAAATACATTTTTAATTTACTTATGAAAACACTGGAATTTATTTTAAAACAATTAATAAAAAAAAACTCTTTCATAGTTTGTACCAATAAAAAGTACTGAGTTTAATAAAAAATCCAATATTTTGAAAAAGAAATGAAGGTCCAGTAGGCACAATAAAATCAGTTAGAAAAATATCCAAAGCAACACAAAACCGTTAAGACAAATTGAAAACACTTCAAATGCCACTTTTATTACAAACCAAGTTATTTATTGTTTCAATTTTATTTGAGCGTCAAGTTAGGCAAGCTCCAGCTTCCAGCCTTTATTCCCTCATCTTAACCTAATGACTTAAATTAATGAGCTTTCTGAAATGTTACAGTTTTGGTGGCAACCTAATTCAAATAGAGATAGATTTCAATTTCTCGTGTTTTCATTATATCCTTTGAATTTTGGCACTGCTGCTGTTACATAACAAATTCAAACAAGTTGAGTTAATTTTGTTAGTCGAAAACAAACCGTAGAGATAAGTGGCAAAGCGGGGCTATTCGTATAGTTTAGATGACATAACATAAGCCAGCCTTTCAACATTCATCATTCAGATTACACCCTCGGAAACTGAGGTTAACAAATTAACATGAAGTTCAATTCAGCGTAACAGAATCTTTGAAATTATTCAAAATGAAAAGACAGGTCTTGTATTTAAGTGTAAATGATATTTTTGAAAATTTGAATATCTACAAAGAAACTTTATTTGAATCATATTATTGAACATAAATGAAAACATTAAGTCACACATTTATAATTATTTAAAAAAAAGCAAGAAAATTTAACATTTTTCTACCAAAATTCTAAAAAGAGTTCTTTTGTGATGACAATGTCAAATCAATCAATTTAAAATTTCAAAAAAAAACTTTATTTCTTTTATAGACAAACGCCTAATTTACTAGGGGCAAAACAAATGAAAGGCAACAAACCCGTACTCGTAAAATTTGAGATAGTCCCGGGGTTTTTTTACCTGTGTTGTTTTTTCTCATACTTTACTCGTATATTGTAATTTTCATGCAAATAATCAAATAAAACCCTTTGTAATAATTTAAAATATTTTTACCCGTGAAATCGACTGATTTAAAAAAATGTTACGGAAAAATGTTTCATGTATAATTTTAATTTTGATATAAACTTTTAAAAAATCTTTGTCGAGTACGTTAAACTCTGTAGTATTTCTTAAAAATAATAGACATATAAAAATTATAAATCCAAATACTAAATGAAAATAAACGTGTTATTCGAAAGGAGTAAGAAGACAGTGCGGATGTCATGCCGATAATTTTCCGCACAGAAGTTCAGTGTTACCGTGCGGCAATTCAACTCAATTGACCGTTAGGTCGTTAGGCGCTAATCAATCTATAACGAGGTTCAAATATTTCTGTTTTCCGAGAAATAAGCCTGTTAAAACGATTTTTTATTTTTTCTACAGTTCTAATATTTAAACAAAGTATCTTATAGAAGTTTTAATCTCAATGTTTAAAGTATTTAATATACTCGTATACCCTTTTACGTTGTATAGCTTACTGGTGAAATTGGCTATTCAATAAAGTACCATTCACCAACTTCTAAGATTGATGACGTGCTATTTAGTTTGTTTCATAACACGTGTGTCAAATTTTGTTTGCACGTGAATTAAGGCACAATTTTCATCAAAATGACATTAAGCTTATACCAGCCCTAGAGTCCTTTATAATGTGAACAAATTGTCCCTGTAAATCCATCGATGGGTTGTTTTTAGAGTTTTGCGCTTTTCTTTGGAGTCATACTACTACTTGCTGAATAAATTGATACTAAACCTCCCATTAAAAATTAAATTTTAACCCTTCGTTGATATTAATTGTAATGCTGGTCATTTACTGACTAAACTACAGGTGAAATTATTGCCTTGGGGCAATTTCTTCCAGATAACCAGTAAATTGACCAAATACCTATATTAAAATAAACTGTCAGGAAGTGTTTTAATTGTTATGGTCCTTATTGGGCAACAAACAGGCGTGGAAGATCGTCATTTTTTTCCCTTGGCTCCATAGTCGTCATTTGTATTGGTGTTAGCGATATAGAGGAAACTTGTAATTGCATCAAAGATTTTGGTATTCATTATAATATCCCGTTTTCAATTACAATAGTTTGTCATGTGTAGAAGCTGTGTGAGATTACTTAAATAGTATCGCGATATGTGATAACGAATCTTAAAAACTTTTTGAAGGAGGAAGTTTTCAGATCTCTCCACAGTATGCTCGTATGTAGCAAATTAGAATGTGTAGAGTATTAGGAGCCTGCGGGAAACTACAATAGTATTTTTTAAATGGTGGATAAGGTCAAAAATATTTTTTTGAGATCTCTTCTTCTTACGGAAGTGCGGTTTAAGCTCGTGGTTCTATCTTACAAGGTTTCTTCTAGACATGTTGGGTGACTATTTTGTAAGCGTGAGGGGATATCTGAGTCTTGTTACATCTTTGGTTTGCTGATAGTAGCAATATCTAATTCAATTGCGTTTGAAAATATATAGTTTATGTACCTGATAACCATGTATTTGGTATACAGAAATATTAAACTATTAAGACTAGTAATAGGTAAAGAAACTTGCTAAGTGCAATACTTAAATATTAACCTCTTCAACAATTCAGATTTTTTTAAAGAAAACGTATTGACCTTTCTTAGAAATCGAAGTAAATTGCTTCGACAAAACAGTTTTTAAAATTTATTTATTGAAAACATATATTTTTGAGCTTTCTATGTAATTGGGTTAAAAGATGCTGAGAGATTATATTTTTTTATAAACGATGAAATTTTTATTCAATAATAAGCGTGAGTTTTATAAAACGTTCAAGTTAATTGTGATAAAATAAAATAAAAAATCTAAATTACTGACTTTTTTTAAAAACTATGTAATTGTGACCTAGTTGGTGATGGTAGTCTCTCATTTGGTTAGTCCGACGCATTGAGATTCTTCCTTTGTGCGTCGTCCTTCCACGCCTCCAGTTATCACATTTTATCCTGAACATTTATGTCAAATTAGATTTCCCATAAACTTTTAATGTTTAAAAAAAAAGAATACAAAAACTAGATTGTTTTGTGCATTAAAATAAAAATTAATATTTCAAAGAGGGCGAAGCTTACATTTTTATTGAATATCGATAATATTTAAGTGACATGACGCGTACCAAAACATAAAATTTTACTACTTAAAAGATGTGTAACGCGATAAAATTATATTGATAATTCTATTTCGTACTCTGATACGTTTATGTATCTCATGCAACAAAGATGAAAGATTTTAGTGGAATATCATATTTTTACATCCTTTAAAAACTTTGAGACTTTCATAAACACGTCTGGTTTTTCAAACAAGTTAATAATTTAGTTTTTTTATTTTATTTTACCATGATAAACTCGAACATTTTACACGACTCAAGCTTATTTTTTAATAGCACAAGATGAAATATTAATTTCAATCAAGTATTTATTAAATAAAACAAACCTCTTTGTTTAAAAAAAACCGTTTTAATCAAGTATTTATTTAAACAACGATAGGTAGCTACAAGCAGCCTCAACGAGTGGACTTGTTCTTGCTAAATAATTAGTCGTAAGAATTGTTATCTAGTTATAAGTAATATGCACTATAGGTGTTAATTATTTCTAAGAAATCATATATTAAGATTATAAAAAATAAAAATAAAATTACATATAGGAAAATAAGATTAAGTAAGTTCATAAATATAATACATAAATAAGATTAGTTAAGTAATAAATTTGTACATAGGTATAGCCTTGACAATTATTTGTACCACATATTACTTTGTTCAATAAAAAAAAACGTTTAATTTTAATGATGTCGTACCTTATAAAGGTTTGATTGGGGTGGATTAGGTATTGTAAGGTTTTTAATAAATAAACGTTTCATCTCATTTACGTGTATGTCGAAACATCGACTACCACCAGCTAGTCAATAAGACACCTGTTTTTCGACCTGGGGGTTACTGGTTCAATTCCTGTTGGTACACTATTTTATTTAAGTTTCCAGTCTGATTTTTATTTAAGGTCTCTTGAACATATTTCTGGTTAGTTGAAAGAGATTGCCACCTTACAATGATTCCACCAGGTTCTACACTATACAACAAAAACGTAATACAGTTCATTAAAATAACGATACAATATGCTAAATTGAAGGGAAATTTTAAAAGAAAAGAACTAATATTACAGAACACTATCATTTACGATCTCTATAGTCTAGTTGGTAAGAATCCTGTCTTTGTCACGGTGTTGTAGCCAAGATTTATTTTATAGACTTTCAGTTCAGTTTTTACTAATGGCCTCCTTAACATATTTCTGATTGGTTGGAAAAGATTGTCACATACCAATAAGTCTAACAGATTGTATTGTATACATTGAAAGAGTAATATAATCTATTACAATATGATTAGATCTTCAATAAAATAAAAAAGTCATTACATTCTGTCCAAACTGAATAATTTGGAGAGTATTGCAATGCAGTATACAATATATCGTACCAAAAGCTCTATATTATTTCTGTTCAGAATTCTGCCACTTGGACGGCACTGGGCGTTCCACAAGAAGTCAAGCTCTTCGGTGCGAGATACCGAAATCTTGGCATGAACTGCTTCTCATCGCACTAAGAGAGAGTTTATCCATCACACAATATTACTCATCACGATATGTTGTCCTTGGTTCTCCCAATTTTTTTCCGTGCTTGTAAATACCCAATTTGAAACTATTGAACTGGACCCCCTTAACTATGATTAATTTATTGAATTAATCAATAAAGTATCAAGGCGATACATACCCAGGGGATACGGAACATCACATATCATTGGTCTGACTCTTGATTTAGTGATAATTGTTTATCCTATGTAAAGTTATATTCATAGTTGAATAAAATAAAAAGAATGAACATAGATGAGAAATAACAATGACTTCTGTGCAATTAATAAAGTCTTCGAGTTTAAAACTACAGGAGTAGGCACATATCTCGTAGTTGACAATATTACTGCATGTGAAGATGCAACAACACTGGTACACGCATGAGCATTGTTACTAGATGAACTTTTAAACTATATTGTATCCTTTTTTTTGTGTACCATTTGAAATTGAATCCGACACACACGGAAGGAAGTCAAACACACACTTCACCAACTAGGCCACATATTAATGCAGTACGCCAAATGTTGGCGCATGTGATACATAGTCGTAAAAGGATTTCTCGTATTATTTAGTTATTGAAAGTTTTCGACAAAATAATTGATAAATATTAAATACTCGGTAAAAAGTTGAACTCTTTTCTCATATAAAAACCTCGTTTATTGAGGTCATGAAAAATGAGAGCCAACAAATCTGAACCAATATCATAGGAGAGAATCCTTTTTAAATAACTTGTTTTTGTCTATCATATATATTTTTATACCACTGAACAAGTCAGAGCATCTATGAACAGATACACTATGGAAAAACCCTGCACAAATTCAACGACGTTTACATCCTTTCCAAGTAGAATTTTCTAAGTAAGCAGCCTTTTCTTTAAAACCAAACTCGTAACTGAGTAATATTCAGTTTTTCACACTAAGAATATATAGAAACAACACGTATTCTATAGATTTTAGGTGAAATATACCGAGGGTAGATGCGAGAAATTTTATTTAATAACTTTATAAAACTTACAGGTTAAACGAAATTACATGCAAAGCTTAAAGAGAAATATATACAGAAACAAGAAATACAAACTAACAAATTAGAAATAATTGTAAAGCCGAAACAACTAACATCTATTACAAAGAAAGCTCAAAATACTTTCTGTAGCAAACATTTTCCATATTAATATCCGAGGCTCTGTTTAAAAGGGAAAGCCCGCATAACAAAGAAAGGGTAGTTGGCAAATATTTCTGTGCCTCGACTTAAATATATAACAGAGACCCTTACATCCTTCTTTATGCTTAAAAGGTAGTATCACAATAAACCTAGAAGAAACCTTTTAGGATAGAGCGACTTTGGATTGTAACATTGCCTGATAATACAATGGGCGTGGCATTTGTATTTGTTGGAAACTTTTGGACCCTAGTGGAATAATTTATATGCGAGACTTTATTTTTATTTTTAATACATTTAAAGGGCCCCAAAGGGCTTCTGAAAAATATCAACAAACACAGTCAATAAGAATTATTACTAAAGAACACAAAAAAATTAAATAAAGATAAATTATTGCACATTTAGGGTAGAGACAACGTTTGAAATAATACAAATATATAAATAGGAAAACATTTTTAATATACATATATTTTTTTAAATGTTATGAGCAATGAGTGAATAAAAAAGTATTGTATTATGTTACAATTTCGTTGTAAACCGTACCAACTGGTGTGCCTATTGTCATGTGCCAATCAATTCTAACCAAACATAAATATTGTTGTTCATAGTTAAGGCATTAACGTTGTGGAGGTTTAAAGACATTGTAATTTATTTTTATCAAACACTGTTTATTCCACTTTTTTGTGACGGTATAAACCTACCGGTTTCAAGGCTTTCACCTCATCTTCAGGGGTCTTGTTTGCGCTCCCCTGAAGATGAGGTTAAAGCCTTGAATCCGGTAGGGTTATACCGTCACAAAAAAGTGGAATAAAAAGTGTTTGATAAAAATAAAGTACAAACATAAATATATTGAAGATAACTTAAGAGAAAACCAGATTAGAATCAGTTTAAAAAAAAAACTTGGATATCAACGGGAATCAAATCTGTGACCCCAAGTAACGGAGGGAATCAAGTAAATTGATGTAAAATGAAATGATAATGAGTTTGTCATTTTACAAAACAAGTAAAATTAAATTATTCTTGTCATGTAACATAAAAAATATAAATACAAATGAATTTTTGAACAAAATCATCTAATACTAAAGATATTTTTTTCTGAATCTTGAGGGGAAATCTTGGCTCTGTTTAAAGGAAGTGTCTGATTCAAGGGTAAAAATTCACATCGCTCTACTTACCTTAAAAATAACATACTTTAAAAATCACATTTATGGTGCGCCATAAAAACACTGCGGCTGATATGATAAGGGAGTCGCTTCTAGAGGATTTTTTTGATAGCAACCCGTTCCAACAGATTAATTCTGTTTTATGCTCATAGAAAGATGATTTCTAATAATAATGCTTAGAATTTTTATTTATTATTAAAACTGTTTTATGTTCATCGAAAGATGATTTCTAATAATAATGTTTAGAATTTTTATTCATTAGTAAAACTGTTTTCAAAAAATTGGTATAAGATGGGATACAAAATATTTTAAGAACCACAATATTTTTTAGATACATACATACATACCATCCCACCGTCTCACTGTAGAGATTGCGAAGGACAGAACGCTAGACTTGCCTTTCGCGATAGACATTTCTCTCATCCTCTTCATCCACACACATTTTAATACAATCCTTACGACACTTCATCCGACCATATTTTCCTTGGTCTCTCTCTACCACGTCATCCACTCAAATTTGTTTTGTAAGTCTTTTTTATTGATTCGTTCGACATATGCAAATCATCTAAGAGTGCTACTCTTCATCTTACTTAATACACCAGCTTTAAGTTAACATTCATCTCTAATCTGACATATATGTGCAAATCAGTATTTGCGGAAAAATATTGAAGTTAATTTAAATATTAAAACACGATTATGAAATCAAACTATAAGTTTGATAAACTAATTTTAACCAACTTAACACATATTTATCATTTTACCTTCGAGAACTTATATTTATATATTTTTTTAACTTCAGCAACACCTAAATGTACCCATAACATATAAATCACATAGACACCATGAATTAGGCATGCTCAGGGTTTCTTCAGGACTTTTTGAGTTAAGATTATTGAAATATTAGTAGTATTTTGATTTTTGTCCTTTTGGTTTTTGGAATCTGAAAGTCATCGTAAATTCTCAAGGGGGTAATGATGGACCCTTTTAGTGTACATTCCATCTTATCGAGTATTCTTTTGTAACATATTATTTTACATACACTGGTTCAATTGGTTGTTACATACACGTGTATGTATGTAACAACCAAATGAATTTGTTAACTGTTGTAATACAAATAAATTAATTTGGTTGTTACATGCATATTCTTACGTTATTTCTGTGACTGGGTAGGTAGAGAGAGCAGAGAGCTATACTTTCCGATCTCGACACGCATCCTTAGCCCCTTCTACATCCGTACACTTTGTATATATATATATATATATATATATATATATATATATATATATATATAATATATATATATATATATATATATATATATATTATATATATATATATATATATATATATATATATATATTTATATATATATATAATATATATATATATATATATATATATATATATATAAATATATATATATATATATAATATATATATATATATATATATATATATATATATATATATATATATATATATATACATATATATATATATATATATATATATAGTATATA
>OX463839.1:20782142-20893027 GCA_949825065.1 Odontocerum albicorne | reverse complement strand
AAGTGAAAAATATCATTCACTAGATCTAACCATACCTTCTTTGGGCTTCCTTTACCCTGCCTTTCACTGATATTTGCACTTTATATTTGTTTTGTTAGTATTTCTTCGTTCATTCGTTCTACTTGTCCAAACTATATCTGAGTGATCTACTTCATCTTATTCTACACATCAACCTTAAGTTCACATTCATTCTTAATCAAAATTGAGTATAACGAATTTATTTATCACTAAACTAAATTAAACACTGATTTTTGTGAAAGTGACTTTTATTTTCAATGAAAAGAACTAAAGTTCTTTCATATAAATTACATCAATTTTAATATGAGTATCTACATGTACTTTTTTTATTCAAACTACCAAAACAACATAGTCCTCTATATGTCACATCCAGTCCAGAAGCAAACCGAAGCTATTCCGGTGAAATGTAGGCGGGATAATGGCCGCCAGCAATAATGAAACGTACAGGACCAAGAAAATAGTCAATTTGGCGGGGCGCGTGCGTGCGTGCGGGCCGACGACGCTCATCCGTGCGTGCTTCCGCCCCTTTGCGTACTTAACGTCTCAACTCACATACTCGAACCTACAGTGACTACTTGCCAGCACTTGTCGACTGTCGAGGAACGTTTCCTTTGTCTTAGTTTTGTAACTTTGGATCGTGACTTCACGGTGTTCTATTCAATTACATTTAAAAAAAATTAAGTTTTATTAAATTACTTCGTATATTTAGAAACTATTCTTTAAACTATGTATATATTGTACTATCCTTATCTTTACTGTATATTTATCCACTTGTTATTTATAATTGCTGTCACTGTTCTAATCAGGTGATTCCAGTCTTAATTTGTAAAACGCTTGACTTATACTTGGGGGTTTAACATTCAGTTCCCGATGTTACCCAAAAAAGTTATAAAGGATCCCAGTCTGGTGAATGCGTTCGTCTGAAAACAATACTCGTATAATAATTTTGATGCCTTTTTACGGTGAGTTCCGTGCGTACTTCAGTGGTTCTAAGCCCGAAGCCTCGACTTTTGGGGCAGAAAAGAAACAGTCTTTTGAATACACACATGTTCACATTGGCAATTCGAATATGCTGAGATATACCATTCGAATGAACGGAAAAAAAAGTTTTAACGTCGACAAATGTTTCCTTTGTTTTTATTCTATGATTACGAAATATTACTAGATTAAGGAAGGGAATCAATGGAATACTAGGAAGAAATTATATTCTGAGTGATGTTATATTTTTTCAACTCTCTCTTAAACGTAAATAAGGATGGTGCATAATTTATTTTCTGTGTTATGTATTAGAGATTATTTAAAAAAAAATTAAACTCCATCTCGATTGTGTTATCAAATTACTACAATCTCTGTACATGGGCGACTCTCGTAAACTTTGAAACTTATTCCTAAATTTAGAAATCTTTACTAAGCTTAGACGCCGCCCCGACGGAAGTTGAAAGTTTTCCTCAGTTTATGGTGAAATTTGAATTTTCCAAGCATCATTCACTATTTGTGCTGTTAAAAAAGAATCGGAATACTTACAACATATTTCGTTCGCCTAAAAATATATTTACATATATCAAGAATATCAATGGATTTATCAAAAATTATATTAACTTATAATTATTCAAAAGTTTTAACTATTTTCTGTAAAGTTTCGAAATGGCATATTAAATTTTTTTCAAAATGGACCTTCGCAAGAATTAACATAAATTTAATTTTTAGAAAATAAAATTAAGTCCAATTGTAATAGAATTTATATCCTATTTCAGAATAATTCATTAATTTTTAACGACCGAAGCTTTAACGAAATAATCGTTATATAAATTATAAAAAAGTATACATATTGACATGTTTATAAGGGGACTGATTATAAGAGTACTTCCATTTTTTTATGTTTTTTTGGAAAAATCTATACATCATTTTTAGGCCCTCGGAGTGCCTTTTTGTAGAAAATGGATTCATTAGATATTGTGTCTGTGATCGCTAACATCTAATATTGTTTTCAGTTATACCTAATTTTCTGGCAGTCATATATATATATATATATAGTTGTTTATAACTTTTGCAGCACATTATCGTAACCTTAAAATTAGAACCGCAGTTCCTATGAATTCCTGGTATTTTTAAATAATTCTATTGAATGAGCTCATATTAAAAAATATATAAATATTCAGGGCGAGAGAGGAAAAGAAGTACTCGTATATAAAACAATATAGCTGTCCTAGTTTGCGAACGATAATGAATTAATAATTATTTTTTTGCGACTCGAATATAAGGTAACTTCCACATTTTGCCGTATTTTTCTATTTGAACCTCACCTTGTAGTCAGGCCAATATGGTAAATGAAATTTAAAAAATCGACTAGAGGGCAACCCCCACATTTCGTATTGTTTTTTTTTTAATTTGAACCTCTCCTTATAGTCGGGCCAATACGGTAAAATATATCGAAAATTTTCTAATATATGGCAATCCTCACGTTTTTTTGTTTTATTTTTTTACATATTTAAACCTCGCCTTATAGTCGGTTCAATACAGAAAATAAAATCGAAAATTTTCAAATGTAGGGCAACCCTCATATTTTTGTGTTGTTTTTTTTTATTTGAACCTCACCTTATAGTCGGGCCAATACAAAAAATGGAATCGAAAATTTTCGAATATAAGACGACCCGCAGACTTCCGCGTTGTTTTTTTTAATTTGAATCTCTCCTTAGAGTCAGGCCAATACGGTCAAGGAAACCGAAAATTTTCAGTAGTTTTTTCCTAATTTTATATAACCGTGAATTGTAAATCTTGTCTTTCTTAAATTTTATGCTTTACAGAATGTAAGACGTGTATGGTTTGTGACGTTACAGACTCAATAGGCTGAAAACCGTTTTGACAACCACTTTCCAGTTAGAACGATAAACACGTATATGAACAATGCATGTCTTTTATAAACTATCAAACCATTCTAATCCAGGTTGTTGTAGCACTCCTTTCTTTTGAGAACGTTTTCCTGAGAAACTTTTTTATGTCTTTTTTACTATACTCGTACATACACGTGTCTTCGGCCCAACTATTTTTTTTTTAATATTTTACTACCATTTTATTTCGATTGCCATCCAGTCTTCTTATATTTGTACTACCACTTTATTTCGATTGTCATCCAGTCTTCTCATATAATTTACTATTTTTTCTCTATATTTATAACACCTCTTATTTATAGCTTCTGTTTTTTCCCTGATCTTATTTTATTTTTTATAAACTAAATTCTTTACAGATTTTTTAAATTAAATTATTTTAAACTTCCTGAATAGTGTTTGTAATATTCAAGGACCAAAAATAAACAAAGTTCATCATAGTGAAGGTCATAGATGTATGATGAACGAGGGTGTTAATCTGTGTACACAGTAAACGCGTCTGTGGAATAATTAAAGCGAAAACACCTCTCTCTAGTCAGTAAGTTAGAAGATAAGTTATAATTACTTCCAACTCAGTTGACCTGAGCTATGTTCTGATGTTTAATTGTGAAAAGTACTTGCAGAAATCATGAAATGCTTGGCAACATTTATGTTTTACAAAGTTTCTACGGTTACGTTTCAAAAGTGTCATCGATTAAGCGATAAAAGGAGTATTTCGATCTTTTTTTCAATTTTATTATTTCTAATCAATTCACCTTACTCCATTAACACCTATTGAGACATTGCCTCAGAGATATAAACACGGTACATAAAATTATGAAATTTCTAGGATCCTTTGTCTAAGCAACCTAAAAACATTGTAATATGACATATGCTAATGCACAATGAAGAGAAGTATAGACCCAAAATTTATATATGTACTCATCGTCGATACAAGTTAAGCTGTGGCAAAATTTAGCTTTATAATATTTTACGTATTCGGATGAAGTTAAACTAAAAAAAGGTGAAATATGATATATTATTTATACCAATGATACTGTATAGTGATAAATTTGGATAATGTGTCATAACAAACATAATTATTGTCGTCTTTCACTAAAGATAGCATACAAAATTAAAACTCGATAGTCTCTTAGATTGAAAGAGAGATTTCAATTATTTACGCCGTTTTTTATGTTTTTGTAATTGTTTTAGTTTATAATTGAAAATGTGTAAATACTTTCAATTGTGAAGGGGTCATTTTAAATGTGTTTGACAGTCGAGTAGGATGTTTTTCTATTTATTCGGCGGCCGTGCAGACAATCAAATGTTTTTTTAACATTTCGACAGACTGAATTTGAAGTATCCAGTTTTTGAGTGTTTCAATGAAGTTGTAACATACCAACATGTTTCTATGCAGACAGTTGTTCAATCTCACGAGTGGCTGCAGCTCGGACATTATGAGAGAATTTTGCGGATTTAAGTCAGCTATCTCAGAAGAGGCAATAAGCCTACTGAGACATCTGATATATGATGTTTGTGTACTGTAGAATATTTAAATGTTTTCAATAAAATATTTCATTGGATCGAGTACAACTTGAACGGTTTAATGTCAGATTACATCTCTTTCGACCGATCAGAAAGGGTTTGAGAAATCAAGTGTCTGTTCAAAACGAAAAAAAGCACTGCCATTTATTATTTATTGCGTTGTCTGGAAAGGAATTTGGTATTTTTAGTCAATTTCATACGTTAATTTGCACAAAACGCTCGTAAATAATGGTTTTTAATATTTTGAATAACTCAAAAAAATTTCGTGTCCTAGAATGCTGATTATCCTCTATTAAAGTCCTGATTTGGTGGTCATCGGTGATGATCAGCCTTCCAGAGTGGACACTATACGAGTATTGAGTGTCGTCTAGTGCAGTTGACACAAACAATCGGTTATTGCTTCGTCACCATACACTGTACTGTTTTTTGTTTTCCTTTGCGGTGGTAGCAAAAAGGATCAAGCATTAAAAAAAATAACTTATTTTGTTCCATCTTCATAATGACGCCAAAAACCTGTTGAAGAAATTTGGATAAATAATGATCAAAATATATGAAAGTTTACCACATTTCATAATAATATATTATATATTTAGCACTTTTGGAATGAAGTAAGCTACCAAATTATTTCCCTAACGACATCTATCTGAGAAATGCGAAACTACTTTCCGGACAACATAGATCATGAGTCAAAAAATATAAAATTTCATGCTTGGATGTGAACAATTTAAAAGTTTGTACAGAAAATGGAGTTGAACACAAAACGATTACTTTATTCAAATAAGTAAACTTTATATTAACTTATATAATAAAATTAAGAGAAACGCCAAGAGGGATTTTGATGTTTTAGTCGGATTAAGTCAGCTTAATTGTGTTCCAGTATCT
Source organism: Odontocerum albicorne (assembly GCA_949825065.1). NCBI lineage: Eukaryota > Metazoa > Arthropoda > Insecta > Trichoptera > Odontoceridae > Odontocerum > Odontocerum albicorne. The sequence continues at coordinate 20,887,715 of OX463839.1, read as the reverse complement.
CATCTTGAATGTGTTTCTTTGAAATAACTTTGATATCGTTCCAGAAATAAAAAAAATGAAGAGAGAGAAAATACTCCGAGCTTTGCGGTCGTAATGAAGAGAGACTATTGCATTTTGCGGAGCTCATAAAATTAAGAAGGGTAGTTTTAAATTGAAGGGGGAGAAAAAATTTCATTCAGAAGGAAACTAATTTAAGTTCTTCTGAAGAGTGAGAAACTTTTTTGTGTTTTAATTTATCTTTTACTACAGTCATTAATTTTCTATAGGTATTCTAATGTTTTCATTGTTTTTTATGTATGGTTTTTTAAAAATATGTTGTTTTTGCATAGGTTTGTAGCGTATTTATTTAGTATAGTGAACGGTTTTTTTCTACCATTAAATAGTGCCTAGGAATTGACAAAAATCGTTTTCCTCTGGCCATTTCTAATAACTTTTTAACACTACTCTGAAAATAATGTTTTATGAAGTTTTTCATATTTATGCAGATGGGTCTAATATTGAAGAATCTAGTTCTTTTCGAGTTGCAGTTTATATTTGGTAAACAGACACATAAACGCTTTTTAAGCTTCCTCCTCACTCTGCTATTTATGGATGAACGTGTGGCAATAAAGGCAAGTCTAAAAGCTAAGAGTATTTAAAAAATTCAAAAAATGTTATCTTATCTGATTCACTCAGTACATTTTATTTAATTTTAAGCAATTGTTTGATTGACTAACACAAAGAAATGATTTGTTCAATCTAAGTTAAGTTATTCTAATTGATGTCAAATAATATAGATAATTATTCAACTTGAATTTCTTCACGCATTGGTATCACGTGTAATGTATGTGTCGATTTCTTAGCAAGGGAAGCATGTTCGATCTTCGGCCCCCATCTGTTTTTTTTTCAGACAGTAACTGATCTTACAAATTAAATTAAACACGATACTTGACACTAATGGGTGTAAGATTAATATGATTGATGAAAATAAGGGATCTAGATATAAATCAATCTTGCTATCCTTGAAACTGTAGTTGATAACATGAAAATTAACAAAATGAAAAGGGCAAAATGTGTCGCTTGCGGATGGGCCACTGCATGGTTAGTCACCTTTACAGAATGGGTATTGTGGAGGATCTCGGCTGTGAGTGAAGTTTGGGTGATTAAACTGTAGACAATATATTTTTCAGTTACCCTTTACGTACTTAATTTGATTCACTAAATGCCGTGTCCTTGCCGCGTCAAATTAATGTTACGTTTCTTCTTTCTTCAAGAACTTTCCACTTATAGACAGAATGTTTTTTTTTTAAGATTAATCAATCAAACTTTAAACTATCTGAAATTGGTATATTTTTTGTTCCATTAATTATATTTGCTCTTATAAAAGGTCTTTGGCTTTTATGAGGTGGCCCAAGCTATTCAAGTATAGGTGGATTGCCTATTAAAATATAATAATAATTATTAAATTCAAATTATGTTTGTTTAAGAATTTCGAGTGCGGATAAATTCAGTTAATTTTTTTTAAACATTTACATTACTTATTTACAAAAAAATATCAGAAAAGATTACGTACTTGCATACTACCTACCATACTTATACATATAATACAGGCATACAACAGTCCAGGGTTCAGGAGGCCCAGTACCATTATATAAAAAAATCTGTGAAGAATAAAAAAAAAGAGTAAAATTCACCCACTTGCATATAAAAAAGAAACATGTTGAATTATCAACATAACTTTTAGAGATCTTAAAAAGTTGGAAAAAAAAACAAACAACGAGAATGAAAAACTCATTAAGAAAAAAATAACACAAGCATCACTCCGTAACGCCCGATTTATGGTTTAAATCAACAAAAACGCTACTTGAGAAAACTTTTCAAAAGCATTTAAATTGCCTCCAAATATGTTTGAGATTGCAGCATACTCATCACCCAATCAATGTAATCTGGGCACAGAAGAATTCGAGTAAAAGTTTATTCTATAACTCTGACACCGGAATATATTCTGTGATCTCGGAGTTTTCTAAGATATTCAGAAGTTAACCAGTCTCAATAACTTAGGACAGTCTATGATTGCATTTACCACTTAGAAAAGCAGAATCAAATCAGACATTTATCTAAAATCAGAAAGTATCATAAAATTGAGGTGCGATTATAATAAATATTACTTCACATAATTATTTTTAAGATTGAGCTTCAAGTTGATGAGACCTTAAAATCTGTTTTAAACGTCGTATCTAAGTACTTAAAAAATATTTAACTATCATAGATTCTTGATTGTTTATATACAATGTGGGTAACTTGCTTTTTGAGGCACCTTGAATGCACGTTTGATTTATGTCATTACATTAGACAAGTATTAATTTATCCTATCGTGCTGTGTTCCATAAAAAAAAGATTTTTCTTTGAACTTTAGGGACTAAAAATTAACCTATATATAATAGTACTCTGAACAAATCGATCCCACCACCACACACGCTGTTATGGGGGACAAAATAATTTCACACTCAGCACAATATATACATTAAAAGATCAAAACCTTATTTTATGTGCGCGACCTCACTTCGTAATGAAAAAATACTGCCCAAAGGGAATCCTGCTCCAGCGACGACATATCTAAATGTGAAAATAATAGTAGTGTAGCGATCGTGCGTGCGGTCACTGAACCCACTAAGGCGACCCTTGCCTGCGCGGTCATTGAATTCGTAAGTGGCGAGTGCGAGGTGGCGCCGAGCGAAGGTCACCCGCGCGGTCATTGAACTCACTAGTAGCGAAGAACGAGACACCGATATATCTCTTGCCTCTCCTGCAGACCGTAATATGAAATGTATATAGAACGTGCAACAATAAACACGTGTTCAGCGGAAGCTAGACAGCGACATGTTCTGCGCCGTTCTATACATTATAAATACAGACGCTTACAATAAACTTTCTCTTTACTTATTCCGATCTCGACGACTTTTATTCAAACAACCAACATCCTTATATGCGAAACACAAGTCTCTAAAGTAGCGACGACGGACTTAAGGTCCAACGTCATAGGATAAGAAAAATTACTCACAACGCAGCATACATAAACTTAAAAATGGTTTGAATGCCGGGACTGCAGCAACATATCAGTGCTGTTGCAGAAAACTAAGAATGTAGAAACACTATTATTTTATGCCACTAGATTTGAGTAGTCATTTGGTTTGAAGATGTCCCGATGTAAAGCTGAGGCATCGGAATTAATTGACTCTATTTCAATTGAAGTACCACAAAATATGACTTATGTCATGAAGGAATGAATCATGAAATGAATATCAGTCTTACCACGAGGGATAACAATCATCGTTGCTATGTTGACAACTGGTCTCCTAGGCAGGCTTGTCCATTACATTGTAGATAGTGACAGTCAATGGGATACGGTGAAAGTGATCATCGGTTCTATCAACCGGTTACTCGATCAATAGTGAGATTAAAGCGGCTTGCTCATTCTCATAATTTATTTAAAAAAATTGAATGAGAAAATCCGTCCAATGTAAAAATTTTATGTTGTATGAAACTTCAGTAGCATGTAATTAAAACTTTTTTGTGGGTATTCCCATAAAGCAATTTCTTCCAGCCAATCAGAAAAACTTTATATAAATAAACGTAATATGACCTTTTTATGTTCTTGGGTTCCATCAGAAATGTGAAACCCCGGCGAGGGGAATCAATCGGTTTACCAAAAAGGTCACGGGAATGGTTTATTTATTCTTATATAACAAGATTTTTTGCCTAGTTTCTGGAGAAAAAAGGTTTGACAGCCTTAAAGTTATTGTAGATTCTTGACTGTTAAATTATTCACGTTCTTAAAATCCTACTTCATTTTTGTACGTAGATTCAATAATGTGATTTTTAAAACAAGTTATCTGCTTCGAAAAAATAAAGCAAAATCTACTTGAAGAGATTCACGTTTTTTATATTGACTAAATGCGTGTGAAAAGCAATAACATAACCAGAATAACTTCGGCAGAAATATGTACATATGCACTGAGAGGAAAGGTGTATATCATTTTTAAGGAATATGGAATTCATTATGAAGTGAACTAAGGATTATTGTTCAAAGAAGAATGAATAAGAGTTTTTTTTATGATAGTTTGGACAGCAAGATCGTTTTCTCATATTTTAACAACTTGATGCAAGACACGAAAAGATTTTTAACCATTCGTCAAATATATAAGATTAAAGTAAGACTTCTTTATATCACATATTCAAAAAAATAATAACAATCTTTGTATTTTCTGCCATTTATTAACGACTTGTTAATAATCCTATTACATTTGTTTTCACGTTTTTCTATAAGATTTGAATTTCACAAATATTAAATTAAAAAAAAAAGAAATAAAGTTAACATAGGGAGGATATTCGTCTGATAAAAGTGAGCTTTTGTGATGTTCGAATCAGAAGTATTTGAACCGAACTGGAAACATTTCCATTTTTTACATCTACACTATGGACATATGATTTGAGAGACTGATGAATGAATGTATGCAGAGAAAAAAATAGCTTCATTTATTGGATTTTCAATACCTTTTCATTCGAAATGAATGCTATTGTACAATTTGTATTCTAAATATTCGAGATGGTTCTGAAATAAAATGTATACAATCATATTGCCTTTATCTCGTCTTGCACTCACACAACTCGCATAAGGTTAACAATATTTTTTAAACATAAATTACCTGTAATTTTCATACAATTTTTTTTCAAATAAATAACCCAATAACACTTGTATTTAGAGAAATGAAATTAAATAAAATTTACAACGACCCGGAGTGGTGAGCATATTTTTCGAATCAGAAATCGATTATGAATTGAAACAAACATTGAAATAATCTTTTATCGTTTAGTCCATTTTTTTTATCAAAATTGTGCTGATCATACTTAATCTCTTTTATATAAATAAATTTACAAAAAAAAAAACATGTCTTGATTTGCATGTTTTGAATATTTAATTTATTAAAAAAAAATGTTTTATTACTAAGTCACAAATTCAATTAGACCCTTTTAGAACGAAGTTCAATAATTAAGTTTACGGTAAAGTACTTAACGACAATTTTTCTATTTAGCTAAGTCCTTGATTTTCACCTTGAAACTTCAAATTTACTTGAAACATGACCTATTTCTCGAAAGAATGGAGATAATAAGAAAATTCAACTTTTATAATTCTATCAACTTTCCCAAATGGAAGAGTATTTATTCTCTTAATCGGATTATCGTTACAAAAATTAAATAAACTTTTTTTTTCAAACAATTTACGAAAAATTTATATTCTCGTTTCTGGGGTCGCAGATTTTAAGCGAGTAATATTTAATAAGTATTCAAATATTAAATTTTCTCATTAACACGGGGCTTCCATCAAATGACAGATATGCTTATTTCGAGTTTATTACTACGCACATACTACGTTTTCCCACAAATATTAATATGGTAATTTTAACTTGGGAACCATATACACGTCCTTTATTAGTTCATTCGCAAATTGTTTTAATGATAGATAATCTTTTGCATTATGTTAAATAAAAAATTAATTTACGTTACTTTAAAAATAATGAAAAAAAGGTTAAAGATTTATTAACCAAATGATTTGTAAAATGTTTGTATTATTATATACTTAATTGTACAGTGTACAATATGGCGAGTTAATTGCCACTTTCAACCAAATATATATATATATATATATATATATATATATATATATATATATATATATATATATATATATATATATATATATATATATATATATATATATATATATATATATATATATATATATATATATATATATATATATATATATATATATATATATATATATATATATATATATATATATATATATATATATATATATATATATATATATATAATTGTTTTGCAAAATATTGAGTTAAAGGTAGGGGATTTACATTATTGTTGTAAAGAAAAAAAAGTAATGCAATACCAAAAAAAAAAAAATAATCGAAAAAAAAACATAAAATTTTAACGTCATCGATGACAAAGAGAAGAAAAGGAGATTGAAAAAAAGGATAATGAAAAACCAGCAAAACACGTTTTACTAGTGAAAGGAAATGCAATGTACTAATTTTGCTCTTTTAACCCTTCCTTCCCTGTGATGTGTAACTAGTACACATTGCTTCTAAAAACTTTAATATATCTATAAATATAATAAATACTGGGTTAAGATTTTAGGCATTCCTCCGTATTACATTTACACATTGAATAAAAAAATAATATTAATAATAATTAGCACTTATCGGCCACGTCAGAGATATTTTGTGTAAATCGGGAATCAATTCACCAATACAATCAAACGTGTGCCAGTATGTGACGAAGGTATATTCATTCTAAAAACCCGCTATGGGTGAGGAAGCGGCGCTATTCACGTCCCATTATCACTCTAATTCGGTATATGGGAACGCAAGAAATAGAATCTCAGTTCACTCGATTCAGTAGCTCTCGGGCATCTATTTGAGGTTGTCTCTTCACCCGTTTTGTGAATGTCGACCGATGTTTTTTTCATGTTTTCATCAATTAAATAAAAAATTATTATCACTTTTGACTTCAAATTTAATTAATTTAAGCGATTGGCTAAGAATATTCTTATTTTTCCGATTTTAAATCGCTTATTTTTACATGTGTATTGGTGTGTATTGAATACACAACACCGGAACGCGCGGACATTTTTAGCACAGGAAGGGAAAGGTTAAACATGTGAACGATGGTGCCAGTCTTATAAGAGTTGGTAGATGATTTCCTAATCTCACAGTATTTATTTGAATTAATATGGCATATTTAACACGCAATGTTACTTTTTGTTAACAAATAATTATTTATATTTTTCAAATTTAAGATGTAGATATGTCATTGATCACCATTCACAGATATTAAGCTTATCTTGAATCACGATAGATGAAATTAACTTAAATCATTTTGCAGTATTTTCAAATTTTCAGCGTTAATTAAAACCATAATATCTAGAAACACTTAATATATTAATGTCATAAAGAGTAACATACCCAAATGCAACCCCTGTATTACTCCTTTTCTTGGTATCAATGTATACAGTTAACTTAATTCTAAGTTTAGGAATTCAACTAACGCAGTAACTGAGCCATTATAACTTACTGCCCGACAAGTCTATCGCTCGTAAATTGTTAATAAGAACAGTACGAGAAACTATAGTATGCTGGAAACATTATTAAAATCTGTATACTTAAGAAAGTGAAGTGGTGTTTTCTCCTGAAGATCGCGCTTTGTAGTTCAAATATTCATATACTTGATTATATTATATATTGAAAACACGAGTATGTTGGTCAAGATGAATTTACAATGTCTTCTTCTGCACAATTAAATACTGCTCGTATTTTCCAATCATATTCAATAGGTTTAAAATACTTTTGGCAAAGTGAACTATGAACAGAATGGTCTATATTTAATAAAAAGTTGTACATTTTTTGGACAATGGGAAATAGGAAATAACTTTTAATTAAAAGTCGTCGATAAAGCGCAAAACAATACTGATAAATATTTTGTTAAAATATTGGATGAATCTTATCAAGGCATGGTGATTTGTAAGAAACCAATGAATTAAGTTAAGCGTCTACCTTGAGCAGATTTATCAAATATAATTAAATGCTTTGTTGGCTACTATTAATGTAACAGGGATAATTTTATTTTTGCTTTTATTTTAATAAACGGATTTTAAATATTTGGTAAATAGGTTAACATGACCATCAAAACTTTTATATTATATATCTCGTACATGTACGAGTACATCATGATGGAGGAGATCAACTAAGGAGATCTATGTGATTTCTTCTTGATGTACTAACGACGCTCCATAGACGGAATACATCCCACCCCTCCCAACCAATTAAACAAAATTATCTAGGTTATATTTTATCTGGCGGATGGTGCCTAAAAAAGGTTTCAGTTTTGATAGTTCACTTCTTTCTATTTCATATCATTTTGGTTGGTTGAAAGAATTTACCTCAAAACAATAATCCATATTTTTATTGTATACAATGGTAAGTGTAATACAAATTAATCATTATTTTTTCAAATGTCAAATACTGTATAATTTTAATGAGATAATTAAATGATTTTTTTTACATTTTTTTGTCTCGTTCTAATGTCATTTTATTTATAATGTATCATGGCACACTCGTAAGATATCCTTTACATTATTCACGTCTAAATTCATAGAAATTTTTATCGCTTTCCAGAGTTTCTTCCTTTCACGGCATCCCGTTCCTTCCCAGATTCCTCCCGTTAATGAGCAATTAAGATCTCTTCTGTGCGTTTTCCCAACCTTCAACATTGGTATTTAGGAATACCCGGCATTATTATTATTTTATCTCATTAGTTTTCCATCAAACGAAAACTGGCAATGAGAAATTACATAATTTCATTCTAATTAATGCAAATTTAGATATTAGAAACAAAGGTAATTTGCCATTTATTAGTATCTTAATATTACTATTTTTTCAAATGTATTACAATTTGACCTTTATCAAAGTCTTAAATTCTAACAATTACGAATATGGCCTCAGCGAGAAAACGTTGGATTATTTATTTCTCAAATTCCCACTAAATTATGTGTATCCAACGTTTTATGGACACCTAATTTAGACGAATAAGTCTAGACCAATATGAAAACGCTGTTTAAAAACTTGTCTTTCTCCGTTTGCAGGTATTAGGAATGTTTAAAGTTTCTAATAAAATCAATACAGGAAATTAGGATTGTTATTTAATAAAATTAGTTTTATTTGAAATTTCGCTAGCGTGTGACATTACGATTGCGCTTTCAGAATATACATTGTATATTTTCAATTGATGTAATCAATTTATCATTGTTCACTGGCTTGAAACACCTAAATTTGTATGAATAGCTATTAAAAATGTATTCAAATTTCATCAGCTAATTTTTACACTCCTCCCTACTAATATATTTTCAAAATATCGAATAACTTAATTATATATTATTTAGTATTTATTTTAAGTTAGAAGCTTTCCAGCAAAATATAGTATGGATTTTATAGAGCACAATAAATTCACTACCTGGCTTTATTATACCACTAAGATCCTAAAGGTTCCGATCTGGACATGTTAGAGCCTGTATGGAGAAATAACAGGCTGGCTATGCCCAACGCATGATCAAGCGATGTTCCACTTAGCATATGCCACGTCTACCCTCAGTAGTATGTTAATTAGAGCCGATAGAAAATGAGTTATTGGATTATATTCTGAAATGCATAAAAACGAATATCGCGCGGTTACCAAACTTCTTTCAAAATAAGGGAAACTTCCTTTAAAAAAAGGGACGTTCAGATGCTATCTACGGAGCATCTTTTCCGTAGACAGCATCTAAACGTCGTTTAATTTCTATTGAGCGTTTCCCTTCTCTTGAAAGAAACTTGATATCCACGTGCTGTTCAATGTTTAAATTTTCATACTATATCAAGACACTTTTTATCGGCTCTAATTGACAAAGGATATAAGAGGTATCAGTGTGGTATATGTTCATACATGAAATTTTGATCCTTAGTGGTACATAATGGGACATACAAGTTTATTCTTTTTATGGAAGGAACATATATTAATTTATGAATAGTGGAAATATAACATTACTTCGGTTTAATATATTCTTAAAAAGGCAATTTCTTGACTGAATTCAAACACTTTAAATTATGACAACTACCATGGCCAAGTTGGTAATTTTAACAAGGTTCCAGTTCCGTTGATTTTTTAAAAAGGTTCCCGTCTGGTATTCACTTAAGGCTTATACTACACTTTTCTTGTCGGTCAGAAGACATTGGCGGGTAGCAATAAACCTGTCAGGTTATACTATACACAATAAAAGGGTGACACAATACAATCATGTTTGAATTTTCTTTCGGCACGCGGACTCTAGTCTGTTTGAAGTAAAAGTACATACATGAGGTAAAAGTACGTACATACATATAATCACGTCATGTCCCTGTTGGGATTGGCAAAGAAGGCAGAACGTCATATTTTCCTATCTCGACATACATCCTTAGCCTCTTCTACATCCATAAAATGTCCACTACAAGTTATAAAAAAACTGGATTCTGGAAATAGCAAAATAGGGACCAACTCAGGGTTTTAATTTAATTCAGAAAGTGCTCAATAATCTTGCACAAAGAAAACTACTCACTCAACAGTAAAATAAAATCAATATTGGAGACTTCAGCCGAAACATCTCTACGTTCTAACTACTAAACAAGAATAAAGGGGACGTGTTTCTAAACAAATTCTCGCCTATATGATAGAACGAACATAAAAACAAGAGTTTGTTTCGTAAATTAGAAGCACGTTCCATACAAACGATACACAATATCACCCGAATTTCGACTTGGAGAAATTTGAAAAAAAAACTCAAGGCATTATTTCTGACAGCTTTCATACCAAAAACGCCTTAGAACTTATGTAAGGTAGCTTAATAAATTCAGATGAAAAATACTTGAAACTAAACAAGAACGAAAGTGAATCTTCAAGAAATCGAATCCGTGATACGTAAGAATAAAGTGAGAATGCTATCAGCAAACCATTGCAGCAACAAAATTTGAATTGGATACACTTTTTTTATATTAATTATTTACCAAGTTGACTGTCTTATCTTTTGAAGATATAGTGGCATATTTAGTAACACTTCCATCTTGCAATTCAGATATTAAGGGATCGTCTCGTTGTTCAAAATTTAATGACACTTAAGGATTGATTACTTAATATTTAAATTCTTCTTATAAAATACACCAGCTTTCCCAAAATGAGTGTATTTCATTGTTTCTAATAATAAATTAATCAAAATATAATTTTAAAAAACAATTTGGCAGGTAAATAAATGCCACGTGACAGGGAGAAAGAGAAACTCGGACTAAATCTAGGTTTTAAAATTACTTTGGTGAAAGGACGTTGTATGTAATTATGTTTAAATTATTTAATATCATAAAGTGAGAAGTGAACGAATCAAAACTGTCGGATAGTAAAACATTTTTTTAAATCATAGTTCTTTTTTTAAACTAATTTAAATCTCCTCTTTACGTATATTTTATTATCTCGTGAAACTTTACTGGGGGCCACTTTCTGCTTTATATATGTACAAGTAATTATCAACATGATATATACACATTTTCTTATTAATTTCTTTATTTCTTTAATAATTGTAATAAAAAATCACCTCAGATTAAGTGAAACACGATATTTCATTTCTAGCTTTAATTGATCAATAAAACTCAATGTTTGTATTTTTCATTGAAGTAGAAAAAATCCAGGTAGTGCAAAAATAAATCCAACATTTTTAGTGAAAAAATGTGTGATGAATATGTTACGAAATTTGGTTAATTCATTTTGGCATTCACGTTTCCTTAACGAGCGTGTACACTGTCCAGTACTGAATATTAATCGCCACATTTTCCTTCCCCGGCTTTTTAATGGGAGACCAGGAATAGTTTCTACCGTCAGATCAGATACGGAGTTAATATCCTGATTTCCTTTTATTATTCTCTTCATATAATCCACTCTTAATCACTCGTGTGAATCTGGTGCTTTACAAGAAAGTCCCCAAAAAAGGGGTTGTTTTGAAGTGTTTCATGTTTTCAATGTTTTACTTTTATCCTTCCTTGTTTTATGAATCTGCTTTTAAATGTGCTGAAGGGAGGAAAAAGAGAATCTATTTAAACATTTTCAAGCTAATACTATTTTTCCCCTTCCGTACTATTTCGATATTTTTTTCATTATTATAATTGAAAAATGTATTAATTAGTAATGAGCATAATATATGTTAAGTAGATGAAAAGTGTGTCCTTTCTTTAAATGTGAATTTATCTTTTAATAATATTTAATTATTGAAATATGAATGTAAGACATGCATTTTTATTTATTTTTCTACAATTAATTTAATTAAGTTTCACGGCACTTGTTCCCACATTCTATGAAAAGATTGATAAAATATTACTATCCCAATTTCAATGTTTTTCAAAGTTATTGCTGTGTTGAGTTTGCTTAAATTCTGGCTGACGTTTCGAATTATGGCTGACGTTTTCCTCCTCAGGGCGATATTAGAAAATATTACCATATATTCGTAAATCTTCACCCTAAGGATAAAGTTATAAGCCCTCAAATTACCATAATTTAAACCAATTCCACTTTGCAAATACTCCAAAGAATATTTTAAGTTTGTAAAAATACCGTGAATTTTCGCACGTATCATTTCAAGATTTTTCACATTGACAAGTTTTAATGATATTAAATACTTTTAAAAGAAAAAAATTATTCAAAGTTTGATTTTGCATTTAAGAATAACTTAAACTTTAAAATTTCAAACAATACGTTTGCGGAAGCTGGTTCCTGGTCCAAGTAATGGTCGTTTCGGTTGAATGAATTTTTAATTTTCACACGAAAAATTACTCAGCCCTTCCATTCCCCGTTCAATCATTCAGACGCTTCACTAGACAATGAATTTAATATTTTCATAAACTTTTCAATTAAAATTTATATCCTTAACATTCATTATTTCTTTTTTCTTGTATTAAATCAAGCACTGAAATCATTTAATGTTGATTTAGATTTTCTTAAATCGCATGAATTTGGAATGAAAATTATATTTTATTTATATTTATAGTTGAAAACAATTTATATTTGGAAAAATAAAAAAGTTTTATTCCTTTCAGATCTTTATTTGATCTTCTGTTTTTCATGAGACATAATGAAAATGATGTTTTTTTTAATTTGTAATTGATAATTTGTCTATAGTAAAAAAATTAATTAGTGATATTTTAATAAGAGTTACTTTTAATTCGGAGCTGCATATATTTTATTTTAATAATTCAAATAATTAAACACTTCAAAAGTTTTTGATTGGATATATTTTTGAATCATCAAGGAATGTTTTCCTTCGTAAGTAGCAATAGCTCTGCCGACAATGTTTAATAGTTTTCCGGATGAGAATGATTTTAGAGTCTGATTTATATATTATACGGTAAGAATGAGATATCTCAAGGAAGAGGATAAATATATCTTTAAGACAGATTGTAAAACACTTGTAATGTGTTAATTAAGAAGAATATTTTGTTTCTATAAACATTACAATGTAAATATATGTCTTCGAGTAAAAGGGATTTAACATCAACGATATGTGCTTTAAAAAATATATGCTTCGGATATATTGAGATACAAATGTTACTAGTATGGAAAATATTGAGGTGATTGAAAGTTTGATGACAGCCTGCAAGAGGATGAATAGCACTAGTATTAGGAATATTGTATGACATATTTCAGGAGATATCCAAACAGCCTTTATTTCCGGTTAATTGTGAAAAATAAATTTTACAGAAGAAAGTTGTATTTTTATTTATGATAACGAAATTGACTATTATAAGATACTCATATATTATATTATAATTTATCAGAACTATTATAGATACTCATATATTATATTATAATTTATCAGAACTATTATAGAGACTCATATAGTCTACACAAATTAATACAAAAATTATATTTTTGTTTTTAAAAATTAATCAGGGATTCAAAATGAAGCATAATGTGTAAATATTCGTATTATGCTTCATTTTGCATATGTGTACCTAGTGTTAAAGCATAGTGTATTTTTGGATACATAAAGTTTCGTATTTTCCATTTACATTTTTATGTTTAGACGTATTCTGTAGCGTCGTTTTAGGTGAAGAACGTTTCTAATTTTCCATTTTATATTAGGTCCTTACATATGAAATTGGCGTTTTGTTTGGGAGGAACATAAAGTTGATTTTTTTTAATATAATATATTTATTTAATCAAAGTATGTACCATTGCTATCTATGCACTTTTGCCATCTCATAGGTAGTTCATCGATCCCTTTACTAAAAAAACAATTCGGACGGGAATCAATAAAATCTTTGAAGTCGGTTTGGACTGCCCCATCGGAGTTGAATTTTTTCCCTTGCAAGAAGTTATCCAAATTTCGAAAAAAATAGTAATCTGTTGGGGCAAGGTCCGGAGAGTACGGTGGATGTCTTAGACATTCCAATTGAAGCTCTTCTAATTTGGTAGCCGTCTGTTGTGCAGTGTGTGGTCTAGCGTTATCATGAAGCAGCAGTGGCCTAGAGCGATTAACCAGCCTCGGTTGTTTAGCAGCTAGCTTTTCCATCATGGTTTGCAGTTGCTGACAATAGACATCTGCCGTAATCGTCTGGCCAGATTTAAGAAAGCTGTAGTGAACGACACCAGCACTAGTCCACCAAACGCTCACAAGTAACTTTTTTGGAGTCAATTTTCGCTTGGGGCATGGTTTGGCTGGTTCGGCAGGGTTCAGCCATTGCGATGAGCGCTTCCGATTATCATACAGGATCCACTTTTCATCACAGGTAATGATTCGATTCAAAATCCCTTCATTATTGTGCCGGTTGAGTAATGCAACGCAGCAGTCAACGCGCGCGTTTGTTGATTTGCTTCACTCAATTCGTGAGGTACCCACCTTTCAAGCTTTTTCACCTTCCCAATTTGCTTCAAGTGGATTAAAACAGTTTTATCACTAACACCGCAGCCTGCAGCTAACTCGGACGTGGTTTGCGATGGATCCGCTTCCACAATAGCCTTCAATTCTTCATTATCAACTTTGGTCTCCGGCCGTCCACCGGGCTTGTTCTGCAGGTCAAAATTTCCAGAACGAAAACGTTGGAACCAAAAACGCACTGTGTTTTCTTTTGCGGCACCGTCGCCATACACATCATTAATCCTTCGAGCCGTTTCTGCAGCACTGGTGCCACGGTGGAACTCGTACTCGTAAATAACGCGATATTTCAAGTTTTCCATTTTGTAAACTGAGTGACGCAAAGAAAAAAAAACAATTGAGGAAAAAACAAATGAATTATAATTTTCGAAACACAAATACTTGAGTAAATAGCTGTATAAATTTGAATTTGGAAATCTAACCAAAGAGAAGATATTTGAGATCAAAGTTGTCAGTACGGCAAAACGCCAATTTCATATGTAAGGACCTAATATTTTTGTGTTTAGACGTATTTAGCTAAAGTGTATTTTAAGGTATAAAAAGTTTCTTATTTTCCATTTTATATTTTTGTGTTTTAAAGTATTTAGCTAAAGTGTATTTTTAGGTATAGAAAGTTTCTAATTTTTTTTTTATATTTTTGTGCTTAGACGTATTTAGCTAAAGTGTATTTTTAGGTATAGAAAGTTTCTTATTTTCCATTTTATATTTTTGTGTTTAGACGTATTTAGCTAAAGTGTATTTTTAGGTATAGAAAGTTTCTTATTTTCCATTTTATATTTTTGTGTTTAGACGTAGTTAGCTAAAGTGTATATTTAGGTATAGAAAGTTTCTTATTTTCCATTTTATATTTTTGTGTTTAGACGTATTTAGCTTAAGTGTATTTTTAGGTATAGAAAGTTTCTTATTTTCCATTTTATATTTTTGTGTTTTGACGTATTTAGCCAAAGTGTATTTTTAGGTATAAAAAGTTTCTTATTTTCCATTTTATATTTTTGTGTTTTGATGTATTTAGCTAAAGTGTATTTTTAGGTATAGAAAGCTTCTTATTTTCCATTTTATATTTTTGTGTTTAGACGTATTTAGCCAAAGTGTATTTTTAGGTATAGAAAGTTTCTTATTTTCCATTTTATATTTTTGTGTTTTGACGTGTTTAGCAAAAGTGTATTTTTAGGTATAGAAAGTTTCTTATTTTCCATTTTATATATTTGTGTTAAGACGTATTTAGCTAAAGATTGAAAAATGAGGATGAAAGGATATTCTGAGCATTGTAAATTTTTTTCAAACCTCTCTTTAACGTTAATTAAAATTCAACAAGTTTTTTTATTCGTGTGGTATCCCTCAACTTATCTGAATTATGCGGGTATGTTGAATAGTGTGACTGAGAAACAATGTTGTTATTATTATATTTGGAATCTAATATATTTGGTTTATAATTGTCACACCTCTTTCCTATTTTAAAACAATATTAGGTTGTACACATTTCAATATTTAAATTGATTATAAAACATTACCATCATATGAGGTATGACACTCCCGTTCAGCTCGCCGGTTTCTTAAAGAGGCAAGAACTCTTTAGATCTCTGGGGTTTGTTGGGTTCCTTTGACTCTGAATAACTCTCTCTCAACTCTCGCAGGGACAGGCGACACAATTAAACAAGTATAATTTGGAATGAAACAGTTTATTATATTGTAAAAAAAAAAGAAAAAAAGAAAAAAAATATATAAAAAAAACTTGACGAATGTCAAGAAAAAAAGTTTAAAATTGGCAAAAGAGACTGTGTTGCATTTAGCAAGGGAGATTTCAATAACAATTTGAAATTACTTTACTCGGTGGGTTTTTAGCGTGGCGACGAAATCCAACATTAATATAAAAAGGAATAATATTCACCCATAATTAAAGATGGCGTTCTGACGTTCTGTGATAGAAGAGGAAGACCGCCGTCTCAGCACGTCAGCACCCGACCAGGTTCCGAACGGAAAGAAGAGCTGCCAGCGCCGCACTCCCCATAGCAAGGAAATACCAAAACAAGTGGTGCCAACCTCGACAAAAATCATACTCGACAATGTTGTCATCGAATAAAAATGTACCTGACTGCCCGGGTAGCTACCTTTATTTTATTGTCTTAGTATTTTAAAATATTCAAGTATTTCATAATATTTTAATCTTCCTGTTTTCAAGGCAACCACATGGTCTCGACACCACAAGTTTCATAAATTATGATATGTCGCGAATTAACAATTTCGAGGACGTGAGGTATGCAATTTATCAAATATAGTCCTGACACCCCACCCTAAGTTACCGAAAGAACAAAAAAAAAACAACAAAAAAAAAAAAAATTATCCTCCGTATATCACAGACGCATCAGTCCGAGGAATGTTTCTAAGGAGCGAGGGGTGTATGTACCCCTCACCGGATACGGTTTCGTGGCCGATTTATCTCTAGTCAGCATTTGCCATAGGTGTAGTCTTAATTGGTGTAAGACCGACCACGAGGAAGGAAACCACGTAAACCTTTTCCTTGACTAGGGTCCTAAACAATTTAACATCAACACATAGCCGGTTACACAGGAGCGGGGAACACTCCTCCCCAACTCCTTACACACAAAAAAAAATACACAATGGTACAAGATTACAGGAAATTGATACAAAACAAAACAATACACAAAGGTACAAGATTACAGGAAATTGATACAAAACAAAACAATACACAAAGGTACAAGATTACAAGACATTGATACAATATTAATAAAATCAAATCACAAAAAAAAGAAATTACAGTAATATTATACAATCTGTTAATTCAATTAATAAAATATTAAACAGCAAGGTCAACTAACAATCAAATGTTGACCAGGAGGGAAACAAATCAGTTAAGCCATTCTCTCATTACAATATTCTGAGAAATGGACACAGCTTAACCAAAAATAATAAAACAAATCTGCAGTCTTCTCCCAAAGGCCGACTTTAGTGGGTTCACTGCAGGTCATGGGGCCAACCCATGAACCAGCTGATCTTCAAAGGTGATTCCTGAAATTCTCCCCTATCAAATGTGGATTCCGTCCAACCAGCCACCCACATGGCTCAACACAAAATTACAACCCCACTACCCTTGATACACCAAAGGCAATACTTTACAACACAATCCTTTCTTCGCCACTCCCTATACTGCACAGTCGGGAACCAATAAATTTTAAAGCGGCCCCATATCACGGGCGCTTTCCACAATACGATTGCCCCTGGCACACAGCAGAAGGCGGTCCAAACTTCCAGCCACTTCCGGGCGAAGTGATAACAACAATGATAACAATAAATTTCGCAAGCCAATATTATCATTTTTAAATCTCAAGAGGTTTACACAGAACCTTACACGTCGAATTTCAAATATCCTATAGTTCACACAGAACTTAACTAGGGTTTATATCTCCTCAAGTTCACACAGAACGTTATACATTGAATTACAAATATCCTATAGTTCACACAGAACCATTTTCGAGGACTTTTATCTCCTTAAGTTCACACAGAACTATATACATCGAATTACAAATATCCTATAGTTCACACAGAACCATTTTCGAGGACTTATATCTCCTTAAGTTCACACAGAACTTTATACATTGAATTACAAATATCCTATAGTTCACACAGAACCATTTTCGAGGACTTATATCTCCTTAAGTTCACACAGAACTTTACACATAAGTTGGGTTTCCTCAGACTCCAAGGTCTGGACAACCGTTGCAGCAACAATTCACCACCAGACAGAATGGTAACTGTATAAATGGACCCTTAGTCCACTAAAAAAAACACAAAACATAATACAAAATTGGCGAGTAGCCCCGGTTGAAAGCAGGACGCGTCTACGGACCCCCAGAACAGAGCCAAGAATCACGTGATACCACATACACAACTATGGTCATCTAGGATCCGAGCGACAGACACGCGACCCTCACGAACCGAAGCTACCTTAGCCCGAAACGTGTACATAACAGAACATATCTGTATTCGCAATTGCTAATATGGGTTCATGAGGCCCGTGATGGAGACACACAGCAATCCATCCCAGATGTATTCTCAGGCCATCTTCAAAACCTTTATCGGTTGGGAGGCTAGCTTCTCCCAACCCGGACTCTTAAGGCTGCCCAGGGCCTCTCGGTGATTCACACCGAGCCAAAGTAAGGAGACAATAATAAACAAAAAAAACTGGGAATTCAATTTACCGAGCGAGACTCACCATACGTCCGACCACAAGGGCACGGGTTCGTTTCGAGATTTCACTATCCAAGAAACGCAGCCCCCAGTCATAACGCATGCTGCCAACGCTACAGTAACCAGAGCTCTTATCCCAAAACTCCAACAGAGCAAACAATACAACGGTAATCATCTTAACAGTTACATAAAATCAGTACAAGTTCAAAACAGAACAAAAATACAACGGCAATTACCGTAACAGTTACATAAATTCTGTCAAAGTTCAATCGAGAACGCACCATACTCTTATCCTTATTCCTCCCAGCAGCACCACTACGACCTCCGCATTACCCATAAACCTTTCATTGCGCTGCCTCACAGACTAACTTGCGACCCCGTACTCGGTGAGTGCTTTGACAGAACAAAATATTTTATAACATTTTACACAACAACAACAAAAAAATAATTAATTTTTATTTCAAAGTATATACTCCACACTTAACAGGAGTCAATTCGTCAACAAGATGACTTACTTCAATACTATAGCCCTTCAACACCGTGGAATGCTACACTTCCCCAACAAGAAAACTCCGAACACATCAACGGCTATTATCATCATGGAACCCGTCCAAAAACTAACATTTACTGCGTGCAACTATCCGAAACGGATATTCCACTGTACCATCTGTACAACCTTTTCCAAAATTCAACTCGGTGGAAAGCAACACCTACTCCATAGCACTACTGAACAATTCTACTGCTATTAAACTTACGGACCACTGTCCAGCGATAGCATTAGCGCAAAGCAATTATCCACGATGGATACTCTACTGAATCCTCAGTACAATCTTTGGAACGCTACTCCCGGGGGAAGGGTACACCTCTCTGTTAAGAAGTTCGGAATACCTCACGAATTCTTACCAGATAAGACAACAATTAGGAAGACAATCCTACCCCAATACGAAATTCGGAAGACTTCCAAGAATGTCTTCACTTAATGCCCTAATCTACGGAGTCAATAATTCCGATAGGGAATGTAATGAGAAAGTAACAATTACCACTAATTAAACCACAACAGCTGTCAGGTAACCCATACCTGAGCTCGCATTACACAAGAGCAATTTGATCCTGAACGTAATACGTGTACCTTCTACCAACGGTACTAATCATCTATGTATTACATGAATTCTTACTTCAGAAGGACCTAAGTCCTTCGTTGAGATACATATAATCCTACTCTAGGCTCTCAGCATTCCGCCACTGGTGGTCCAGGCTCAGGTCCATTAAACGCCAGGTATTCTTTGGTGAAATCACCGGGTTGAATACCAGCCCATACATAAAACATATGGAAATGAATCCATACGAGATTGCCCACGGCCAGCTCACTTATTCATTCACCCTTGTGCAATAATAAATTCGCACCGGTGACGTCACTTGACATACTAAACTGTCATTCACCAAGGAACCCGACAGTGCATACCCTCAAGGTATATAACAAAATATTTAATTTAATTATTTTAAGAACCATTTTCCTAACCATGAATGACTCCCAATTAGGCGCTGACGAACCCATCACTACACTGTCAACTATCAGCTTATCTATAATCCACCCGGGCACAGAAGCTGTGCTCAGGACCGGACCCATATCATATGTTCGCGTCCCTATCGTAACGACGGACTCACCGCATAAGGTCTATTCTAAGCTATACTGTATTCAATAGTCAATTTATATAATATATATGCAGCTACTAAACTTCAGCCGTATTCTTATAAGAGAATAACCCCTGTATTCCTTCCCTCTCACAAGACAAGAATGGTACATTTAATAATTGACTCCAGGTCACGCTTTCTAGTTCCAACCGAGTTCCAACCGTGTTCTAACCGTGTTCTAACCGTGTTCCCAATTCCGTTTCTGGTAAAACGACCAGAATTTTTTTTAATCTCCAGCTATCACCTGGCCACGCTTTCCAGTCTACAATGAGAGAATACACTATTAACTCTCCTGTTACTACAACCACAAAGAGGCTATACTCGCACTCTGGTTACCTAGCCACGCTCTTTAGTTCTACGGAGCGAGTACTCATCTAACGCTCTGTTTATTAACACAATCGAGGGTTCTATGCACAACTATTGGTCACCCGACCACGATCTTTAGTTTGAAGAGTGAATACTCCCCTAACGCTCTCTTCATTAAGACAGAGTTCTCTACTGAATCACTGGTTACCCGACCACGATCTTTAGTTTAAGGAGCGAATACTCCCCTAACGCTCTCTTCATCAAGACAGAGTTCTCTACTCAACCACTGGTCACCCGACCACGCTCTCTAGTTTCTAAAGAGAGATTACTCAAATAACTCTCTCGTTATTACAACGACAACGAATGCTACACTCGACCTCATGTCACCTGACCACGTTCTCTAATTTCAAGAGAGATAACATAAACTAACTCGTTCGTTATTAACAACGACAAAAGAGTGCTATAATCGAACTCTGGTCTCCTGGCCACGTTCTCTAATTTCAAAAGAGATAACAAACTAACTCTCTCGTTTTTACAACGACAAAAGAGTGTTAAAATCGACTTCCCGTCACCTAACCACGTTCTCTAATTTCAAAAGAGATAACAAACTAGTTCTCTCGTTTTTGCAAAGACAAAAGAGTGCTAAAATCGACTTTTAGTCACCTGACCACGTTCTCTAATTTCAAAAAAGATAACAAACTAACTCTCTCGTTTTTACAACGACAAAAGAGTGCTATAATAGACTTCTAGTCACCTGACCACGTTCTCTAATTTCAAAAGAGATAACAAACTAGTTCTCTCGTTTTTGCAAAGACAAAAGAGTGCTAAAATCGACTTTTAGTCACCTGACCACGTTCTCTAATTTCAAAAAAGATAACAAACTAACTCTCTCGTTTTTACAACGACAAAAGAGTGCTATAATAGACTTCTAGTCACCTGACCACGTTCTCTAATTTCAAAAGAGATAACAAACTAACGATTTCTTTGTTACGCCGACAAAGAGTTCCATTCTCGAGTAGTGGTCACCCGACCACGCTCTTTAGTTTCTAATGAGAGAATACTCAACTACGATCTCCCTATTACGACAAGAAACAGTTCTATACTCGACTACTGGTCACTCGACCACGCTCTTTAGTTTCTAAAGAGAAAATACACAAATAACTCTACCGTTATTGTAACAACAAAGAGGCTATACTCTATTTATCACTTGGCCATGCTCTTTTTATGTGCTTTGACTACGAGAATCCGGACTAATTCTCTCCTGACTTTTATGACATAGAATGGTTTACTCTACTACCGATTACCTGGCCACGCTCTTAAGTAAAAGGAAGCGAGGCGAGATCCTTTATCTTCCCTAATTACTAGCTCGAAAACTGAGCAGAGTTTCCACAAATCCTCAACTAATGACGACTGGAAGCAGACAATCTCTGCGCCATCTTTATGCTATCACTTCTTACACCCGTGATAATTCGTTATCTGACAAGGGTGGCTCTAAAGAATGATTTTAAATTCCCTATTCTTGGAATATAATCTGTAAGGGACTCAACTGTTTCCATACATAAGCCGGTCTAGTCTGCGCTTTATCCTAAAGTCTTCCGACCCATGCCCTTCTAGGAAAACCCTAAAGACTACATGACAATCACTACCTGATTAACCTTAATTCTGAGAAGGTAAAGGCTGCATCTCTTAGAAACTCCTACAAGATTGAATGAAGTCTGCTTACCCTTATCTCAAGGACAAGCCAAATCTTTTGTACCCAATGTACTGATGCAAAACAAAAGAATCTATTTAAAACGAAATTCCTTTCGAATTTCTAAACCAACCGTGCTATACAGATGCATTGACAGAACAAAGGAATCATCCTAAAACCCTATTCCTACCGAAACCCATAAACCACTTTATTAACAATCGTATTGATACAAAAACACAAAGGAATCTAACCAACCGAAATTCAATTCAGACCAAATAACAAACCTCTCTATCAAAAGACATTGATACGAGAACAAATGAATCTGTCTAAAACGTAATTCCATTCAGTGTTTACAAACAGCGCATGTAAGAAAACTCAGCATCGACTGACTGATTATCAATAAAATACAACAGCCCTTTCTAACAATCCCTCTGTCAATAAGAACAGCCAATATCACCGAACGACATCAATTATGACGCAATACTTTCTACACAAACTCGCCATAACAACAGTAGCTCCGCGTAATAATTTGCAATATCCTATTACAAGAACCCTTCTAGAACTTAATTCCAGTTCTCTCTATTCCAACATATTGTTTAATAACAGCCACTGCTATCACGAAAAAAAAAATAAAAAAATGTATCTATGACGCAATACTTCCATCTAGAGCCTTCTTCAAGTTCCCACTTTTTTTCTTTTTCACAATATTTACTGCTTGACCCGCTGCACCGATAACAAAATAAACTATCCATAATTACGACGCAATTCCTCCTTTTGCCCTTGACTTTGAAAATCCCTGAACCGACACTGCGATTTCAACTATTAATTATTCCTAAACAACGTCCGTAAACCGGATCTCTAGCGCGATTGAAACATTATTTACGGAAGTTACCTTCTTTCAAGGTGAGATTGATCTCAATTGACCAGGAACCAATTCTTGTTCAACTGGAATATTCTACGATTTCAAAACACTAATTATCGTCACTCAATTGACCACGCACTTCCTGTATTATTTTATTAATTTAATCTGTTTCAAACACGGTACCATGCGAATCTATTTCCTAGAGGGGTAGAACTACCTACAAAACAAAATGGCTTCTATCTTCCCGGTGTTTGGTTAAACGCAATTTTTTATTCGATGATTTAAATTTTCTTAATAATGAATTCCTATCTTTTATCTCCTTTTCGTACTACCACAATTCGCAAAATCACAAAACTGACCACTGAGATAATAATTATTATTTATTCTTAAACAAAATTCGTAAACTGGATCATTTACGCGATTGGAATATTTCTTACGAAAGTAGGGCGCACATAACACCTTGCCTAGCCCATCTCCTTTCAAAGATGAGCTGGAGCTTAATCCACGTGGAATTTCATTCTTTTTAAGCCTGACTATCCACGAAATACCACACCAGTCCTATTTACTATTCTCTGACCGCGCACTTCTTTTCTTGAAAACAGGGGAGCAGAATGAAGAGATCTTCCCTCAGCCTTAATTGGATACATTGCAACAATAAAATAATAGGACAGAAGGCCCAACCGAAGCAAATCAAGACCTTATAACAAAACAACAATTCTAACTCGATCGTTTTGTTAAACAAACAAGGTTTCTCTAAACAACGTAGTTCAAATTTACAAACAACTATAGACCAAAATGTAATTCAATCTCTATAAACAACTATATCGTTTAAAGATCCATTACTGAAAGAAACTATTCAATGCATGATTCGGCCATTGAACCAAGATCGAAACCAAAAATAACTTGCTCCAACGGAATCTTTTTAAGTAAAAGAGGAATCTAACTTAAGCGAAACTTCCACTTCTTTGTAATATTAAACCGTTGAAATTCTCCATATTTCGACAAACCGAGCACCAAGAAATGATTAATCCTTGAAAGAAAACCCGAAAAACTGGGCCAACTGAACAGCGAATTATTTCACGAAAGATAGGCGTTTCATGCGCTTTGCCTACCCACGAACTCTCTTAATATGAGATTGGTCTCAAATAAATCAGAACACAATTCTCTTGACAACGAAATATTTTAGCGAACGTTAACTAGAAAATCTATTCTTTTTCTTCCCTGGATTAACTAAAATTCTATTCACGATTCGTTAATAAACAACTTTAAAACAGTTTAACCAAAATGAAGCCCGTATACACGTGAGAACAAAAAAAAAATGGCCACGTGGTGACGAACAGTAAAAATAAACGCGGGAGAAGCATGGTTCAAATCTCCAA
This sequence comes from Odontocerum albicorne, assembly GCA_949825065.1. Lineage (NCBI taxonomy): Eukaryota > Metazoa > Arthropoda > Insecta > Trichoptera > Odontoceridae > Odontocerum > Odontocerum albicorne. Next base: position 20,863,041 of record OX463839.1, on the reverse strand, counting down.
ACAAAATAACTTTTTTAAATCGAATTAAATAAGGAACACACAACTCTTTACAAGAAAATATTTAGAAAAAGTTAACTAAAATCTATTCCAAAAAGACTCGAAAAACGGCCTTTCCAACTCGGAGCCCGTATGCACGCGACAACAAGATGGGCACGTGGTCGCGAACAGTGAAAACAAACGGCGCACACAAAAAAAAATACATATAAAACACTTTCCTGTAAACAAATTATTATTTAAAACACACAAAACAAATTATAAATAAAAACCTTGTCCAACGAGAGATCAGAAATACCAGAGTAAAATACGCCCCACGTTGGGCGCCAATATGTCACACCTCTTTCCTATTTTAAAACAATATTAGGTTGTACACATTTCAGTATTTAAATTAATTATAAAACATTACCATCATATGAGGTATGACACTCCCGTTCAGCTCGCCGGTTTCTTAAAGAGGCAAGAACTCTTTAGATCTCTGGGGTTTGTTGGGTTCCTTTGACTCTGAATAACTCTCTCTCAACTCTCGCAGGGACAGGCGACACAATTAAACAAGTATAATTTGGAATGAAACAGTTTATTATATTGTAAAAAAAAAAAGAAAAAAAGAAAAAAAATATATAAAAAAAACTTGACGAATGTCAAGAAAAAAAGTTTAAAATTGGCAAAAGAGACTGTGTTGCATTTAGCAAGGGAGATTTCAATAACAATTTGAAATTACTTTACTCGGTGGGTTTTTAGCGTGGCGACGAAATCCAACATTAATATAAAAAGGAATAATATTCACCCATAATTAAAGATGGCGTTCTGACGTTCTGTGATAGAAGAGGAAGACCGCCGTCTCAGCACGTCAGCACCCGACCAGGTTCCGAACGGAAAGAAGAGCTGCCAGCGCCGCACTCCCCATAGCAAGGAAATACCAAAACAAGTGGTGCCAACCTCGACAAAAATCATACTCGACAATGTTGTCATCGAATAAAAATGTACCTGACTGCCCGGGTAGCTACCTTTATTTTATTGTCTTAGTATTTTAAAATATTCAAGTATTTCATAATATTTTAATCTTCCTGTTTTCAAGGCAACCACATGGTCTCGACACCACAAGTTTCATAAATTATGATATGTCGCGAATTAACAATTTCGAGGACGTGAGGTATGCAATTTATCAAATATAGTCCTGACATAATACATCATAGTAAAATAATTCTCTTATACATACATTTTCTATTAAAACTAATAAAAAACGATTATATGTTAATTATCTACATTTTCAGGAATAAAAATTTTAATGCACTTTGATTTAATAACTTTTTTTTTATTTTGTATTTTTATGGATGTATCTATCTGGTTTGTTAAATATTTTGTAGCAATGTGTTACAGTCCTCCAGATTTTATTAATAATGTTATAGTTTTCGACTTACTCGATGATATGCTCCGGCTCTGGCAGGGAATATGATATCCAAAGGAGTGAATCCAATAAATTGAATCAAATGCGTGGGAAGAAAAGTAAATGACAAGTAAATATTGTCATTGGAGATAATAGGAGAGCTAAATGACCCGCTGAGAAGAAAGGGAGAATTAAATAAATGAAAAGAAGACGGAAGCGGAATAACGGGGTTATTATATCGTATTGATGATTTTATGTTTTGACCGAAATCCGAAATCATGAACCTATGCCGGAGCAGTAAAATACACTATGTCCACTTTGTTTTCTTAACCGATCAATGTTTCATTTAGCTGCGTTTAATATGTTCTAGATATCATTGTCTCTGTTTGTCCTGTCGTTTATGTACCCAAATAGCTTAATTATTGCTTAAATCTTTTTATTGGTACGGATATTCAGGTGAAAATTTTCATTGAATAGTAGAAACAACACCAGTCTTTCAAGGTGAGCTTATTCAAGGAAGATGAATTTACAGCGAATTGTGTATACTTGTAAGATACAAAAGAGCGTACTTTACGAGATTACCGCAGGTATACATAACTTGCCCTGAAAACTAGAAGCAAAAAGTAATGGCTCGCGCCAAGTGGCGTTAAATATTTTATAATTATGGATTAAAACTAAATTAAACAAACATAAAATATACCGAATATTCTTTAGTGTTGCAAGTTTTAGAAGGACCAGCCAGTATTTAGAGACTCGGTGCAAAATAGTTATTATCGATTCCTACAACGCAATTTAATTGTAAAGTGTTAAAAGAAAACCCAATATGGTGTTGATTTATTACGCTTATTTTTGTAAACAAATATGTATGTAACTACAGTTCAAAGGACAAATAAATAAAGATGGATTTGATGTATATTTTTTGGAAAAAATTACATTTCCTTTCTTTTTTTTTAATTATCGAAATGGCACGTAGTTTCTTTAACATCTTAGTTCAGATACTTGCAGATGTTTTTCGTTTACACCGTTTTGTTTATTCAATCTTTATTGGCAACATTAACATACATAACAGATTTTTAAAAAAGGATTCCGGTAGTATCACTTATGGCCTATTTAACATATTGTTGTACGGTATACAACAAAAGTGTAACAAATACAAAATGATTTTTAAACATTGTTACTTCATTTGCTTTAATCTTACATGTAGGATTAATTTGTGGAAAACGTAAATTTTTTATAAATTTTGTAATGATTTCCAATCTTAAAGATGGAATAAAATCAACCACAGTCAAGTTAACTCAGTCTGCAAATTTTTTTTTGCTAATAAATTTGTACTAAAACCATTACAAAGAGAATTATTTGATAAACTTTTGACCTAATAACCAATTTCAAGGCAATTATTTTAAAAATTAAACGAGTGTTAAAAAGAATTATTTAAAATTTTCTGTTAAATAAACTGAGAGAAATTTTATTTACGTTTTACTAAAATTAAATTCAAGGTCATCAAAAACAAACTCCCATCAATAAATACCATTTTATAATTGATTAAAAAAAATATTCACAGAAGTTTTAATGATTTTATCCTAAAAAAGATACTTAATAAGAAAACTTTTAACTTATTCCAATTATTCCTTTAAGGTGCACATTTTAGGATCTATATTTTTTCCAGTGATTTATGTTTTTTTGGTAAACCCAATTCATTCATGTTAGAATGCTTTAGAACCCAGTTTATTGATAAGACTAGGTTGCATCTGAAATTAATATTTAAAATTTTGTATTCAAACTTTTGAACTGATTGTAAGGAAAAATGTAAACGTGAATCCAAACCAGCATCATTGTAAGATACGTGTTCGGAAATAAATTTGAAAAAATAAGGCGAACTTTTTCAATAAAAACCTTAAGTTACCTGATTGTCATTTTAATAATATATTCTACTTAAAATGAAAAAGAATTAATTATTTCTTAGTTTTAAAATGATAGAAACTAAAATTCTACTTATCAAGTTATAGATCATTTGGGATTTTGACCAGTAAATTCGTTACGCCAAGAATTTATGGTACATTTCTAAGGAAGAATGGGGATTTTGATAATGTTGTGCCTTCAAATTTATGCTTTTTTTCTCAAAGTTTACCCATTGACAGGGAAGAAAATCAGGCGTGAGGATGTTTTAGAAGTCTTCATATAGGCATATGAGTGAATGACTAATGAGAACATAGAGCTTTTGATGACAAGTTATTTATCAACATTTAGATGTGGTTATTGAGATTATGATGTGGTTAGAATCATGTATGTGATAGCTTGGGATTTACGTAGTATGGTCTAAAAGTTTTCGGTGCGAGAATATAAAAAAGCTGATAGAATGAAACAAAAAAAATGTTTTTCAATACAATCACCCTTTAGTGCAATCCAATTTTTAGAACGATGAATAAATTTTTTTATACCACTGAAAAAAATATTGTTTTATTCTTATTTTTTTCCCTTTTCCAAACAAATCGGATTTTAATGTTGAAAATAAACAATATTCATATTAATTCTAGAGGCAGAATTGGAGGGTGTAGAATTCCCTGACAATCCCAAATAATAATTGCCATCATCTTTTTTTTTTGACTCATTTCACCTTGGAATTTCGAGCCGTGGAGATCCCAAACGATGCCGCTTTTCGACAGAGATACAATACCGTTGTTTTGTACCCCGTGACAGTTGACTCAATTTTTTATTTTACTTCCTCATCGCAGAGTATTAAAAAAATCATGACAACATTCAACAGCACTTAAAAATTTTGGCACCCATCTTTCGCTCACATTATTCATACCAAGATGAACGTGTCGATTTCAATGCACTGTGCTTTTTAGAAAGCTCAAATTTTCCCGGCATTTAATTGAATTTTAGTCTTGTGTCTTGTAACACATGGTTTTACACAAGTTCAACTGTTTTTGGAGGAAGTGTTTCTGCTGATCTGCCTTGACGTGGATCACCTTCAATAGATGATCTGCCAAAGTTAAACGTCTAGCCCAGTTTTTCACTATAAAAAATCATAGAAGAGACTCTCCAAATACTATATATAAACGTGTTATAACTTCTGCCAGGATTTTCCCTTCTTTTGAAAGAAACTTGATAATCGCGCGATATCAATTTTTGTTTTATTAGAATTTAGGGAAACAAAACGTCTTCTATCGTAGAAATATTAACTTTTAACTGTAACATCGCCCAAGTATATGGTAGATATAACTAGTATCTGTTCATACACACCACCGGCAACGCCCTATGCATGGTCAAGCATTGTATTGATCCATACAGGCGGTATCGGACGTATGCGTCACCTAAAACATATAATGAATTTGTTTTCTTGTTTGTTTATATTTGTGTAATATTGGTATTTTTGATATATATATTCTTGGATATTTTTTATGTAATAATTTTATGTTTGTTGGGGTCCTTGCTGTGTCGCGACCGTAACGGAAATGTGCCTTATGCGCGGTCATCGTGAGACAGTATCGCGAGCCGGCCGGCCCATGCATGCGAAAAACTTCCGAAATTTGTGACATTTTGCAAGTTTTGAGAGCATGCACGGGGGGAAACAGGCGCTTGCGATGAGCGATTGGTTGCACATAAAGTGCGCCAAACGTAAAAATACATTCTCAGTTCACTCTGTCTACTGTCTTTTACTTGCGACCATCTACTACCTGCCAAAGAGGAATTTCTTCTACCTTTCACCGATCTACTACTTTTCGCCCTGAGCTGAATTCTCCGAGCATCGAGCAGCAGCCATCCACCTATCGCTACAGTCTTTGTACCTGTGCCGTACACAGGCTCTAATCCATTCAGGCTAAAAACCTTAGTGGTAAGTATGTGCAAGGATTTCAATGCGGAGTATGAATGTTTCAGCTGAGTGTTTTAGTATATGGACAAATATGAAATTCATGATCAAGGAATAAGACCACTTCGTCGCAGGTTTTGTCTTGCGAAGTGTTTTTTTTATATCCACCAAATGAAGGCGTTTTTATAATTTTTACTTACAAATCAAAAGATCGTCTTTTTATTAAATCAATTTAAATTGTTAATATATTTTGGATGCTAAAAATTTTAAATAATAAGAAAAAACTAAAAGAGTTACTATCCTGATTTTTACTCTTGTGCATAACAAAAAACTCAAAATTTGGAATATTTTTATAAAATGAACTTTTGTTAACACTAATTCATCCTGATTTATACAAATAATCCATTAAATAATTTTTTAATGATATAAATGCTCAAAAATTTTTTTTGTCTTTCATCAAAAGCAAAAAGTACATCAATCATTTTGAAATATTGCAGCAATGAGCATTATTTTTTTGCCATTCTTAACTTTGTTTTAAGCAAAGTTTTACGACCACAATCGAATTTCGGTTACTCTAGAAAAGTAAAATAATTCATCGCAACAAGAGAAAAGCGCTGGAAGTTTTCAAATAAATAACCTGTTTAAATTTATATCTCATAACTTAATGGCGACATAGCGAAAAGCCCTTTAAAGAGATAAAACATTTGTAGCGATTACGATTAGTAATCGGAGGGAAATTCATTTTCATTGTCATCGGAGTATCCAAAAACAACAGTTAAGTGAGGGAAGAATTTAATTTTGTTTATTGTTTTGAATTGTATAACACTTTTATTTTGTACAGTACAAACTGCTGGGCTTATTACCACGTGCCTTTTTATTTGTTCAATTATTAAAATGCGAAGAGTTATAGGACATTTATCGTTAAAAATTTATTACAGATCTGCTTCGTTACAAAAAATGTACGGACGATAAATGCCTCAATTACAAGTTGGATACATTTAACTGAAGGATAGGTAATAAGTATAAGAAACATGAGAACATGTATGATGAGACGTATGTGTGTAAACGAGGCGAGAGCTGTCAGAATGGAGATCTGTCCCAAACGGGACATGTCACGATGGAATGTATGTACCAGTGTTCATCCTATGTTCAGTAAAGACACGCAATAAAGTAGAGCTGTCAAAACAGAGTTTTAGACCCTGGTCCAAGCAATACACCCACCCGTGCTTCATCAAGAGATATCTCATGAACTTCTTTTTCAGCATTTGGCCTTCACACGTAGTGTGTCTTCTCCAACTAGGTCACAGTTTCCAGTGTTAGGTTGTGTAACTCCTGCAAGCCTCCAAAGAACGCACACATTGGCACCTGTGTGCGATGTGGTCCATGGTCTAGATTTCCCTTTACCTACAATACATAAAGGCGACTCCGCTAGGTCCTACTTGTGCATATCATGTGCAGTGCTGCCCACTATACATCTGATCATGTTAAGAGTACACCACTCTTTCTAAAGTAGGGAAAACCCAAGCAACTCCCCTGTGGGCTCCCTCACAAGATGACTATTTATAAGCCACTGTATAGATTTAATTTTGTAGATTTGACGGCGAAAGGTAAGACGGAATGGCGGTGTTTGTCTTATTTCCATTGTAACAGGTAGTTAATTGATTTGTGACATCCTCTTCCATTATTATAAACATTATCATCACGATTTAATATATCAGTATGGAGCCCCTAGAGTTGAAGAACCCTTAAGCACTACCCAGAATGCCTATTACTAATGACGGTACATCAATTAGGTTAATAAAAAAGACTAACCGATCATTATCCGAAAACACGCAATAGGTTGGTTAACATATTTAAAAAATCAAACTCGTTATTCTCTTCTGGAAGAAAAACGTTTTATCACTAACAAAACATTGATTTGAATTATTACAAATCATCTCACAAAAAAATGTGATTTGAAAAGAACGAAATATTTTTTGTGCTCTAGGGCCAACTACACTAAATGACCGATCAAATAATCGTGTATATTTATACTGTTTATTTAATTTAGTTTTGTTCTTAGTAATTTTAATCGGTACGGTTAATAGACAATAAATTGTGTATATTGATTTTGTTTGATCATCCAGTGGGTTGATAGAGAGGAAATTCATTTTCGCAGATGTCACTCAGTATGAGTTTCACGTCATTTTGACGATACACATGCCTGGGATATTATTAATAATAATCATTAAAATTTATGACCGAAGTCACCCTAAGGGAGATTCCTTCAATCTGTAGAATTTCTCAAAATACATAGTATCAAGTTACAAAGGCTCTTGTTTACTATTTCCAAGAGCTCAAGAGCATGTCTATTCCTTGCGTTCGGTCATAATTGAAGATTGTGTTTAAGGTTTATTCAGTGAAGGTAATTATAAATTTAAAAGTAGTCAAATATAATACTCAGTATTACCATGAGTTGTTTTCCTGAAATTTCATTAGTTTTGTTTTGCTTGAGCTTAAACATAAAATTCATAATTAAATCTCCACTTTAAAAACAGTATCAGTTTAAAAACATCTCTCTTCAGGCGGAATAATCCCGTTTTGTTACGAGAGCAATGCAAAGATCAGACTCTGGTGTCACGTTACATCAGAAGTGAATATGGTGTATTAACCCAATAGAACACTGCTTAAGAGGGTTGACACATTTTGCATTATTTGTTTATTTAATACTATTCTATTTTTGCTTATTGCTTCATCTAACGGAAATCGAACCTGTAACCGTGCAATTTGACAAGATAAATATTTTTTTACTTATTTGCAGGTAATTGCCATATTTCTTTCCTTTCATTTGTATCTATTCTATAAACAATCCTTTGTGACCGAATTTAACTGTCAGTCATTTTGTAGATGGAAGTCGCTTGTCCGTGTTTTAGTTTATTGTTTACAAACTTTTGTTTTTCAGCAAACACTATGTTTACAGATCAAATTTAGGGTTCTGATAGCAAGAAGATTCAAGTTCCTAGATGATCGGCAGGTTTAATCTACTGCAGTCCATCGTTGGATAGGTTTTTTATGTAGCACTATTTTGTGTTACTTAATAATGCCATATTTTTTTTAGATAAATTGTTTATAAACCTTAGAAAAAAACATAAATTCTGATATATAGTAGTATAGTTTCAGTCCGGAAATTAATCAAACCAGGGACACCCGCTGGCTAACCGTGAATGCTAACCGTTAATCCACGACCGTTAATTATCAATACAACAAAACGATTGACGATTTAGCGTTTATTAAATTAAACTACTCGTATTTATTATATTAAAGATTACAAAATATTTAAATTGTGTCTCGATCAAAATGTGAAAAGCAAAAACTCTTTCAAAATTCGAAATATCATAATAATTTCACTTTAATGTCGAAGAGATGTTTATTTTTTAAGTTATTGCCATGAAAAAATAACATTTTACACCACGACTCACGTTCACGCAACACGAAATTCAAAGCTTTATGCTGGTTTACTGAAGCGGAAGTAGATAGCGCTTACCATAGTGTACGTTAAAATAAATACGTTGCATTTCTTTCAACGACTAGATGTCTCTCTGTTTTCTATTTCAATGTTTCCGCTTAAGTCGAAAATTTTAAATAAACTACGATGAAAAGAGTTAAACAAACTTAAGTCGTACTTAAAATGCTTCCATGACGTGACGACCTCCGTGGTCTAGTTAGTAAGATGCTGGTCTGCCACCCAGGGGTTTCGGGTTTAATTCACGATGGTTACAAAAAAATTATATGAGAAAAAAATATACCAGTAAATGGTACATATCGTACATAGACATATTTATGTTAATTTAAATATACATATTCATATAAAATTATTTTAAACAATTACTGTGTAATTATAAGTATTGATTTTTCTATATACGTGTTTAAGTATTTATACTAACATGTCGTATGTGCATTTGTTTTAAAAGACGTAAATAAAATAAAAAAGTAAAAACATAAATAAATAAGCGCTCGATATCATACTTTCATTAAATTTAGTAAAAGCTCGTTTTCATTTCCAAGAACATAAACAAAATCTTATAACTGTCTGTGACGATAAAATAATGTGTCAATATAAAAAAAAATACATTTTAATATCAATATATACACACATACCATCGTCAGAGTAGGTAGAGAAGAGAAAGCGCCCAACTTTCATATCGCAACACATATCTTTCTGGTAAAAAATGGTTCGGTAACAAAAATTGTACGTGCAAGACGTGTGCGAGTGCTGTTACCTGTCTACACATGTGCATTAGAACTTCCAGTTCGTGCGATAGTGAACTATGAGTTACTTGCCTACTTCAGTTATCTGGCCTCCCGGTTACGCTTTTCAACATGTTCGGATATGTTAAATATTAACGTATAAATCAATTAATTATCCAGCCCAATGTACTCTGTTTAGGAAGTACCATATGGAAAGTCAAATATTTAATAAAAAGAATAACTGACAATGGGTTTCCGAGTAAAGAAACTAAAATATTTCATCAGTTTTTATGACAACTCCGATGTTCAAAGTTTTAACGAATTATTATTTATAGAAACGGAAGAAAATACTCGTATATAACACAAAATAAAATTAAACACGACCGCCGAGTTAAAATTATTGATGACTGCAAAGGCCTAGTTGGTAAGTGGTTATCTTCTAACTCAGAGATTAGGTTTTATTTAGAGTTCCACATTTCAAAATTTGTTTCACAATTTAATGGGCTTATTGTCACGCGGTAATATTTTTCAACCATTCAAAAGATTGAAGAGGATTTAGTGGTAACTTAACTTGAAACCTTTTTAAATAATAGATACGTTAATAAATCAATATTTCCTATAAATTCAGAAGATCATTACATAATTATTTTGTTAAGTAGACAATCTGGCAAAATAATAAAGAAATCATTACATTTGAAGGAATTCTCTAAAGGATTGAACTTTCGTCATTCGCAACTGTTTGCTTTTCGGTTCCGGAAAAAACTTAATGTTAACAAAACAAAGAATTTTATAAACGATAAATATAGAAAAAATATAAAAAGAGTTCAATGTTGCTAGTAAAAATATTGCTAACTTTCTTAATAGTTTTCAAGTTAAGGCTGCTATTTTAGGAATATTTATTTGATATTTTTAGAAATATAATATAAACTTTTCTTTAATCTTTTTATGTTTGTAAATCAAATGTGATTTCTAAGAAATATAATAATGTGATTTCTAAGAAACACTGTAATTTGTATACGCCTAAACGCAAGTTACGTATCATGGGTAGCCATAATAGTAATAGAAATTATTTTTTGAACTTTAAATTCCGCTAGACATGTTACAGTATTCCACACCATTAATATTTATAGCACCTTCAGTTTCATTGGCAGATTGAATTATAAGTTGTAAGATATTATTTTCAAGTTGACATTAATAATTGATGGATCTCTACAAAAACATGTTTTATTGAACTCTTGTCTCACAAGTTTTTACCAATGTTTTCTACTTTTAAGTACCAAAATGGTATACAACAAATACAATTATAACTCTGCAACAAAATCCAGATTTTTACTTAAAAAATATGTTTAATTGAACTTGATTTTTAAAAAATTCGTCATTTGGTTCAATAGTTTTTGTTAATCAACAACACTAGAAATATGAATGTTGATTTGAGAAAAACACAAACAATTTTTTTATTGTCTTTGAGGTGAAGCGCTTATTGCGTATATCTGCAGGCTAAACAGTTTTACACATCCAAGAAAAAATCTTTGAAATATTTTTAAAATTCTCATCTTGATAAAAACATATTCAGTTTTTTAAACACTTTATAAATAGAAAACCTAAGATTTATTTGACAAAACCATAGCATGGCGATACAATCATCTGTTAATCAAAAACGAATAGAACTGTGAAATTTTATCTATTATTTTTCCTAATGAAATCCATAACCTTCAAAAAAGATATTTATACAAATATACATAACACTTAATCTAGTCTTACCACTTTTTCAGGACGTCGCAAATCGCCCACGTTCAGGTACCCCGCGTCTTCCTACGTTACCTCAGTATTGAGAATCTCTTTTATAATAATACCGGTAAATCATGAAAGATGGACGTCCGATTCGTGAAGAACCTAGTGGGCGATAAAACAGGGCAGCCATTTTAAGGCTTCCAGACGGTATTTTTAATACGTGATCAAACCACCAACCTTACCTCATTTGAATTTTGGTGGTTTATGTTTTTCCAGAACTGTTTTGACTTATTACTCGTATTAACATAATTTAAGAAACGTTAAGTAAAATGTTTGATTTAAAAAACGTATCACAAAATTGTTTTAAAAATATTGGTGAAATAAATCTACTTTATTTTCAAAAGATGTATGTTCTTGTATCTTACAAAACTTTACTAAAACACTCAAAATTACTTGTTTACAAATATTCCGCTCAGAAAATGCTGAATTTTCCAGTTGAAACTATCGCTGAAATATCTGTTTCAGAATGAGACAGCATCCCTGCCTAATCTCCTGCCAATCTGTATAATGCATTGTCCCTGTTTAGAGAATGTGCGCCGTTAATTGTTACGGATGGGGTGACGGGGTGCTGGTATGGGGATCGGCTTGCCGGGTATAAAGCGGGTGATAATAAAATCCGAGAGGCGAAATGAATTGTTTAGATAGCTTTAATGGCATTTTCACATATATTAGGCACGATGGTATTTCCATATAAAAGGTATGTTTCAAAATTAAATTTAAGTTATTTTCATTTAAAGTTTATAAAAAACATATGTGACTTATAATGCGCTGTTTCATAATAAAAACATACATTTATAGTAAAATCTCTTCCGATCAACCAGAAAAGCGTTAAACAAGCCTTATATGAAAACTAGACTGGGATCCTTAAAAAAATCTGGATATCAACGGGACAGGTATCTTTTCACTTTCAAATATCTCTTCTGTTATCTTACATTTTATCGGTATTTCCAAGAAATTTCATTTGGTTCATTATTTTCCTTTGAAATTTTACACCCTGTTTCGGTGTTATACAAAACAAATAAATTAAAAACCACTTTAAAATTCACATTTTTATTTGATGATCCTAAAATGTATAAATCATAAGCACATATCAAAATTAAGTTATAATCACTCCTCACAATTTTAATATCTTGAAATTTGTATTAAAGTATTGTACAAAACAGCTACATTAACCCTTTGCTTACTAACCCCACCTGAAAGAGGGCCTACATCGCACGGAGAGGTATTTAGCTTCAAAATCTGGTCATAAATCAAAATTGTAAACCTTTTAGGATGTGGCCGAGCTTCGTTTTTAGAACAAGCAGATAATGACCTCGCTTGAAAAAATAGGCACTACCCTCGCAGTGCCCAACGCATGGCCTTGCTCATAGTCGGACCATTGTCTTCGTCTAATATGCACGTATTTGTTCTCTGCACTTTGTTGATAGTCAAGTTTTCGTATTATTTTTTTAATACTTTACGAGAGAGTTTAGTGAAAAAACTACCATAGATATTGAAGAAGAAGGTACGTAGATCATATACAAGTCGTTTTTAAGTATTCATTTGCCAAATTACTGCCTTTTATTTAAAGTAAATCTTAACCTGTAACAAACATGACGTAATTTTACAAGTTTTTTTACGAAAATAGTGATTTCAAAGGTGTTGTACACTTTTGTACTGAACAATAAATATACAGTATTAAACCCTTAACCTTCTTTTAACATTCTTACGTGAAAAACTTCTCCCGAATATTCACATTTATTTTTAACGATTTTTTTCGTTTGCTTGTCAAATATTAGAAACAGTAAGCTGGTCTCGTTGTTTGTGACTCAATCACGCCGAAACGGCTAAATCGATTTGTATTAAATTTTGAACGTTTCTCCCGTATTGTCTTGTAAGATAGATTTTATCCCGAAAACCAATGTAGTTCCCCAGGGAGAAATCTTAACCTCTGTGAGTGAGGGCAAAAACTCGTAATTCTGTATGCTTATCTTTTATATTTTTTCCTTCTAGATTCCGAAGTTTTCGTCATTACCACGAGTCGGAAAAACCTGCACGAGATTGTCAGAGAAAGCTCAAAAATACTCTTGGGCAAAGAGTTCCAACATCTAGAAGATAAAATTGTGCAGGTTACAAAGTGTTCAACGGAGCAACTTGGTAAATTACGGAAAATACTGAACAGTTTTAAGATTGTTTACAAGCGCAAGGGGCTCGAATGTAACAGCACAGAAGAACGTTTCCTGGAAAACAATAAAGAATGGCTAAATACTAACATATATTTACCTGCTGCCCCTCCAGCTACTTGCTCACGAGGTAGGCTAAGCAAGGAATTCGGAGAATTAAGTGACCGTTCAAAGCGCCGGAAAAATATGGAACTTAGAAAAAAATGTACCTGCTGATGAATTAACATACGAGCTATGCACCACTGATGAGCCATCGAGCCGAAGGTAAAAATGACATGGCAAATGCTATTAAAGAAATAACTAAATCTCCGAGACGAGCGACGAAATTTCGTAAAACAGTTGCCAATGCTAGTAAAGAAACAACAGCAACCCCGCATTCAGCGTCAAAAGCATTGACAATATTTGTCGAAGCTAATCTTACTACGAAGCAATATGCAGTGATTCAACAGGCTAACAAGAATATCTTTCCCTGCTATTCAATCCTGCAAAAAGCGAAAAAAGAATGTTACCCAAGAAACGAATGAATAACTGTCACAGAAACTTCTGCTGAAGTTAGACTTCAAGACCTACTCGATTACACGGCTTTAAGATTGTGCAAATACTTAAAAGAAGTTATAAAAACCTGTACAGAGGAAGAGAAGAAGCATTTTGAGCTCGTATATAAGTGGGGTTGTGATGGCTCTCAACAAGCACAATACAAGCAGAAATTTGAAAATAAAGAAGGCAGCGACTCGCACATTTTTCAAAGGTCGCTTGTACCTTTGAGGCTGTCAAGCGGACAAAAGGTTATATGGCAGAATCCCTAACCGTCATCACCGCAGTATTGCAGGCCAATTAGAAAATATATATTATCAAAATTTAACAATAAATGTGCTCAACTTTCATTAAGTACAAAAAATAATTATGATGTTTGTTTGACTAGAAACACATGGTTAGTGATTCTACTATGCTACAGCCTCCATTTTAAGGTGATATCAAGACAATCACAGTATATACTCCAAATGTGTAAAGAGAAACAAAAATGTTATCTGTTAATAATCTTTAAAAAAATGTATAGCATTGGAACACTTATATTATGATGATCATATGATCTCCGTAGAGAGAAGCAATCGCAACGCAAGTTACAAAAAATGTATAGCATTGGAACACTTATATTGTGATTATCATATGATCTCCGTAGAGAGAAGCAATCGCAACGCAAGTTACAAAAAAATCTTATATGGTACATTCTCAAAGCATAAAATCATTACGGAGAAAGAACCAATGGGAGGCTCTCTGATTTGGTAGGGATACAAAGTTATTCTAAAGAAAAAAAATACTTTGTAATTTATTTTTATCAAACACTGTTTATTCCACTTTTTTGTGACGGTATAACCCTACCGGTTTTAAGGCTTTCACCTCATCTTCAGGGGAGCACAAACAAGACTAAATGCTGTTCGGACTGGTACCGATATACACGCTTCAACGGTTGGGGGCTGATGGGTGAGGGAGGCATGGAACGATTTCGGCCAAGAGCGGAGAGATTTTTGGGATATAACTGTTCAACAGATGTTCGGGCCGATGTACTTTTGCTAATAACGTAATAATATGAAAAAACGTTGTAAACGCCCTATCTTGACCTATGATGCACCCGTTTGGGGAAGTGTGAGCAACACGGATCACCTGAAACTCCAACGAGTGCAGAACAAGGCAATTAAAACCCTACAACACCACATACTTGCTTAGACCGTGAAGTTTTATAACAGTCAACAAAATTACAACAATCCTTTAGTCGCTGCCCTGGGGGCTTACGAGTGTAAATCCGATCTACTCTTACGTTATAAGCGCAGGCTCCCGAAGCATAATCTGTTGCCTGACTAGTCCACATAAAGTAGCTGGGAGGACCAAGGTCTGAGTGAATGTGATGGAATACAAGTAGCCCGAACGAGTGAACTTGTTCTTGCTAAATAATTAGTTGTAAGAATTGTTATGTACTCGTAGTTATAAATAGTATGTAGGTGTTAATTATTTCTTAGAAATCATACATTAAGATTATAAAAAAATAAAAATAAAATGACACGTAGGAAAATAGGATTAAGTAAGTTCATAAATTATACAATAATATATAATTAAGATTATGATGGTTAAGTAATAAATTTGTATATAGGTATATCCTTGACAAATATTTGTACCATGTATTATTTTGTTTAATAATAATAAAAAAAACATTTTAAACGAAGCATTTATGGGATGTCAATGTGTGACAGAATACGAAACGAAGTGATTATGGATAAATGTAAACTCAAGTTGTTTAGTAAGATGAAGAAGACCATTCTGGCACATAAAATAATAAATGAAGAAATATTAAAACAGAAACAAAAATTCAGTTCTAATGTGAATGGGAGGGGTGAAAGAGATATACCAAGGAAAGTATAATTGGATCAAATAAATGGTATTTTAAAATAAGTAAAAGTAAGGAGTGAGAGAAATCGTAGGAGCTGTATGAGAAGGTGTATCGATGTGGAGAAGGCGTAATACTTGTGTCGAGAAAGTAAATTCTAGTGCTCTGTACCTTCTGCCTGCCCCAGCAGGAAAATGTCGTGGTAGTATTTATGTTTTTTTTTAATATAAACTTGTTTTTTTATCGGTCATATATAAAAATTGATTCGAGACAAAATATTTTTAGACACCTGCTGATTACCCTAGAGCAAGTGAGATGTATGGATCATTAAATGAATAGATAAATTTAAAAAATATCATTACATAATACAAATATTTAAAATTATTTATGATGTGGAATAAATAATTGTGAATTGATTTGAAATTTGAAATTTTTTTTTTTTTATTTCGTTCAACATTTATCAATATAACGTTCAAAATTTATTTTACGTAACAAAGCATTCTATGTTAAGAATTTATTTAAAATAAAAAATCTTATTTAAAAATCATAACATCTCATACTCGTATGATACTTGCGTATACAATTCAAACGAAGGAATGGAAAACCTCATTCAGCAAAAAACAAAAACATCCTCTATAACATATATAATATATAACGCTTCGGTGACATTTTCACCCTTATTAATCACAACATGATATTTTGAAGCATGTTATTGAGATTATTTTCGGTTGCTATTGATATTTTTTCAATTATCACTCCTCCATATTTCTGAAAATAAACGTGATATTTTTAAATTAAGAGGGATTTCACAAAAATCAACTTGATTTATATCGGTTGGTTTGTTTAGCGATTTTCATTTAATAAATATAGATTTCAGAATAATTATTTTTTAACTAACTCATATAACTGAGGTTTATTTAGATAATTTTTCTCGCGTCAAAGATTTATTTTCATTTTATAAAAGGAATAGTAAAATAATATTATTTAATATGATTTTATAAAATACAAGTAGAGGTGTACTCAATTTTAACAAGATAGACATCAAATTTCTGTATTTTGACGACCTCCATGGCCTTGTTGGTAAATCTAGTGTTCAGGTTTCTTACATGTACTTTATATTTCTGCATACGAAGAGGCCTAAATACAAATGAAATAACGAAAGTATAATACAATACAAAACATTATCTTGATATCAAAATGGTCGCATATAGTCTTGGTGAACAGCAATGGGGGTATGTTGTACTGTAAACGAACTAATCAAGGCTGCATCTAGAGGTGCTGGTTCTGATTGCATAAATATACCATTGATTTTAGAAATAAATATTCGTATGACATATTTTATTAATGTTTTAAATATTCATAAAAAGGCCAATTTGTACCAATTAACGAGTGTGAGTATTTAAAACACGTATTGAACAAAAATTGCAAATTACTGTATAACATGCTTAATTTTACTTATAATTATTTACTTATGGACTGGAACCATAAATTGAAACAAAAACATTATTTTAAGGATGTTTAACTAAACAAGGTTAATAACCTCAATTGTTGAACCCTGAATTTATAATATCTAATTTGCAATATCATTGTTCGCTTCATGTTGTATTATTTATGTATACCTAATTAATTTATCTTATGTAAAAAAAACATATCGAATTCATAACATAGGACGACCTCTGTGGTCTAGTAGTTAAGTATTCCAATCAGGGGGTCATGAGTTCAACTCTAGTTAGTAGCAAATTTATTATAAAGGTTTCCGGTCTGGTGTTCACTAAAACCCTATTTAACATATATCTGATAGGTTGGAAGAGATGTCCACATGGCAATAAATCCACCAGGTTATACTCTATATATGGAAAGTCTTATACAAAAGACAAATCAATCTCAATTCATAAAATATTATATTATATTATATAACAATGTCATTCTTAAGTTTTTTTTTCCATTTACTTTATTTTTGTCAATGTAATGCGACTTCAAGTAGCCAATGAAATTGTTCAAACTCTTTCTACAAAGAAGACCAGTAGTACAATAAAACAGCTAGTACAGAAAAGTTGTGAAAGTAAGCCCTGCAGCAAAAGTTTCTAAACGAATTCACGTAACCAGCTTCTTGGGGAATTTCGTAGATATCGGACAGGATAAATGAGAAAAGGGGTAGCATTTAAATATTTAAATTAACGCCCATTTAAGGAAAAAGAAAAAGGGGCAATCTTAAGAAAGTATTTGAATACGATTATTAGACCCTGATATTTTTAATGAACGTGGAATGCCTATTAGCATTATGTTAATTGTGTTTTGCTGCGAAATGAGATGTTTAAAAAATATGGATACAAAAAACTTATTTTTATTTTGTGTACCAATTGATGTTTCTTTTGTTTTGTTTCTGCTGCACTCAAAAACAAAAAATAAAATGTCAAACATCAATCAAAACTAATACTAGTGTATACCATAAATACACATGGAGTTTGAATTTCATATTGATACACTTTATTCAATAAAAAAATAGGAGAGATGATTAATGCCGAAACGTCAAATATGTGGGCTGAAAAACATCTGATGTCCTAACTGCCGAGCTCGTCCTCTATTGGTGGGGGTGTCTGGTAGTGTTTCCCACCTGTTAACAATATTTGCGCACGCTAGACGTGTACGAATGTTGTTTCCTCTTCACGTGCGGTAGTATTGCCAGCATGTTCGATGACGAATAGCGAGGTTCTTGACCAGTGGTTTTTAACTCCAAGGTTTGATGAATGGGACCAATGACGATGTTGTCTCATTAATATATATGCATTGCCAAGTTGGATATGGTGAAGGATGTCATATGAGCAAATGTGCCAAACATATATTATTCTTCTCTTTCTAAACAAAATTGGACTTTCTAACAGCTTCAGCGTATTTGAAATAATAATTGAAAAGAAAAAGAGGTTTTCATATTTCTAGAATCTTCAAATAACAGACAAATTCTGTAATGTTTTTTTTTTGTGTTTTATTATTATTATTAATGTAAACTGTACACTCAAAAGTCAAATCATGATTAATATTGTTTAATTTTATCAATCAATTATCAAACTATAGTATTTTAACGTTAATGGACACAATTTTATGCAACACCCACGAATAGGATTAAAGTGGTTCATTAAAATTAAAGCGGTTTCATCAAGATTTCGTATTCAGTGAAAGCCTCGTTCGAGTTTTGCACAGTGGATAAATTAGTAAATAGATAGATAACCGCAAATGGGAACTTACTGCACTGTGGTCCGTAACTTAGTCGAATTGCATTTGAAAAGCATTTGTGAAGCCAAGATGTAACTTTTCCTAGATAAATCTAGCGGTTTCAAGGTAGCTAAATATAGGGAACAAAAGCTCTTTCTGCCATTTAAGAGAAAATAAAATTTCATTTAACTTTCCTCATTATTATAACAATGTTTTTTAACAGTTATTTATATAATTCATTATTCAAAGTAACGTTATTCAAAATAACGTTACAAGGTAAAATATACTTTTATTTACATTCGATATAGTAAATTTACACAAAATTTAAATAAACTAGTCATGTATAATTGTTGTATTGTATACAGTTTACTATCACCACATGTTATGTGACAGTCTTTTCCAAACTACCAGAAAGATATTTAAAAGAAAAAAAGGAGGAGGTGGCCTAAGGAGAAAACAAGACCGGAACCTCTTTTTTTAATTCTGGGTACCAACGGGAATTAAACCCACAGCCCCCGGTTTTAAAACGACCATAGTATTCATTTAATATTAAAACTTAAAAAATAATTCAATGAACTGATTACGATCAGTTCTGAAGGGCTGAACGGCGTTTAAATTGCCTTCTTCTTCATCACCACGTTCTCAACGCTGAGTTTCGTGGTTCTTTTCTATCTCTGGAACTTGGTACATCACTTCTCTTCATACCTCCCGGTCCTGGGCCACCTGCTCTGGTCTGTGATTAGCAGCTTCTCCATACGTTTGCTATTCTTTCTAGCAATATACATAAACTATGTTAGAATTTTCTCCTGCATGTCGAAAGATGTTCGAAAATCTTTGATTAAGCATGATATAGACGTTGGTGGACTTTGTGGTATATGAGAAACGGAGCAATCGCTTTCAAAAGTCTAACATGTTTCTTTCCTTCTTAGTGTTCATGTTTCCACTCCATGCAGTGCTATGAAGAATTCTAGTGAGTAAACTAAAGGGGTTTAAGTTCTTTTGAGTACAGAGTGGTTAATATATGTCTTAGCCTAGTTTATAAAGATTACGATAGGAAATTTAAACACACATAATAAAACATTATTTATTTACTAAAAATGCCGGTTAGGTTAAATTAACTAAGCATTCTTTTTTAACATTCGTTAATACTACACATATATCCACATAATGAATAAACTACCACCACTCAACTACAGAATAGTGTATTAAACCGTGTTAAATAAACACATTAAAAGTCTTTACGGGGGTGTAGGAAGTGATCATTTGAATATCGGTGACTTAGAATTTGAAAGGTGTGTATGTAAACAAATATTAAATAAAAGGTGCATGAAATATACATGTTGACACATCATTCTGTAGCCTAATTATTGTTTTTTTTAATAATTACAATAAAAAAACTTAATTAAAGTCATATTATTGAATTCGTGGTCTATTTAGTACGGCGCTGGCCCAAGGGGAATCAGGTTCGGTACCAGATTGTACCCAAAAAAGGGTCTCATTTTAGTAAATACTCATGTTTGATTGATGTGTGCGAGCGTTATTTGCTATTTCTGTGCGGTGGTATTGCCAATATCATATATGCAATGATGAACTGCCAGTTCCGTGGATACTTCAGTGTTTCCAGAGCCCGAGGGCTGATTACTGGAGTCGAAGACAATATTTTTCCTAACCACACTCACCGATATGTGCTCAATACCAGTTTGAATGTGTTTAGCTGTACCATGCAAATTAATGAATTATTGTAATATTATTCAATAAATTAACTTTTATCAAATTATCCTCTGATGACATCCTCATTTGATATCCTCAAATATTTTAATATTTTTTTCGTTATCACCATCGTCTATCTCTCTTTTCTTGTAGCTGAGATCTCTTCATTTTTGTTAAAAGAGATTTCATACTTAGTTTTAAGAATTTTAGTATTTCTGAATGTCTTCTTCTATTCAAGAGTGAATTTTCCAACCACCCCTAGAGACGTTTTGTCTCCGCTGCTTGAATTTTAAACCTAACCCTTTCATTAAGATTCCACGTGAGATGTCTATAATTAGGAGTAGGTAGTGCATATTTCTGTAGACGCTCCGTTTTTCTTTTAGGGTTATTTTACAGACGTGAAATATTATATATTTTTTTCCCAGTGAGACGATAATTATACTATCACCAAATGTACGTAACAGTCTAAGCCAAATAAATTAAATTTCAATAATGTTTATTAAAAAAAAACGAAACAAAATTCAAATGAAACAACAAACTTGAAAAAATGTCACATAAAAATGAAAATCAACAAAGAAATTGAAAAAAAAAAAAACAATTTGTATTCAAGTTTTGATGTTTTTTCAATGTATTTGTTGCAAATGACATGGAAAAAATTGCACATTACAGAAAAAAACTTAATTGTATTTATTACAAAATTAAATAGCAATTTGCGCTTTTAAATTAAAAATTGCTTTTCATTCATACCGTTACAAGTACATCAAAAATAAAAATTCCCGTAGCACTTTTTAATTGAAAACTGTTTTGAATAGATCATGATATGTATCTATTATACGAGTATATAATATTTCGTCTAAAAGTAACTGACTATATTATTTTTTACAATAATGGCGCTTAGAATTTTTTAATTCGATATGATACGTTTGGGTGTATTTGTTAATCCCATTGTTTTTTTGCCAGTGTATGTGATAACATGGGCGGATCCCCGAGACGATACTAATAAATGTTTCAATTAGTCCTGTCCTACCCTTTCGCTGGGGTGGGGAGGGCGACAGGTCATTATTTGATCGACTAAACAATTCCTTTACAATTGAATCTACTGAGAGCGGTATACCAAACTTATAGTTATATCTAGCGTTATCTTGTAAATCGATTTGTGTCGGTTGGTTCATTTAGTCACAGTTAAATACTTGCAAATTCTCTATGGCAAATAAAACCATTTAAGATTTAATGAAAATTATCAGAGTTTTCGTAATAAGTATAAACAAAAAATAAACATTTCTTCCCATGTTAATTCGAAATAGCATGTTTGCTTGTCTGCCAACTGGGAGTTTCAGATTTGATACCTTGTTTTCACAAAATATACAAAAGTTCATGATTTTTTTTTCTGTCGTGCCAATCAACTGTCAAACCTAAATTTGAATAAAAATGAGAATGCAAAATATAGTTGTTAATATAAAATTTATTAGCTCTATGATTTTTTTCAATAAAATCGTTTTAGACAAAAAAAAAATATGTATCATAACTTTAAAAACCAGAAACCAATTATGACTTCAAGAAATCATGTAAAAATGTAATTAATTTGTGGTTTTTACTTCTTGATTCGTAAATAAAAGTTTAATTTTTTTTAATTAAGTAGGAGGAAAGGTTTATATTTCAATGTCCAGTGTTTATAGAAATATCAGAAAATAAACTGCATTCGTATTTCAAATTTATAGAATATTAAAGTACATTAAAATATATAATACGAGTATAAAAATATTCTATTGTTTTACTTTTCTCAATGTAGTAAAGAACAAAACACGACGAAGACATCTGTACATTATTAATAAACTTTCTCTCTGAAAAAAGTTAACATTTTAAAAGCTTTTCCGCCCTTTCTTCGGGAGAATCTAGTACTTTGACCTGTTTCCATAAAATAAAAGGACCATAAAACAAGGTTTGTCAAAGAAAAAGAATACCGTAGTTCCAATGCAAGAGGGTTGACCCCACGATTTGTTAGATTTCTCCAATAATCGGATGCTGAATTAAGCACTGAATTTGTTCACAAAGCCGAAATTAATTTGAATTTACCTGAATAATTATACTATTGGGTGGGTATCTATACTGTGCAATGTATAATTTCAATAACATATTATTTTATATTAGTAGACACGATCGACATTTTTTTTATTGAAATTTAGTATAATTATTAAAAAATACCCTCAGAGTTTGAAAGCGAACTATGATTAATCTATTAGTTCTGCTTTGTGCTTTACTCTATTATTAAATGCCCCTTGTTTTTGACAATTCAATCATATAGTACGTACCAAATAAGGCTTATATGAGCTCATTTTCACCTTATAATTAGAAAATATATGACAATTAACGTGTAGTCATGTCCCTAAGAAATTCAAGGAGAGTAGATCAAGATGGTACATAACATACATACATATAAATACAAACGCTGTCTCTTGAGAGTTAGCCAGAGAGAACAGATATCCATTATTTTCTATCAAAGCACACAACATTCACAATATTGATACATCATCACGTACACAATCTTCTATTATTCATCCTACTCACTTTACTTTCTTTCGAATTTTGTTATTCTTGATCCAGCTACGTTTTTCTCGTCTACTTCTTCCACGCATTCCTTGCACTTCTTGTTTGTATATTTGCCGGCATTCCTCCGTCATTCATTTTCTCTACGTGTCTTAAACCATCTTAAAGTTCCTTACTTCTTTTTACTTACAATATTATTTTTTTCCATGCATTCATTTTTGATGTCTTCATTCCTCCATATTTCATACACTGACACACCTTTTTTTTTCTTTTTGCACACATCTCTAAATCATTAATATTAATTGTATCCTTCTTATGCCTACTCCAAGTAGCACTTCGTCATTCGTCAAGGTGGGCCAATACACTCAATCAAACAAAAAATTAGCAAACATACTAGAACATATCGTGAAATGGCAAACTAAGCGAATCGTGTCGGCATAAACTTGAATAATTAGATAAGCTGATGTTTTTTACAAGATGTTTTCTTTTATATTTTGTTATCCCTAATATATTGTTAATTGACAACTTAAACCCCATTATCGCTTTAAAGCGCTCAACCTTACTAACGATCACAATGTTTTCAAATTTATAAATGTTTCGCAGTAAAATGACACAGTGCAGGTTTTTATTCCATTGTGACACTGGAGTTAAAAATATATCCTTTCGTTTTTTACAACTCTGCATTCAATGTTTACTTTATTCAGATAATTGAGAAAAAATGGCAGTTCTAATGATAACTTTTAGAATCACGTTGTTAACGATCTCCGCCATGGCCTAGCTGATACGACGACTGCCCTTCAAACTCAGGGTTTGCGGGTTCGATTCTCGTTTTTTTTTTAATTAGGCGGATGAGATGGCCACATGACAATACATCCGTTAGGTTGAAATGAAATTTAATATAATAAACACAATAATATTTTAAATATTTTTGAGGAAAAAAGGTTTGAAATATCTGGTTTACAAAAAAGACTATCTAGAACCAAGAAAGCGAGGAGACACTGGAAAATTACAGCCTCAACATTGGTATTATTGAACCGGAGTTTATTGACTTTTGAAACAATGTTTCAGCCAAGCTCTGTCATTATTGGCTTCCAGACGTACTAAATTGATTTTCAGATCCTAATGCACATCAATTTGTAAGATAATAGATTCAGAAGTACATGTATTTTAAATGAAAATATTCAAATTTGTATCTATGTGTAAGGATAAAAAGTTGGAAAATGTATTAAAAGTTTTGATAAGATAATATCTGTTTTGAAGTTCTTTTATTTTATCTAATCTTTTAGCAACTCAATTCCCGAAACCTTGTAAGGTTTGAAAAGTTTTTCTTAAAAACTGATTTCTTATATTTTTTTTTATATTGGAAACTTAAAAGAAAAGAAAAAAATAATATAATTCAAATTAGTGCAAGGGTGAAGTTGAATATAAAAGTTGTTAAAGTTACAAAAACTTAATTTTTAGAGAATTAGATGAACTGTTACTATATTATTATTTGAGAAGATAATTTTATAATATTGTAAAATTATACAATATTTAAAAAAATAATATAACACTGATTAAACCATAATCAACTAAAAAGTCATAATTTCATTTGTGCTGAGGTGTTGTCATCCTCTTGAATACTTTATACATGTCACAATAGTAGCATGTTAATATAAAAAAGACTTAACCGCTGAAGTGTTCCGCTAGTATATACTAACTTATTTTAGGTATTTGGAAGAAAGATACTTGAGAAATAATTTTGCTCTTCACGTCTTTCGTCATTTCCCATCTTATCTTCTTCCTGAAAGTGTCCTTTAACTGAAGCATTCGAGCATGATGATGAATAATTTCTTCTCCTCTACCGAAATTCTGAAAAACATTTTTTTACGTTTTGCTGAATATTAAAGAGAACTTTGAAGATTTCTCCTCGGTCGTTTTATTATTGCGTAGTTCCTGGGGAACAAAAAAAAATTCAGGAAATAATTTTTACCAAGATCGACGACTGTCAAAAATGAAAGAGCCTAGTTACAAAAGATACAGCCGTAATTAAGAGGGTATTTAATTTTTTCAATCTTCTCCTATTCCTTTATTTTCTCTCGTTTCACTACAAATTTTCGACATTTCGGGATAACAAGTTTTAAGTTATAATATATTTTGACATCTCAGGGTGTGGCTAGCTAACGTTTGGTTACAATTTTCTGCTACGGTTATAAACTTTGTAAAGATTTAAACGTAGGATGGCAAAACTACGACCTGCGTTCCATATTTGACCCGCAAGGTCCATTTTTACTGCCCGAAGTTTGTGAAACGAATATTTAAATGTTTCTATGATAAATGAAGCATTTTATCGAACATTTGCAGCCCCTTTCCTCAAATGTGGATGCTCCAATAGATATTCAACTAAAATTGATTGATTTTCAATGCGATTAGGTTCTATTAAAAAGAACCGTTATTAAGGATGTCAACAATGACTCTGCAGCGTTACATGGAAAAATTGTTGGATAATACTAAAGAGCTTAATGGCTCTAACTGGTTTTTGAAGTAATTGTAGTTGATTTATATAATTATAGTTGGAAGTTATTCATTGATTTATTATGAAAATATCAATTATTCAATGGATCTGTATTATTTTTTAAGCTTAATTTTTGTCCCACAATAGTTTCTGTCAGGCAGAATATGGTCCACCTAGGTAAAAGTTTGGCCATGTCTGATGTAAACCAAAGTTTTGGACGGTTCTTATTGATCCTTCATTTACTCACTTTTATATTAAGTTACGAGTAGATCTGTGGTACGTTGTCATCATGACTACTTCTAAAGAAATGTTGACTTCCAGATATCCTTTCGTCTTTTTGAAGGCACCCTAAGGGACGGCAGCGAGAGAGTATTTATTTCATGCATTGTCATGTAGGGAATTCTTACTACACATCATTTGCACTTGATTTTACCAGGAACTCTATTTGTTTTTAATATAATAATATATAAAACAATTTAAGAAATCGGATCGCTTGGGCTGAGTGATTTAAAGACTAAGGGAGAATGGGGAAAACTTAATTTTTACCATCTACGAGTGTATTGAATATTAAAAAAATGTTGTAGAATCTTAAGACAACCTCCAAAATATCTTTCGTAGGTTCCATCACAAAAATATAAAAACTAAATATTTAACATTCTCAAAAATCCGGTGAGATACCAACTTATGATTGATAGAAAACCTATAGAAGTTATGATTGAAGTATAATATTGTATCTAGATTCGATCTGTTCAGCTACAATGATCACCATACAGAAATAAGAGACAAAATAAACAAAGCAGCTGATGCCAAAAATATTTGGTGTGGAATAACAAATACTTAAGAAAAAAATAATAAAACTTAAATTTACAAAGCAACCACGATTTTGGATTGGATTCTAACGCAGCTATAAAATAACAAAAAGTGTGCTTAGAATTAATGAAATGTAAACCCTCATAGCTATTGCTAATAAAACACTAAGATACACAGTAAGAAGCTTCCTTATAAAGTGAAGTAGAAGGTATTGTGAGATGGTGCAGTTATATGTTGTTATTTGGAATATTGGTGTGTTTAAAATATTTCTAGAGAAGTCAGAAAAAAAGAAATGTCTCAGTTGAGGAACATCTGGGAATGAAAAAAATAAACGGAAGTAAAAACGTTGTCTCCAATGTCCCATAATGGTTTATTTATACTCGTAGAACAGAGGACATAATATGATACACATACATATACTAGAAAAAATGTCAAATATTTCAAAGCGACTCAGATCCTTATCCTTAATTATTGTTTCTTCAGTATTTTCTAATAATTATTGGCATTGGTTTCTTCTGTTTTATCATGTTATAAATTTGTCAACTTCATAATATAGGCCATTGTAAATACTAAATCCTGAGGGTTATACAGTTACAAAAAGTGGAATAAACACTGGAGCTTTCGGACCGGATGGTATTCCCATGTTGAGAATTGGGATTTGTGATACGAATCTTCAAATCATTTATAGAGAGAGAGACTTTTAGATCCCCCTACAGTGCGCTGATACGTAGTAAGTTGAATGTGGAGTATTGGTGCGGAGCCCGCGCGCGGGAAATTTGTTACTTTCAAATAGTAGAAAAAGTCCACAAGAAGTTTTTGAGAGATCTCTTCTTATATGAGTGTGATTCCTACCCGTGGTTCTATCCTACAAGGTTTCTTCTAGGCATCTGAGGGTCCCATCTCATATTTTTGAATAGCCAACTTTGTTGAAAATATATGGTTCTTTGTTCCAAAAAAAAATAATTGAGATACATGAATACATGAGGAATATGAATTTGTTTAGATTAGAAATAAGTTTTAAAAAAAATTGAGTATTTTTTATTTTGTGGGCTGTCCCTTTTGAATAGCGCTTCGGATATTGATTTCTTCCATGTTTTAGATATTATTGTTAAAGAAAGCATGTCGAACTTCTACGAAAAGGGTGTAAGTTGTTTCCACAAAAAATATTTATTTCTTTAATACAGTTTTAATTAATGGAATTCCATATTATATTTAACCATAAATTATTTTGTAATTCCATGTTTTACATATCCCCGCGACACGTGTTTCTACCTCATATCTAGAGGCTCTCTTCAGGGAGAATGTAGAAACAAAATTTAACTTTGATGAAAAAAATATTATATTTTTATATTTAGTATTTTTTTTTGTATTTTGGATGAGAAATTATTTTTCTTTACATATTTTCAGTTATACGTATTACATTCTAGACCGATTGTAAGAAAACACTTCTGAAATAATTTATCAAAAAGTAGTGGCATATGTTTTTATGAAAAGTTATTAGTTTTGAAAAGAGTTGTAGTCACGGAATTAAATCCGACCTTTTTTTTAATATTGTAAATCGAACAAACTAGTGACATTTTTATCCTATTTTTTTAATGTTTTATAAAATATCGAGATTTCCAAAAATCGAAGTAATATTTTTTAAACATATGTATAAAAAGGTGATAAAGCTGTGTTTTTAGATTATTTGTATTTTAAATTTTAAAAATATTGTGGTTTAAGATTTACAAAAAAATCTAATTGAATCTTTTTAGTATAATAATAAGTTGAGATATGTTTTCCACAAAGAAAATAAACTAACTGACTTTTCGAAACTTTCTTGTTGAAAGTTATACGTTCTTTCAAATTTATTCAATTGTTTGACTGCTGAGGCACAATACCTAAGCGACCCAGTTGACAAAAATTAATACTGCAGAGAAATGTTGGCTGCTCAACTAAAATGAAATAGCTACTGCCATCTCGCGGCTACTCTGTAATCCACTTTACAGTTTGCTAGGGGTGGTAAGAAAACATTTAAAGCGAATGAAATATTTCCGCGTACAATTCAAAACTTTCAGGAAACTCCGCAATTCCTTACGTTTTATATTTAACTTATTTATTCGAATTATTGCTTGTTAATTTTGGGGGTGTTATTGTAATATATAAATATATAAATATTTTACTTGACAAACTATATAAATGACAGGCTAGACTGAATGATTGTAAGTAATTTATTTAGTTATTCGATGAAATATACATTCTACACTCTTCCATTGATAACTAATTATTTTCAAAGTTCGGAAATAATCGCCTTTGAACAAATCATCATTATCATCAACAGCATTTCTCCGTATTGGGGTAGATCTTACAATAGATCTCAATTTCATTTTAGCCTGATATCGAGGAGCGAGATAAAATTTCATTTTATTTCACTTCTGCCACGCCCATATACTTCGTCATGTATATATTCTCCTTTAATAAAATATTTTCACCATATTATATTTTACAATAAGATTAATCGGGTCATTCTACTTTTTTCTATGTCTTACTCAACTAATTATGCTTTCTTTTGTATTTGTATAGTATTATAAAACCTTGAGAATTTCGATTTTTCCACGATAATGAAAAAGGAATGAAAAAAATGTTACTCAATGTTTATTCATCAATAAGAAATGTTAGTTCAAACATTCGTCTTCAAGCATACACACACCTTCACCAATACACAAAGATGCTCAACTATGCTAAAGATTTGGTTCATTGATAAAAAAAAATCTTCTTTTCTTTATGCATTAAACACCGGTTGACTTTTTTGACATAGTGCAAAGGCACATCATTGATTGCAGATTATGTTCGATACATTGTGAAAGCACATAATTGGTTGCAGATTTTATTCAGCACATTGCCAAAGTCCGGTTTGGTTACAGATTCTTCTCGACACATTGCGTAAGCACATAATTGGTTACAGGCTGAGTCAGAAGCTATGTAAAAAAGGATGATTTTTTTCTTTAAATTTGATTATCTCGCGTCATAAATTATAATTGTATATACTGTGTAATATGTGCTCCATATTTGATAACATAAATATGAAATAATGTGTTTAAAAAAAATCATAGACACACATTTGTTAGCACGTGATGTTTTAACGGTTAACAAAAAAATGTGAAGTTAATAATATACAATTAAAAAAAAACTTTTTTCTGCCATGTCAAATAATACTCGCCGGGTTCGTTATGAAAATTTTTAAAAAGAAAATTGTTTAAATTGCCAGATTAATTTTTTTATTCAATTTAAAGCAAATAAAACAGAATATTTATTGAATATATGAATTAAAGCAAATCTGATTTAATTTTTAGAAATAAATTTTTATGTCACAAAGTAGGTTTCTTGGCTTTATATAACCAATAGCGTGATTTTGCAATGTCTGGCAAGAAGTTTCATTCCACTTTTGAGGTACTTTATTTTGAAAAAAAAGTGTAATTCTTTGAAATGGAATATTTACGAGTATTAATGGATATCAAGTTACGTATATAGTTGAACATGTAAGTTTACTGACTAAGTAAGGCGTGTGTGTGAATGTAGGCAGATTTCCAAACACAAGTTGTACACGACACTTGTGTGTTATAATTTATTTTATAAACTTTTGTTTTCGTAATATATAAAAAAACCACTTGTCTTTTCAATTTGTTTGAACTTTTGAAAATTATTTCTCTTTTTAAAAGTATTTTTCTTTATAAAAGTGAGGTTCTTTTTAAAAGTATTTATCTTTTTAAAAGTATTTCTCTTTTTAAAAATAGGGCTCTTTTTTCAAGTATTTTTACGGGGCTTATAATTTTTTTTGTCCCAAGATTCCGTTAGTTTCTTTGTTTATGCGGGTGAATTTCAAGTGAATGTTCGTTTAAGCTTATTTCAGAGAGCAACTTCAGAATTATTTAAAAACATCATATCATTTTAAGGAAAAATAATTGAAATCTATCAAACTATTTATTTTGAGCTGCATAATGTTAAATATACGGATAGACGAACGGTAAAAATAGAAAGATTAAATATCAAATATTATTCGGCGATTATTGAGTTCATTGAGCAGATATGCCGAACACTGATCCATTAAGTACTGTTGGATTATTTTACGAGATAAGGTAAATCAAAAAAATCTCTCACTCCCCACAAAAATTTAAAACTCTAAATATTGGCTTTATATTATTTTTTTAGTAGTTTTACGTATAACATGATAAAGTGATAATGTCATTATTTTTTGTTTTGTTTTATTACAGGTAAGTGCAAAGTCAGTGTCATCACCGATTGGCTTTATCCAACTACTTAATGTAGTTGAACCAATCTGCAGCTAGAGTAAGTAAAAAAAAAATTCATTAAAAATGTTTTCATAAGAACAAGACTTAAACATTCACTAAAATTAAAACGAAAGCAATGGGTTTTATCAACATTTTGAATGGACAATGTGTATGATTGAAAGGTTAGTTTAAAGATAAACTTAAAGTACTTTAAATAAATAAGTTACTTTTGAAAAATATTTAGTATTAAAAATGTGGTTGACTGAAACAATGAATATATTGTAAAACGAATTGTCATATTTTACGGTCTTCACTATGCATGTCAAAGGTAATGGCTATGATTGGATCGTAAAATAAAATCTCCAAACAATATGATCTCTTGGAAAAGATGAAATCTTTATGAGGCCATTTTATAACGAAAATGTAATCTACCAAAAATCATATAACATTTTATGCCTCGGCCAAAATCATTCCGCAATGCAGTGAGAGCATTTATTGCAGACTCTTCAGTGATGCTGAATTGCAAATAAAATATAGAGCTTGCGCTTTTAACTGGTAGATTATGACGCTTTTCTTTTATGCCCTTTTCATTTTAAGAAGATAAAATTTTATCATATTGTAAATGAAAATAATAAATCAAACTTATGATTTATATTTTAACCATTATATGTTAGTACTGTTACAAATATATGTTAGTACTATTACAAATAAAATGAATGTCATATTTATTGACATGTCTTAAATTCGAGTAGTTTACCAAGGAATCAACTTTTTAAAACTGCTTCAGGATTTTTCTTATCCATCCCCATTGGACTTATCATTATTTGCAATGCTTATGTCGTAATAATCTAGATTTTCCTCATATGCACGATTTTCTTCCATAAAAAACATAATTATGCCATAAAACGCCTTCATCCAGATCGGTCCACAGCTTGGTACTCCAAGTCCTCCCATATCTTTGAAACTCTTCAAATGTCTAAATCACTAAAAATTAATAAGTATCTTTTTATTCTAGATCATTGGTTTTCATCCTTAAATAACTAAAACCAGTCGTTACCAAACTAGGGTCCGTGGAAACCCGGGGGTCTACGAGGGTATCCTAGGGGGTCTGCGAACTCGCAGAAATAACTATTAACATATACTGGAAAATGTCTTCCTCAAGCACGCAACAAACTCGAATTAATACGTTTTTTTCTACTGATGGCAGGCTCTTTAAAACTAATTAATGCATTCAAGTATTTGTAAGTCGGTAACTACTAACAAATAAGCGAGCTGTGCATCAGCAGGCGAAGGGGGCGGTAAGTGAAACGCTAGCTTAGGGTATTGAGTAGGGAGCGGTGAGTGAGACACTAGCTTAGGGTTTTGAGTAGCGGGCGGAAGTTTTTATAAAATATAAAATTAAAAAGCGTCTACTTTTTAACATGCTTTATTTTTTTAATAAACCAATAAAATAAAATAAAAACTTTTTTTTTTCAATTGGAGGTCCGTGGAAAATTAGCCATATGTTGTTTGTGAAAGGGCTTGGGAACTATTTACTTGAATGTAATTTCAATTAATTTTATTAAAAAAATAAGTTTATGAATAATAAAACATGCTTTTTCATATAACAAAATATGATTTTTTTTACTTTTTGACAGATAAGAGCTTTATATTGCCAGAACTAAATATCACATTTTCTTTAATCCTTTAAGATTATTTTTATTCTGAATAGGTTTGTCATTTCTCAGAATAATTTATTAAAACACAAACACATTTTCCTTTGACAACTGTTATTTGAAATGCACTAAGTGAATGAGAAATGCGACATCTTGGAAGGATTGTACTCAGTTTTCTCTATTTTCAGTCTAACATATTTTACCTTTGAAGTTATGAAATATCATACTCTCTGCCGTCAAGTCAACATTAAGTTTATAGAGCCAACTGGACATAATGTTCCATGAACCAAAATGTGTATTTTTAAGGAATTAAAAAAAGGAAGGCCATAAAAAATCTCAAAATAATATTCTTCGCACATCAGGAAGAAATTATGCATATGTTCATATATGATGCACCACCACCACATTTTCATATAAAGTTTATCACAATACTGAGCCTATATTTCATATCTTGAAATATTTCCTTCGCCTCTTCGTTTCTACATCATTTCAATCAGTTCGTTTTTTTCTTTAAAATTTTTCTTCTCTCAAAATGTTTATCACTTGGTTACACCATACTTTTTAATTTTCTGTCTTGCATTAAGATTAAATTTATTTGTAGATTAAATAACGTTATAAAAAAATATTTTAGCCAATGTGCTCAAGGATTTAATGCCACACAGGCCATTATTTAACAAAATATTGTAGCTATACTAACTTAATCCATTATTATTCAAATAAATGCGCACATTTGAAAATAAAAAGACAAATTATACTCTCTTATATTTTCTTTTTATTTAAGATGTTTAAAAAGTCTATTACGCCAGTGTTCGAAAATTGGTGACGAGACACAGTTTAATAATGTATAATAATTAATAATAGTTTTCAATTGAAATCTATTATTAATTTCGTCATTTAACATTGAAATCATTTAACATTGAAAAAAGGATTGGTAACAGTATTCCGCCCAGCTGATCGGCAGCCTGAAGAAGAATGTCATTGGACAATTTAATTGAAAATTTTACCTGTCAACTACGCATACGTGAATAGTTTTTTAACTATTTCAAGTGAGATGTTTCGTATACTCAATGAGTAAGTAAAAATCAACCGAATGAAAAACAATTCGAAATAAAGTCCAGCAGCGTGAAAAGCGCAAGTTTATCACTGTCTTCATTCCACCTGATATCATCAGCTAGCTTGATGAGTGCTGTAGTTGTACTATGTCTAAAGTAACAACCTTTTAAAAGGAACGATAACGAAAACCATTGAAGATTGCCATTGGCTTGGGTTCTGCTAAGGTCCCAACACAGATAAAATTATAAAAAAAATTAGCATTACATTTGTTTCTCAGAACTCGTTACAGTTCACCGTATCGAACTCAGGGGTATCTTTTGAAATGAGATTTTGTTTCATCTTGTTAAGAAATAACATTTTTTCTAGAATCACCTCACATTACAAAAAGAGTATTTAATATACATAAATCCACTAAAAATAATCTGAGAAATTTGACCTCCATATCCTAGGATCCGATTTGATATATTTGACTCCAATCAATGCTGTATATCTCCAATATTCAATTTTCTTTATTGATGTATTAAATGTCATCTATGTCCATCACTTGATACTGGCGTATACCTTTTCATACATAGGAGCTCACAGTCATTATTCAAAAAGAGGAAGAGGTTATCTATGGATTGTATTTATAATACATATTTTTTTAATGTGACAAATAAAAACCTCGTCTGGTTTTTTTTGAAGTCCAAGTAATAATGACACTTTTGTATCACAACTTGAAAAAAAAACTTGTCGATCGTCTCAAATAACAGGTGAATTAAAATGTGCAACGATATTGTATCATAAAGTCTCCAAATTATTTTGTTTAGTATTTAAAGTATTCAGTTTATGACAGACTTACATTAAAGTTTCGATGTATATTAATATTTATGTCCACATCACATGACATTAGAATACGGCTCAAAATCCCCTGAATTAACGGAATCCTGAAACTCGAAGGCACTATACTGGCAGACGATGGCGAGAAAATTAAGATAATAGAAACGTCGCTGGAAGGTCTTCAGCAGTGGTAGATAATATCTGAAGGTTATGGTGATGATGACGATGTAACGTTGAAATGGAATTAAATCCAAGTTTATTAAAAAAATAACCATTTTGAATATCGACAAGTATATCACATATGAAGCATTTCAATGTGTAACCAATAAAACATTATACGAAAGACGTGACTGCAGTAAGCTGCATCATATACTACGAGTTTATCTTATTGGATGTGTGTTGAAAAACGTATTGCTACGAGAGTTTGTATTGAACAAAGCACTCAACATTATTATGTTGAGGTACGCTTTAAATGTATTAACATTTTTTAAACACCCTTGGAGTAGAGATTAGAGTGAATAAAATTCGATATAAACTTTTGTTTATAATATTTATGAATTATTTTTCAAAATATATATATATATGTATTTTAAATATAATTAACGTGACATGTAACTTATTTTATCACAGAAAGAATTTTAGTCAATTGAATACACAATTTATCATAAATTAAAGAGTCAAACTCATAAACCACTCAAGAGTCAAAAAATACGTCAAGAGTTATAAGACAAAAACTGAGCGGTATTTGAGTAAATTGCTTGTGGATATGTGCCAGTGACATATTTGGTTGTAAAACAGAATCACTTTTAGTTTGAATTCACATATATGCCATTTATGGGTATATTGTCGCGTGTTGATAGACTGTTTTTCCATTAAAAAAAATCGAAATATGGTTGTTATGTGGTTTATGAGTTTAACTCTTCAATTATAAAATCAGTGGTGATATTATAAATTATGGCAAATTATGTAGCAATTACTTAACGAATCCTTACGTAACGGAACTTGAATGAAAAGGTTTTCCGATATCTATAAATTTATATATTTTTTATTTAATAACACCGGTTGCTCCAAAAATGTTGTATGTTTAAGTGCCTACATGACTACAGAAAGGAAATTATCCTTGTGGGTTCGATTCTCGTTGGTAACCAGTTTAAAAAAAAAGGATTTCAGTCCGGTTTTCACTTAAAGTCTCGTTAACATTTTAGTGCTTGGATGGAAAAAAATACCATATGGCAATAAAACCACCAACTTGTACAACGAAAGTGTAATGCAGCACAATATATTATGAGAGGGTTTCAATAAAACGTGAGGTAACCGACAGGATTCGAACCGTTTTTCCGTATTTCCCCCGTTGGCTGGGGGAAACACGGATTTGAAATACATTTAGGTCACTAAGCGTAGTGAAAGATACTCATTTTACGATGGGTGTATGGTAGCGAGGGTAAATCATAATTCATACGAATTAAGACTATAAAGTGACAGCGAAGACAAACTTTATTTTTGTTAAAGACTTGTTTGAAATGATTTCATTTAATTTACTAATCATTTTTGCCCTATTTATTTCGTCAGTGATTTCTAAAATAAGTCCCTGAGACCCTGAATCCCCGTCATATTTTTCTCACTTTACCTTATATGTGCTAACAACCAAGTTGTTAACATACATGTTTTATGAAATAAGTAAATACTAAAAAAATATGGTAGGAAAACATGAGAAAATATTTACATCAAAGGTTTGAAAGTTACAAATATTATTTTGTTTGGTTAAACCCAGTTTTATAATAAAGTTTTGGGTCGAACTGATCCCATGCCGTAAAATTGTTTGAAATAAACCTCAAACATTAACATTTTATTTGAATTGAATTAAAATATAATCATTGACCGTTTAAACGTTTACTTGTTCAAAGCTTTGCCTGTTTGAATAATATAATATTAATATAGGTTTCAGAAATGACGCGGCCTTAATTTATTTGTAAACGTTGAAATATTTGTCTTATTTTAACATTAAAATAAATTTATTTGACAAATAAATTTTCAAATTCAGGTTTAAAATCACGACGTCCAAGGTATAGTGCAGTTCTATTTCCTTTATTAATGAGTATTTTTTTGTATCTTCAAATCAGTGAATTATCCTTAGTTTATTTAATGTTTTTTTATTGAAATAGTCTTAAGATGATAATTTTTTTCTTTTGTTGTCGATTGTTTATAATTCTTATAATTGCTCTATTCACCTTTATTTCATATTTTTGTTTTGTGGAGTCTACCTGCCTAAGAACCCCAAATACATAGTTAGACAGCAGAGTGCTCTGTTAGTAAATTACAAATCATTGAATGATCTTTAGTTAATTGAATGTTTTGATTTTAATATTCTCTCTTGATGTAATGTGATAATTATGAGATATTTTTTTTTGTTTTCGTTTGTTTTTAATTCTTATAATTGGTGCTACATGTTAATTACTAATTTTTGTTTTTTGGAGTCTACCAGCCTAAGAACCTCAAATGCATAGTTAGGCAGGATAGTATTTTGTTTATTTTATTGTAAAAAATAAAAGTATAAGTAAAAAAATAACGATAGAACGCTCGATTTCCAGACTGCTTTTAGTGCTGGTATGAAATTTTCAGAGCCATTACATGCAAAACACTAAGATATACCTATGGTAGATCTAAAGATTCTCGTAGCCGAGAATTATGTGAAGTGGAAGATATTGTGAAATGGAGTAAAAACCGCAGAAGATACTGGCGAGACCATATATGTGGAAACGATGGATAAGACAAGAGTTCCTTACGTTGCTATGTTAGCATTACTCGCTAGCAGTCATCTCCCTGGAAGACCTCGAAAAAGGATAGCTGAGAGTCAACATCTCAAGAAAAGACGTCCTGATGATAAAAAACCGTAGGTCTAACTTGAGAGAAGAAAAAAGAAGTTTTCCAGTACAATTCTTAATTGTGACCAAACGAAAATGTTCCTGCCTCTTTTTTATTACTCATATAATTTTAGATGTTTCGGGTTGGTTGAATACATTCGGACGTTATTTTTTTCTGAAGAAGCTTTGCAGTACAATATTTAATGGTGATCAAACAAAAATGTCCGTTCTTCCTTTTTTATTATAAATACTTACTTATGTCATTTTAGGTCATTCGGATTGGTTGAATAAATTCGGACCTTAACATTTTCTGAAGAAGAAGCTTTCCAGTGCAATTCTTAATGGTAACGAAACAAAAATGCCCCTTCCTCCTTTTTTATTACTCGTATTATTTTATGTTATTCGGGTTGGTTGAATAAATTCAAACGTTATTTTTATCCTGAAGTAGAAGCTTTCTAGTACAATTCCTAATGGAGACCAAACAAAATTGTGCGTTCCTCCGTTTTTATTCCTTATGCCATTTTAGGTTAATCGGGTTGGTTGAATAAATTCGGACGTTAATTTTTTTATTTCGTGTATCCTTGTACGAAGCAATGATTCCTTAACTTATATATTTCTCAACGCGTAGAAACTGCGTTGGATTTTTGCTAACAAAAATGAATTTATTCCTTAGATGAACATCTAAATTAGATCTCGAAACTATTTAAAATGTGTCCAATCGGGTCACAATAAAGAGTCAACCAAAATGGGTTGACCATTTCTTTGCGTATTATTGGAATTAACAGATACACAAGAGATTTAATTTCTAGGCATCATCAATTGATACTAAAAATGTCAAACTAGAGAACGTCAATCTCAATAAAACACTTTTGAATTAAGGTAAAATCGATCCGTTTTTGGGAAGGTTTAGTAATAAATCTATCTTAAAACAATATTTGGTCTTCGAATAAACCTTAATATACAACTTATTTTTTCATTCGTATTGCAGCCCTCCCATATATCTGAACTGATGATTTGGACGTGGAAAAAATCTTGTTCACATAAATCGAGTATTTGGGTTTAGAACCACTGGAGTAAGCACATAACTCGTGCGTCGTCCTCGTACGTGTTAGCAAAACTACCGAACACGCCAAGAGGCAACAACAGACGCACACGTCAAATACTTGTGTGTCTTATTAGCAGACGAACTAAAGTGGACCACATTCACATTTCAGGATCGACTGATTACCTTCTAACGCACGTGAAGAGGCAATAATACTCGCACAGTCTATGGTAGCATGCGTGAGTATGTAATACATAAGACAAACATTATATTTTGTTCGTGTATCATCGGGATTCAAACATGAAACTCAAACATCTAACCAACTAGACTACGGAGGTACCCATAAAGTTCCTTTGTTAATATAATACTAAAAGTACTTACGAATTTCGCAGTTCAAATCGCACGTTTTGGAAATAAAACTGCATGTGACAATGCAACAACATTCACATATGTTTAGTATGCACGAGTGTTGTTACAAGGCAATTTTATTTAAAGACTTGCACTATTTTTTATTACCCGAATTGAACACGAAACTTCCGGACAAGTATACACCTCCTACAATTTTTCTGACTTTTGTTTCTTTTAAAATACCATTTCTGTGATCCACACATTTCTTAATCTTCCTCTATCGCACCTTCCTCTCTCATTTGCATTGTGTATTTGAGACATAAATACTTATATTTTAACGGGAAATAGCAAATAGGTATTTATAATTAATTATCGTGTATCTATTTAATGTTATTCAATGCAATGCAATTTAATCAATTTTTTTAAATTAATTTGTTGACAAAAAACAGTCTTAGTACGAGTCCAAGCGGAATAGAAATCTCCACGTCAGCCATTTAAGTTTTGGGTCGCTTTTAAAGCTTTGCTTTGTTCGGATAAAGCCCGAGTTGGGTTGTAATGACTTACTCGAGGTTGGACGGATAGCTTGTTTCAAGTTTGAATGAATCAATTTTTTTAAACGATAGAACTAATCATTGATCAAGGTAAAATCGAGAACTGAGCCAATGGACGATTGATATTGAAGTGGTGTCAGGAACAACACGAAACGATAACAATATTTTTTCCTGTGATAAAATATATAATAATTAAATTTAATGTTTAATTTGAATTTTATATTGACATTTATTTCAGTTTTAATTATATATATATATATATATATATATATATATATATATATATATATATATATATATATATATATATATATATATATATATATATATATATATATATATATATATATATATATATATATATATATATATATATATATATATATATATATATAATAAAATATAAAAAAAAATCTTACCATTGTTCGTCAACAGATGGCATAAAGACTAAAAACAATCTTGTCTGCACTACGAATAAAAACATTTAAATGATGTATAGAGATGAATCTATGGTATATGAGGAACGTTGCCTAGGCATAAAGTGAACACTTAACTCAGCCTTCAAAGATGGTCATAAGCCCACAAAATACCAATTAAAATAGATACCGTCTCCTGTATATCCAAAATAGAGAACAATGTTACTAAAGAGTCATCCAGGCCAAAAAAAATTAATAATAAAAAATACTATAAGGAATCTGCTGATGGATCTCCAGGTAGATCTGATGTCAGACATCCATTTACATTTCGCAAAGTAACTGAAAACCTAAAATATACATATATATATATATATATATATATATATATATATATATATATATATATATATATATATATATATATATATATATATATATATATATATATATATATATATATATATATATATATATATATATATATATATATATATATATATATATATATATATATATATATATATATATATATATATATATATATATATATATATATATATATATATATATATATATATATATATATATATATATATATATATATATATATATATATATATATATATATATATATATATATATATATATATATATATATATATATATATATATATATATATATATATATATATATATATATATATACATATATTATATTTAAAAAAAAATTAAATACGTTTACAGAAATGTTCAAAAAAAGGAGTAAATAATTCTTTGTTATTTTTTAATGCAATATTATCCAATAACCTCAATGGCTTAAAATGTAAGATGCCTCAATGATCTATCTTCTGACCTGGGGATTGGAAGTTTAATTCCCGTTAATGCCAGAATTTAAATAAAGGTTCCAGTCGGGTTTTCACACAAGCTCTCTCCAACATCTTTCTGGTTGGTTGGAAAATATTGCCACATTGCAATAAACCCACCAAGTTGTATTGTACACAACAAAAGTGTAAAATTGAAATTGAAAACTCGAATTCTTTATTTGTGATATTTCAAGTTTTCAATTGTGGAATAGTTTGTTCAATTTCTACATTTGTATGGCAACGTTTAATTGAAGTTTTGTCTACTTCATTTTTTTGATGGATCACTTCAAATTGAAACAATGTATCTTCATTTGGTGCGTGTATGTCGTAAAAATACGTCCTTTCGAATAATTTAATTATGCCATGCAACGTTGTGAAAAATGGGTTATCGCACGCCTTGGGAAATGTAGGAAAAATTACCGAGTTGCCATGTGAAAACAAAAAAACATAAAGAATTAATTCGAAAATCATGACTTTATGGTCACTGCTTTTTTATTGGGAAAAGTAACGAATGTTTTTCCTTTTTTTTTTTTTTTTAATATGGTAAGCTAACTATAAATTATTATTTAATAAAGCAGGAAACGATTTTAATATTTAAAAATAAATATGTAATATTTGACATACATGTACATACTCGTACTACCATGCCGTTTCCCAGCCGGGAAATGCAGAAAGGACAGAACAAACTTGTGTGTCACAGCCTAGAACTTTCGTTCCTCATTATCTATTTTTCTCATTTTTGCTGAATATTTTGTTTACATAAATATAATTTTTTTAAATTAAAGCATATTTATGTAAAAGTGTGAACATTTATTTTGTCTTAAGATTTTTAATTTTTAGATGAAAAAGTCGATATATAAAATTTGTTGAATTTGTATGTACATATTCTTTAAACTTTTTTCTAAATAGTATATGTTTAAAAAACAGTTAAATAACCACGAATTCTTAATAAATATGAAATATAAAAACGCTAAAACTTTGAATTAAAATCTAATCAGATATTTTGGATTTTTTCACTACAAGAATGTACTTTGAAAATATTATAAGAAATATCTCTGGAATATTTTCGTTCATATGTGATGCAGAAGAACAAAATTCGCCACATAAATCTGCCGTCCAAACATGACAATTTCAGCACTTCTTCATTGTCTTTATTCAATGATAAATAGTCAAACGTTTATCATGAAAATAATATTGATTTCACACTTAGCTAAATTCCCTTTTCTAAGCAACGCTTTTATATTAATAGGAGTACTTACTCTGACATTCGATACGATTCTTGAAATTGAAATAATAAAGTTGATTTTTATTCATAAAAACTCAATAATTTATCTTATTTATGTATAGGCAACCTTTAGGCTAAAACCATTTCTAATTTATGTTTCCTCCATTTGTTGAAATATTTTAATATAAATTTAAAACTTGAGAAACTACAAAACAACATTTAATTAAAAAGTAAAGCTTTAATTTAACAATATCGATATTTGAGCCAATTTTTTTCAATCTGTCTTTTTATCAAAAAAATAAACTACATAATAAGATTTAAAAGGCATCGTCTCTAGCATTTGCACCACTTAGAACAAATGGAAATTTTTAAAATCTGTTCTAAATGTCTATTAAAAAAATTCTTTGAATGTAAAATAAAATTTGTAAATAATTTTTTAATATTTTTTTTAATTTCCCAAGGGATGCCTATTTGTTGAATTTCCCAAGGGATAGTTAGATATCAAGTCTGGTGACGAGATGTCATTATCTCTAATGCTTCTTTTTTTAAGTCCTTGGCATGATGCTTTGAAATATCAACCTTTTAAAATCAAATCACAGCTCCTCAGTCAAGTTCAATGATATCCAAAATATTTTTTTTTTCTTCGCCCACAGTTTGTTCAGAAAATGGTGACCTCCATAAGTTAAAATTATTATTTCAGCAAACTACTTGAACTCAAAGTTCTCTCAAGGAGCGTTTTTGACATTTTGAACCACGAATCCGGTGCGACAATAGCGGATTAGTTTCCTTAAAACTTTGTGTTTAGTAGACGAATTATAAGTCGAATTATAGACGAATTAAAAATGTGGTGAGTAGGCAAATCATAAATACGTTTTTTTTAACAAATTATCTTTTGTGTGTTGCTATTTTTAAAGAATACTGCGATGCGCGGGATAAAGTTTTGTGCCTTCTAAGCCCTGACCTGTTGTATGCTTGTTTATGCAGTAGTCTGTCTGTTATAATTTTGTACGTTTATGTTTTAATGTCTACGTTTTATGTAGCATTTTTTTGTTAAAGCTCTGCTAAATATGAAATAATAACATAACAACAACAATAAAATAATAACAACATATAATCTAAATAGTTTATACGAGTATGTTGCTATTATTTTACTAGTAACATAGACGTCGACCGTGCGTTGTACAAATAAAGATAACAAATTTTAAGAAAAATTTAAAAATGGTTTTTCAGAAATGTTCGTTTAAATAAAACATTGCCAATCAGTGAATATTTCGAATTATGTGAAAAACTTCGTTATTTATTAAAAATAATGAGAAGTCATCCATTCACAGATTTCAAAAAATAAATAAGAACGTTTTTGAAAAAATATTTCTCTGCTCTATTAGCTGAATGTTTTTATTTTGTTTTATCAATCGTAATTCGGGCTGAAAAATGTCAGAAAAAGAAGAACCTGAAGCAGAAGGAGAAGAAAAGAAAGGGATCGGGGTACGGCGATTACTTTTTTATTTGTTTTTTTTTCTCAAATATTTTTATTCAATGTTGTGTTATATTTTATTATTGTTTTAAAGGAATACCATGGAAAAAGGAATCTTGTGGGTGAACGTCACGGATATGCTTGGGCTATTTTACCAAATAAGGATATTTATATTGGGAACTACTACAAAGGGATGAGAATGGGTAAGGGTCTTTATGTTTTCCAAAATGGTTGTCGTTATGAAGGACTATGGAGAAAGAGTGTCAAATATGGTTTTGGAAAGATGGTCTATCCAGATGGTTCGAGATACGAAGGCGAGTGGAAAAACGACGTTCTTCATGGATTTGGTGCATATTACTATCCAAATAACGATATTTATGAAGGAGGATGGTATAAAGGACAAAGACACGGCTTGGGGACATACGTCTACTCTTCTCTTAAAATAACTGTAATGGGTAACTGGATAGATGGTCATCAAGAAGGTCCAGCTCAAGTTGTTTATCCTGGCTATCGATTTCATGGCTCTTGGACCGAAGGGTTGCCCGATGGTAAAGGTTTTTTTGTCTTTGATTCAGGTTGTATGCAAGAAGGTATTTATTTAAAAAATCTTGATGAAGATATGCGAGGAGAAGGTGATAATGAAGAAGAGGAAGAAGAAAAGGCTCCTGTTGTCAAAAAAGCTAAAGCAGTTTGGACCCCCATTAGGGTAATACCCTATTCTGTGGAATTGCTTCCTCCGCAACCGATGCCGTTGCCTATCCAGGATTCATTCGCATCTTTAAGTGATGATCAAATTGATTCGAACATATTTTTATTTGAGCCGTACGATTATCCAGATGCTTCTTATGAAGAAGAAGAATATGACCAAAGAGACTATCAAAATATTTTACCTAAAGATTTGGAATTAATTGCAGAAGAGGAAAATGGTAATTAAAGAAATAACATTAGTAGAAAATTAATGAATGCTTCAAAGGGTATTTTATAATTTCTATTGATAAATGATTTATTTTCGAAAATAATACAAATGTTTTGTCATACATTTTGTTTGCCAAATGACTGATTCATTTCGTTTAATAGATTTAACGAATTATTTAAAAAATATTTAATAACATAAATAAAATAATTTTAAACCTAAACACTTGATTTTGATATTTCCTTAAAAGTATTGTTCATGGAATCAATATTTATAGATTAAATGATTGGTAAGGTACCATTTAACGTATCCTAATTAAAAATAAAGAGCGTGGTTGGGAGACATAATTGTCTTTGGCCCGATTGATCGAGCCATTGATTAATAATCTCTTAAGTGGTCAA
The DNA here is from genome assembly GCA_949825065.1 of Odontocerum albicorne. NCBI lineage: Eukaryota > Metazoa > Arthropoda > Insecta > Trichoptera > Odontoceridae > Odontocerum > Odontocerum albicorne. The sequence goes on along the minus strand of OX463839.1, from coordinate 20,818,629 downwards.
AAAACTCATAGTTTGTCATCGCGCGTGTTGATAAATACTATCACATATGAAGATGTAACAAAACTTTCACATATCTGGAATGCACGAGTTTTGCTATAGAAAAACTTTTTTTTAGTACCATCGGGAATCAACCCGACATCCACAAATGAAAGTTAAGTATCTTACCAACTTAACCACAGAAGTACCAATAAAGTGAATTTAATTTTTCAAAAAACCTATGAAATGAACACAGAAATTGTTATAAAAATAAGTATAATATAAGAATATAATGAATTAAATAATTAGAATGATGAATCAATGTGTTAATAATGAAGTAAGATCCTAATCACGCATCCCAAGAATTGCGAATTCCAAGAACCACATATTCAATATTCTGAATTAGTAATGATTACTTACATACGCAATTTTAAATTTTTTATTTACAAAATAAATATTATTATTAGGTTTGGATATTTTTAATACGAAGATCTTCCACTATTTAAATATAATCAGTTTGTTGTTTTTCTCTGACATAAAATTAGTAATTTACATTAAAAAAATTTTTTTATATATAATATATTAAGTCTAAAATTTTCTGAAATATCACAAAATATAGAACGGCTTGACAGGAATACTATATGTATTTGGAGGATTTGAACTAGTTCATTCATTAACTAGTTCAAATCCTCTTCCACTCACATTTAAATGGTCAAGATTTATGTTATCGCTATATTTAGAATGAAAATGTGACTTCAGCAAATTTAGTCACATAAAAAATATTTATATTGAAATCAATGTGAACTAAAAAAGTCTAATCTTTAAACAATTATCTTACTATTTTTGGAATGGAAAAATGTTTCGCCATTTTCTAAGGATAAAAACGAAAATATAGTTAAAGTGTCTTAAATTTATAATTTATATTTGATAAGTATTATATTATATATTTGATAAGTATAGAAAATGTCAGACTGCGTCAAGAGAATGAATGAATCGTGGCTGGTGTAGTTCACTGGGAGAGATTAGGGGATTTTTCGAGACTTCGTGATCCGAATCTTTCAGCTTGAGCTGGTGGTGAATTGAATTCTATAAGTTGTATACTTACTTTGGTGAACTTTAACCGCTGATACAATTTATATAAAAATTTCCATTTGAAAGAAAAAGCGAGGGCGTTTAGATTTAAAAAAAGGATTAACATTTTCAGTATAACCTTACTTGATTTTATTTGAAATATAAAAAAAGATATTAGGTTAATTACATAATTTCATACGTATGTAAACAAATTATATTTTCCATGAGAAAAGCTAAAATTATTAAAATATATTTGATATTTTTTTCCTTGCGGAGAGATCAGATATCTAAACTTACTCTCTGATATCTAAACTTATTGTTTTTTTTTTGTAACAAATATCCTTTTTGTATGTGTTATCAGTACTTCTTCGTCAACCTTACAAAATAACCTTCCAATTTTATATGAAACATAACAAGGCAAATTCAAATAAAAAATATTCCTTTGATTTTAAAAATGACTTATTTATGGAGTTTTTGAGTAATATCAAATTCTATGTAAATAACCAAAGTTCCTTCTCTAACATATTTTTACAAAATGAGTTGAGGTTGAAATTAACGATGAAATATCACATCTGAAAAATATGGTAACAGTTTAATTGGTTTTTTCAATTTCATGTTAAAAAAAATAAATGACTTCACAGATTTTCCGTTCAACAAAGTTAAGCAGAAGCTAAGGGTGCAATAATATTCCAATCCAAATTTGAGAAGTACACAATATTTTCTGAAGCAAAAACCAGTTTTGCTTTGCTTTTAAATTTCGCATTTATACATTTTATTATGAACCAATCCTGAAAGTTGGGTTGTTTCAGCCGAGAAGTTTTTGGTCCAGGGATGAAATGAGGCGAGAAATTAGATTCCTTCGGACGGAAATAAATAGCAAAACACTTTAAAAGTTGCCGAAAATTACGGGAACGGTGTAACCGAGTTATATTCTTAACGAGATATTTATGAACAACTTTGGTGCAAAGAAATAATCCACAGATGAATGAAGACGATATATATTTTAAAGTTTACCAATTTAAGGTTTGCACAGAATGACGCAAAGTTTGTATTATTAATTTACGAATTATATTTAATGCCAACACAATAAATTTATTTGGTTGAATTTGAAGGAATTATCAGTGCTTGCATTTTTATTAGAGATTAAGTTGAAGAAAGCCTAGAAAAAAAATCGAGAATAATTTATAAATAGGGATGATAGGGAAGGGTAATGAAATTTTCTAGATTTCAACTCTGCAATTTTCGAAAATTATTGTTTCACGTAGGAAGACCTAGAATAACGTGGCATGATAAAATCAATCAAATTCTGAAATAGACAATTTTTTTCAAATTCTGAGAATATCCATCAGAAGATGTATCGACGCAGCAGAAGCAAAAAATGCAGGTTAGAATATTAAAAACCCGTGATTTGTTGTATTAGTTTACTCCAACAAGGATATGTATGGCGTGATGGTCTCGTTGACGATCACGTATCTGAATCGAGATTCAGAATTTCTTAAGCATTGAGATATCCACCAATCTATTCATCCATTCTAACCAAATCTCGTCGTATTTTTTAACAGAATTACTCTGACCGACTCGCTATTAAATTCCATCTCCCGGCTTTACTTTATATCTTCATAGTTCTTGTATATCTCCATTTTGTCTAATGATTCCTGGCAAGAATCCACCGCGACTGTTTAAAATTTATCTCTGCGGAGCGGAACAATTGAAAAAGTAAAACGAAAAGTAAATGCAACCGAGGGAATTTTAATTTGCTGCAAAGAAAAGCGCAAGGATTTATTTAAAATATCAATTACTTTTTCATGAATTTTAAAACAATAAATATTTTTGCAAATTATGAAATAACAGTGATTTTTGCAAATTATGAAATGAAAAAAGTTTGATTGTATTTGTGTATGAATATACATAAAAACTATCACGTTTTTTTCATACAGGGGTAGGCAGCGAGGATAGTGTGCCAAATTTTTCTAACACTTCATATATCTTTAATTTCTCTCATATCGATACATTTTCAATACAACTTCTTCATTTTATCTGATTTTTTTATTTTCGATTCTTTCAAGACAGCAACCATCTTCTTACATTTACACTCAATATATTTTATGTTTTTGTAATATTACAATAAAAGTGGGTTCGATTTCCGAGTTGGTGTTCTCTCGGGGAAAGTTTGAAATTTTAACGATACTAAAATTATTGTTTATTCAAAATGTCATCTTTTTTTAATTTCTTTGTCTCAGACTTCCAAATCACGTTTACATTGTTTTTTTTTGACAGTCTAACATCACGCATTCGTTCTACATGCCCAAAGGCTTTCAGCATACTCTTTCTCATTCAGCTTTTCATTACGCTAGTTACCGATACTCCTCACGACTGTAACGTGAACCTAGATACGGTGGATGAAGCAGTCGTTAGTGAACACACACAAGTGCACCCTTACTTTGGTGATTTGAAATTCGCTACCTCGTTTATCTGTATCTCTCCAAAATTGGAACGCATGCAGGAATTAGAAGCATTCCATAATATCTGTTTATATTATTGGGATGTATATTAATTTCAATTGCTCCTTGAAAAACTCGAGAGTAAATAAATTCTTACCCTAATACTTACAAAAATTTATTTCAACCAATTGAATATATAAATAATTTAGTATGTTACACCTTAAAGTATAATTGTTATGAACTTTTTAAGGTGTTTTTTAGACAATGATTGTTTGAAAAAAACGACAATAAAGGTTTAATTATTTTTATTTCTTGCATACAAATAATTTATTTTACTCGCATAATGCCCTGACTCCCAAAATGAAACAAAACATACCATGGCCGGGAAGTAAAAATGAAATAAAACATTGGTGCAAGAACTACTGCGTAAGAATTCGAATTTTTAAACGCACATCGAAGTAAAAGAAGTCGGAAATTGGAAGACAGGTACTTCTTCTTTTTTAATAATGACCGTGAGTTCCTATATATGAAGGAGTTTATATGTACGCCAATTTCAAGTGATAGGCAGGTACTTAAAATATTAAATTAGGAATTTTTTTAATACTTAATATTTTTTTGTACTTTTTTTACAAAACAAATGAACGTACATTTGCTGTCATTCGCATATTTTGAGCACGCATGCACTAAAAACTAAGGCATTACTAAGTGAAATATTGCTTAATTTGATGATATTCTAAAGTGGTAAACGCGAAAAACCCTAAAAAAATTGAATGTATTGAATGCACAAAGTTAGTGACGTTTGGTGCGATTATTAACTTTTAAACTTTATATAAAAAAACCCTTAGAAGGCCTAGATTAACAAAAGAAGAGCGTGTTTCTGTAAAGCGAAGAGAAATAGACCAGCTGTGGTGACAAACGTTGAACAATGACAAACTCTAAATGAGGATCGAAGATCACGGAATTCAAACGAAAATCGGTTAAACCAAAATGTGATATTTCAACAAGCTAAGGATATTAATATGAAAATTGGCAGTATGCAGCAAAGGCAGAGCAGAGACCATAAGATACATGGCGAGATGGGATAGAATGTATTATATGTAGGTAAAGCAATTAACAAGTATTTAGTAAGGGTTTTCGCACATATTTAGATAGGCTCTTCAGCTAATTATTTACAGATATACAATATAAGTAAATGGGAGCAATGGTTTCTTTAAAATATTCGAATTGATGATGCCTTTTTGAAGAGCGTTGCCGAAAGATAATAATGACATCAGTCCAAGAGGTTGACTAGGCACATAGCTTGTGGTTCATCATTACACGTGTTGGTAACTCTTTTCATACGCGGAGAAACAACACTCGCACATGTGCAAGGCGCGTGCTTATATTGTTACCTGACTAACTGTGCTACCAGACTGAAACCCTTTTTTTTAATAAACTATAGAAAAAAATAATATGATATAATGACTTTAAAATGCCACGAATGAGTGAGTAAAAATATGATATAAAGGAAAGTCAATAAGAAAAGTATGAAACATCAACGATGAAATATTATTAAATATTTTCAAGTCACTGGCGTATTTTTTGCTATTATTATTTTATTCAAAATCGCATTGTTCAAGTGTCGATTTTTTTTGCTTTTTGATTAACACGGCGCATTCAATTTTGTTTTGTTATTTTTTTAATTGATTAATATTTGTTTAACTTTATGCGTCATTTCCCTCAGTCTCTGTGGGAAGACTGACATTTTCCGATCAGTCGTTTACCGCTGCTCTCCTGACGCCACTATACCCGGGAACATGTTCCACGGAAACAAGCTATGCCGGCTAATGAAATTACTCGGATTAAGCAAACATCAGTTCATTTGCCTGCAAACCAGTTACGGTGACCATACATATTAAAAAGGTTTCAGCAGGTTAACAGTAAACTGATTAAACACTACGGGATTTACACTAATAAAATAGCCTGAAATTTCTAAAATTTACGTTGAAAGTTAGTATATTTCGGTACCATATTATACTTTCGTTTATTTTATATAGAATAATAAGACATATTTATTTCTTTGTGGAAATCTCTTCCCTCCGATCTAAAATATATGAAATAGGTCTTAGGTAAAAACCAGACTGGAACCTTTTTTTTATACAACGAGAACAGAACACGCAACCTCAGGTTGAAATACAGGCTGATGAAATCATCAGAATTATAGTTTTCAATGAACGGAAATTAAATTGTTAGCCAGTTTATCTTTAGTTTTTATTTCATTCAAAAATATTTATTTATAAAATATTTATTTTAAGCAACTCAAATTGGAACATTAAAAATACATATTCACTTGGGTTTAACTTGTATAAAGTTTTCCTGGAGAAAAAAAATTAAGTATTCAAAGAGTTCTATTAAATGCCTGTCGTCCTAAGAGCGTTCTAATAATTCTTGTAAGGCAGCTATAAAGTGTCAGTACAAAAAAAATTCGGATGACAAAGCACTACCAATAAAAACAGTCCTGGACCCGCCAGCGATCGAATACTGAACACTTGGATATTAACAATCATACTTATTAGACTACAGAGCTGACAAGCACATTTTAGACAAGCAAAGATCGAAGCTGGCTTCCTCGTGTAAAATACTCGACATCGAATGATCTTAAGACTCCTTCGAGCCAAGTTCCTTTAATCTAGTCGAGTCGTAAATGAGATAAGGCTAGGAGAAAGAAGAAAAATCCAATATAGTGGTATCTATTAATTTACTGCGTTTTTTTTTTTCAGTTGACATTTTTTTTAAATAATTAAAAAAAAACGGAACCTCTCTTGCAGTTATACTTCCCCCATTAAACGAAACTCCAGAAAATAAAGTTGAATTGCTCAAAAAAAATAATTTTACCCCTAATAAATAACAACATCAAAAAGAGACAAGTGGATGTGGAAAATTAATGAAAGAAGTCGAGTAAATATGTGAATATTCATACACTGAGAAAAATATGTAGTTTGTTGTATGTTAAGATAAGAAATGTTGTTTATAAGGATGAATGTGAGCCAATGACCGATTTGTTGAGTAGAGTGAAAAAGATCACGTTGATGTGGTTGAAATAAAGGGTTACGAAGATTAAGCGACCAAATCTACAATGCAGACATGGGTGGGAATCGTGGTACATGAAGAGCGATAAAAATATGATTAGAACAAGTGAATTCAAATTTTAAAGAAAGATAAGTAAAAAGTAAAAGAAACGTATGAATAGAGAAGATGATTTCTCTAGTAAATAAAATATTATTCAAATTTGAGCATTTAATTGATTTAAGATTTATAAACAAAACTAACTGCTTTTTCAAATTCAATGAACAATCATATTTTTTTTGTTCAACGCCTGAAATAATTGAACATAACATAAGATATTACTAAAACCTTAAAGTTTCTTTTCAATGCAATTTTAAAAGTCTACTCCAATGATGGTTTACCTTTAGAATTAATATTATTAAAATTAACTTGACCATTTCATTATTTTAGAATTCACAGTATGAAAAATGTAACATAGACATCTTACAATATTTATTGTACAATGCAATTTATGTGAAAAAAAAACATATTTGTGATGTAATTTTTGCATGTTTTTGTCCGTAGTAAAATATTTTTCGAAAACCGATATCGAAAATGAATATCTTTTCAATTTTAATTCTGTAACCATGAACGGAGAAAATAGAGAGAGCCGATTTATCGCTTAAGGATTAAATTATTGATACATCCTCTCTTCTCTTTTTCTATCATCGTTTAAGTAAAACTTCAAGGTCTGAGAAAAAATCTCACTTTTAATATTATCTGAATGCTATGGATGGATGTTTTTTTGGAAAGCCTCAATAAAATACAAAATTTTCTAGGCTAACATATGAAATCGATTAACAAAATAAATTTCTGAAACACATGATATATGTTGTGAATCTGTTTTTTTTTAATGAAATCGTCGAATTTTATTCAGTTTTTTAATATATTCTCTATGTAGGTTACGATGCTTGAAATAATAAGAAAACGGATACATTTATGTATGGAAAAAAATTCACTTAGTAAAATTAATCATAAATATATATTTATAGGCATGTAACCACCGATAAAATATTTAGTATTTTTCGCATTAAATGGCCTTTTAAATTCTTCCGCATATTGGACTTCCACAAATTTATTAATTTATTGCTGTTCAAGAATTTACCTCGCCAATCGCAAATTCTGTTCGATTGTAAATATAGCTTATTTACGAGTATTTATAAATTGTAAGAAAATATCTATATTTTCCTTTTTAAATGTTCTTTTTAGTGACGGCACATGTGAGAAGTAGTTTTTTTAAATATATAATTGACAAACATAAGCTGGTTGACTTGAAAACATGAAAAACTTGTTCTCGGTCAACAGGTCTACGTTATGACAAGCATTTTTGTTGCTAACCCTTTTAATAAAATAAATTTTATTTCACCTACGCGGGATAAAAAAATTGGACCTCGTGAGACGGATCTGACCTGCGGGTCGCAGTTTAGCCATATCTGATTTAGAATAAAGTTGTAAAATATACAATATGATTTTAACAAAATTCAAAATTTAGTTTAAGGATCAACAACTTTAGGAGTATAGTAAGAAATATTGTCAGATGAATACAGCCTCCGTGGCCTAGTTGATAATATTCTTCACTTCCGACCTGGTCGTTACGAGTTCGATTTCCATTGGTACCCAATTTTAGTAAATATAGTCTCAGTTTGGTGTTTCTCTCAAGACCTCGAACATGTTTCTAGTTATTCGGAAGAGATTATCATATGTCAACAAATCCACCAGATAGCCAACGATAGTACGAGATTATTAAAAGGGATTAAATTTTAAATGCCCGCGTTCAAGATATAATGAGGTGGAGAACAATATCAAAAAATGACATGCACATGTGGGAAGAATGAGTAAATCATAAATGCCACATACTGTTTTACACATCAACCCAATTGGTATACGACTCCACTTTTATAAATGTCATACATTAAACTTCTCAAATGTCACAAGACCCAGGCAAGTTTGCGATGCCACATGTGTTTTATCCAAGAATAAAAAAAACGCTCAATTTAAAAGACCCTTTACTTTTCCATAAGTTTCGGTTTTAGATTTGCTCTTCTCAACGCTTTTCTTTATAATAAATATAGATATTGTTGAATGTTGCCCTTCTTTTACTTTTTTTGATAGAAAGTTCTATAGCGTGCTGTGTATCAATGGCATGTGTACTTGTAAAATACACTTCATTGGGATAACATTATTCCATATTTTTAAAAAAATGTCAAGATACTTGAAGGTATCAATCATATTTTGACTGTTAGTCTTAGCAAAGGGTTTTAGCTTCTTTTGATTTAATTGGTATCATATTTACCTCATGTAGGTCAATTATGCCTTGGTTTAACAAAGGTTCTGAGTAAGATTCAACTAACTCACTAACATCTACATTGTTGACATCTATAATTAATTCAATCATCAGAATGTATATTTCAGTAGTGATGAGTAAAAATAGCTTATTTAATGAAATAAACTCAATAAGTCACTACAATTTCGAAAATGTTACTCAATAGTCACTACAATTCGTAAATAAACAGTGAGTTCAACGAAAATCTAATGTGAGAAAGTTAAGGACTGCTTGTAATGTATTAATTTCTTCAAGTTAAGCTTTTCCAAGTTTATTTTATTCGGGATTTTATGGCTCTCTGAACAATCAAACATGTGTTATCGGTTTAGTTTTGGTCAACCTAGTTGCACGAATAATTAATTCAACAGTGCTAATTTAGTTTCGAAATTAAAACTGACCAGCCGTCTAACTGGATATTTAATATTACGAGTATATCGTTTTGCTGACGAAATAATTAGTCTTTGTTGTTTTTGAACTATGTTTTGTTGTAATAGTGAGCTATTTTAACGTTAATGTATATTTTCCATTTAGTTTTAGACCTATCAAGAATACAAATATTAACATTGTGTTTGATTATTTTAAATGATATGAGGAAATCATGTAAATTTTCGTTGATTAAAATTTTTGGACTTTCGAGTATATTATAGCCCAGCTACTCGTATTTATATTTCTAAACTATTGAAAATATTAGATCGGCGTTTGTAGTTAAACAAAAAGCATTATTCTAAACAATCAGGCGTCTGAGGCTAGATCTCCTGCTAATTTACTTCCAGTTTGCTTTTACATTCATTGGTATTTGAATAAACGTTTTTATTTTAAGCCCAGTAATATTAATAAAATCGTTTCACGGCACCTTCAGTGTACGTAGATTTTTTTCACGGCACCTTAATAAGTGGACTAGACGAGCTTGTTCATTACACAATTTTTCCAAATCTTGGAATCAATCTAGACACAGCTTCCCTTATTTTCTGTTTCACGTTAAGTTTTGAGCGATATTTGGTTTTCAGAACAACTATTGTCAAAAACCCAGCAAAGTCACAAATGGTGACATAATTTGCTAAACTTAGCACGCAGCTAATGATATCCACCATTTACTGATATTCAAAATTTTCTTTAGTTCTTTATCGATAAATTTAGTACATTATCACGAGTACTAAAGCCGCAGAGCATTCGCTGTCCTTCATGTTTTATTAAAGTTATTTAAACGGTAAATTTTCATTATATATGGATATAGTGATACGTGATGTCTCAGTAAAATTTCATTTCGTATCATTGTTATCGTGCATAAGAGCATTGAATTAATATTGTCCAGAATCATTAAAATTTTTGAATACACCGCGGCGCTCCTGGAAATTGTCTCATCGCCCCTAGGCGTCGAGGTGTACATTTTGATAACGTCTACTGTAGCCAATCTGCTCCAATACTTGTACACACATTCTAAGGACTCGATGAATTGACAAAAATAGTAATGTATAAATTTTCTCTATTAAATATCATCGTCTTAAAACGTAGATCTCCTCGTCGTCGACACTTCTAATAAGATCTGTATTATCGTCAAGTACAACAGTTTGAATACAATAAACCAATAAATGCACATGCATCGTTAATGCAGAATATAAATTTACAATGATTAAAGCTATAAAAAATTACATACTGTAAAACGAAATTATATAACGTTAACTTAAGTGTGACGAATAAATGGAGTTAGCTTATTTTGCGTTCCCATTTCTTTTTCTTATTCTATTGTATGTTTTTTTGTATTCTTACCAAATATAAAACAAAGTTTACACTTATTGGACCTTACATTTTTAACAGTGAAATTATTTCTTATTTTATTGCAGCTCCTCTAAGTTTGACAAGACTTCATTCATAGATAACTGAATTGAAAATTTCAGTTAACACAATTTTCTTCTCTTTCTTTCTTTATTAGAAAATGAGTAGGAAATTTTAATTTGTACAGTAACTCGATTAACCGAGGTCTTTTTATTTAGAAAATATGGAAATTTTCTTCAAACCATGGACACTTAAATTTCTTAATTTAAAATTTTAATTATGAATACGCTCATTTATATTTTATCTTTTTTTTCATATTTCGTAGAGCTTTTTAATGAATTTTAAGATACTGTAACAGGCTTTCATAAAAAATTACAAGTAAAAATGTGTTTTAGTGAAATAAAGTCAACGAATATTGGAAACAAGTTTAACATTCTTTCATTAGTAAATTCTTGCTATGCAACACTTTTGTCATGTTGATGAAATAAAATTTTTACTCATTTCATCAACATCATCACCATCACACCAGATCTGTATTGAGGTAGCAGAAATAACATATCAGCTTCAATCTACCCTAATATTTATCTCTCGTATTTGTTACATTCATATTCATTTTCATAACCACTCCTATGTTTTGACTTTTTACTATTCTTTCTTTCAGAATTGTATAGATTTAATATTGCAACGATTTCTTGGCCTTCTCAAATGTTTTGTCCTCTCCCTCCTACAAAATTTTTAGAAAATATTTCACTATGATTAATTTTAGAGTGATTTCGCTATTTCAATACTCTTTTCTTTATCTCTAACATAATGTCTTATTTCGATCCATATTTCCCACTTGTCATTTCTAGTGTATATAAAGTACTGTACGTTTTTCACAATATAATCTATTTAATTTAATGTGCCATTTGACCCTCTCCTGTGTCTATCATCTTTGGGGTCAATTTTTAAAAACCGTGTTCGATATGTATTTTTTCGGCCTGAGAAAATTCTATCATTCGATTCCCTATTACATTTCTTTTTCCGTAGCCAAAATTTCTTGTGCATTCTTCATCCCTCCTGGTTTGGCCAATTTTGATATTGAAATATTCTATGATCATTTTGAAATAGTGCTTTCTTTCTTGATTAAGGCTCGCAAGGTTTTCATAGGTTTTTCAATTTCTTCGTCACTGTGGCTTATTGTCTGCGCATAAATTTGTATAATTCGTAGGTTGTATATTTCATTTATTTTAATTCTTGCCATCCTGTCTAATGTTGATGTTAGCCCGACTATTTATTTGTATAATTCGTAGGTTGTATCTTTCATTTATTTTAATTCTCAGCATTGCCATCCTGTCTAATGTTGATGTAAGCCCGAATAGTTTTGTTTTAAGCTTTTTATTTACCATGAATCCTACTCCGCGAAGTTTTCATGTCTTAGTTCCTGAATAGTATATCATATTTCTTTTTTGTCTCACGACGAGTTCTTCTCCTGCTCTTCTCACTTCGCTAAGTCCTAATATGTCCCATTTGATATTTTTAAGTTATTCTAGTATGTGTAGTCTGTCTTCTCTTTTGAGATATCTGCAGTTGAATGTGGCTACATACAGTCTGCATGAATGTAGTGGATTGACTGCGTTTTAATGAAATTGATAGAATCTCTTCTGTGCATTATTTACCTCTGGTATTGTTGGTGTGGTCAATATGGATAATAAGGACGAGGACGAGGCCTAATTTTGTTATATGATAGTCACTTTTGTTTGTTTCATCTATTGTGTCTTATCTTACCAGAATGCCTCGACACCTCCCATACTTGGCAAAGTAAAGGAGGGCTAGAAGATAATTACAACATACAGATTTGAATTACAACAAATAGATTAAAGCTTAAAAGAGAGAGGTCTGGAGGTAGACCACGGAGAAGTTATTACTTAATGGGACCTCGTTTATGCTTTTGAGTATGGGCAAGGTACCAGCATAATTGAGTCACTCAGCATTTAATTTTAGTTGGAGGAAAATGGCGGAGTCACCTGATTGTCTCAGTGGACTATCTATGGTATCTATTTATTATATTTACAACGCTACGATGGGGTTGTGATATGAAAAGTTGATTTCTTAAGTCATACTCAGTAATAATTTAAGATATTTTTACTATGCAATATAAAACAATAAATACATACTTAAATTCTTTCCCGCCGTGACACATGTTTTTGCCTCTTCTACATCTGTACCCTTTTTCATACAACTCTTTCGATTTCTCCACCTTTAATCATTTCTTTCGTTTACATAGCATTCATCCAACCAGGCTTTTCTTGGTATATCTCTATCACATCTTCCACTCAAATTTACATTGTGTAATAGTTTTTTTTGTCTTCAGTCATTCGTTTTACATGCGTTAACCATCTCATTGTACTTTTCTATATATTACTCTACTCAAAAGTCATTTTAAATCAGTCTTAAATTCGCCCTTGTCTCTGATCCCTTCATTTCGTATTCTGTCATACATTATCGTCTCAATTATTCTGCTCAGTGCACGTATTCTTCCAACACTTATTCGGCTACTTTCAGTTTTTGTGTGCATCTACATTTCAATGTCACTCACCCATATATAGAATTTACTTTTTATTTCTAAATTTCTATCACCATGAATTAAGATTTCACAACATCCATTCTCAGAGCCATCTCTTTGCATATGTAATCCAATTTATTTATCAAAGTTGGTAATTCATCCTCATTCTCCTCTAACACTACAATGTCATCAACATTCTGTAATCCACACTTATTCGCATTCGACGTTTGTGTGTCAACCAATGACCCCTGTAGATCCTTCACACATGAATCCATGTCAATATTTGATACCCAGGGTGATATGACACATCATTGTTCAACCCTTTTTGACATATTAAACCAATCACTCAAGGCAACGTTCACTGTAAGACATAAAACTATCGATGTTAATTTTGTGTGTCAACCAAGGACCCCTGTAGTTCCTTCACACATGAATCCATGTCAATATTTGATACCCAGGGTGATATGACACATCTTTGTTTAATCCTTTTTGACATATTAAACCAATCACTCAGGGCAACGTTCACTGTAAGACATAAAACTATCGATGTTAATTTAAATAAATAAATAAATTTGGTTTTGTTACATTATTTTCTTATTCATATTTCCACTACGTTTGCTTCCAAGGCAAACAAATGTATGTGTTATGATAAAAACTGAGGTATGAACTTATTATGACGTCTATGACTTAGTCAATATGACACCAGTTCTTTGACTAAGTTATAATACAGCCGCCTATAACGGCTGTCTTCCAATCTGGGAGTTGCGGGTTTGATTCCCTTCGTAACCAAGATATTTTTACGTTTTTGAAAAAAAATATCCTGTCTGTTTTTTTATTTGAGGCATATTTACATTTTTCTAGTTGGTTGGGAGATATCTTCATCGGGCAATAAGCTCGCATGGTAAAATTGATAATGAAGTTAAAATAAGTTTATTTTAAATTATGAAATAACAACACAAAGGACATTCAATTACGTCTTGATAGTCATTGTAAAAAAACTATAAATTAATACATACATGACGAAATTAACTTCTTTACATTTTAAGAGAAAGGCACGGTTGAGTTTTTCCATTGGATTCTTTAATTTTGTAAATAAACTGTAGAAACAGACTTCAATTTCAATTCTTTATACAATTTTGCACCCCCAGTCTTGATATTTTTTTTATTGTTTATTTAAATGGTGTTTATATTATATTTTACTTTCTTCACTAAGCTTGAATTGTGATTGGCTACAATTTAGCACACATATAACAATGTGAACTTTAAATTTTATCAATTATTAAATGCCGCATATTATAAAGTTATATTTCTTAAAAAAAAGTTTACTTCATGATGAATGTGAACATATAACATAATTTAATATAAAACAAATAATGGTGTTCGTCGAAATTAACTGCATACAAACATTCACCTCGTTGAATGCTTTATATGCAGTGTTCAATTAAAGTTTACATGATGTCATATTAGTACGTTTTCGTGATACCTGATAATTATTAAAAAAAATACAAAAATTGCAAATATGAAAGCTATTTATTATATATTAAATTAGAATAATTATTTTGAAAAGTTAATACTTTTTTCCACGTGTGAAAAGTAATTTATTTTGTTGAACATAACAGAGAAATACACACGACCACCTTTGTAGTCTAATTGACAAGACGCCTGTCATCCAGCTCAGGGATTACGGGTTCAATTCCCATTAGATCCCAGATTAAAAAAATGTATATTGCAGTTTGGTTTTTATTTAAAGCCTCTGGATAAAATCTTTCTGATTGTTTGGAATATATTGCCAAATAAAATAAACCCGCCAGGTTATATTGTTTACAACTTAAGTTTAACACAATACAACATACAATTAAAATGTATATGGACAACTCGAACATTTAAATAATATCTTATAGTTTACTAAGGTTATCAAAATGTAATGTTATTCTGGTGGAATATTGGTTTACGCGTGGGTAATTAAATGTAAGCACCATAGCATTTATAGCGTTTATGGAGATATCTATGGCTACATGACAAAACTTATCTAGGTATTTTATCGCCTTACTTACGAGGTGTGTAAAAAGTCAATAAGGTATCCCTTAATGATATGTTTTACGAGATATTAAAACAAACGATGAATTTTAGGAGAAACACGATATGAAATATTAAAAAACTTCCGTTTCGTGGGAAGAATAATGTGTTTTCGATCCAAGGCACCGACGCCTAAAATTCACAAGGTATAAACGAGTAGATAAACTTATTTATATATGACTTCTACTATATTTAATTAAAATTTTACTTATTGACTTCTTATTATTACGTATCGATAATAGAATTTAGACATTTTTATAGCACTACACAAAACATTGATACAGAACGGTTAAAAAACATAAAAATTTGCCTGAATATACGCATTTGTAAATTTTTAAAATTGCTTTTTTATGTAACTTTTAACCATATCAAACTCTTTACAATATTACGAGTATGTCAGGAAGGACGTGTTATCAAATAACAGTTTTGTATTATTTTAAACAAACTTTACACCCATACCTCGGTTTACGGAAGAGAAAAGTTGTCTATAAAATGAAATTTCGTAAATAGAATTATTTTTGTTGTATAAATACAAATGAAATGTGCATTAATGTGCTCCGTAAAAAGTAATCAATGAAATAAAATATTTGGGAAAATCTAGAGTTTATTCTGATCTGAAATATGCAGAACAAAGAAATCATATACGTATGTTATACACCTATAAAGAATAACGGCATTTACGATAAGAATATTCCATATTAGAATAATTGATAAAGGAAGCAGGAACTGGTCTTTGCTAATTTTATTTTTCTTCTTCAAGCTGCTTATAACAAAATCCAATTTTATATTTTTTTTAGAGAAGCTTCTCTCTTCATTGGTATCATTTTCCAATATGATTTGAATTCCCTTTTTAAATTTTGTGAAAAAGCGTCAGCTCATTTCGTTAGTATTAATTCCCGAGAAATCTTTGTTTTGTCTTGTATTTGATCCATTTCCAATTTTCATTTGTGTTCCGATTTAAAAATATTTAGTTTTTTATTTTTCGTAAAACAAATGCATTGATTGTTTTTTCCATTCCGCTATAATAGTGAAGTTCCCTTAACAGAAGATGTGTAAAGCGAGGTGTACTTACAGTACTGGCAATGATACAATTTAAAAAAACATTTACTACACAAATAAAACACAGAATCAATGAAAAGCTACGACTAGTTAACGAATTCTTCACCCCAATCAATTAAGTCCTCACAATGGAGATTTAATTATAAAAAAGCACATCGACATGAAAAACTGTATTCTGTCTTGTGGTTCTATTAAAGTAGGAAAATATACCCCTTTCAAAAGAAAAATATGGGAAATCGTCAATTCGTTTCATAATTTTAAAGATGACATCCGAAATATTTCTATTGTTATATAATAACCAACATATTACGCACTATTAGTATATAATAAATCTTAAAAAATATGCTTTAATCTTTTCAACACGTTATTTTTAATTCACTAAGTTTATGAAAGAAAACATTATTCAAATCTACTTGAATGCTAGACCAAAACTATACTTAAATATCAATTTTAATGCGTCGAAATGAAACGGGGACGTGGAAAAATACTGAAAAGAGCTGAATAAATTGTGTTGAAAAAGGTGAAGTAAAAATAATCTATGGAGGTTAAATGTTTAATCGAATAGGGAGTTAAGTGGTTATGGTTAAGTTTAAACTTAAGACTGATGCATTAAGTAAGATGAAGAAGAGCATTATGAGATGGTTTAGGCATGTAGAACGAGTAAAAGGAAGACTAACAAAACACATATGCAACAGACATATGAGTGAAAGGCGTGGTACAGAAATATCAAGGAAAGCATGATTGGATTAAATCATTCATTTTAAAAAGAGGAAAATTTAAAAAAATAAAGAAAATGAAGGATCAGGTTAAGGTGACAGATGTGTAATATTATACCAAAGTCTGATGCACTATCTTATTTGCCTATTCGGAGGGGAAATGGCGTGATAGCAAGTATTTTGGTAAATTAAATTATTTTTAAATTTCACAAGTACGAAAAAATAAATGTATAAAACGACATTTTCAATTAAAAAATATTTTTTTTTAACTGCAAATATGTTAGCAAAAAAATATTTATTTTAACATAATCGTTTAAAAATTCTGAAACTTTGTTTAAATGTAGATACATACATATATACGAGTACTATCACACTATGTCCCTGTCGGGTTAGGCAAATATTACATAGCGCCAGACTTTCATCAAGGGAAAGGTTAGAAAATGAGAAACTGAAGAGCATGTAAAACGAGATGTATGAAAATAAAGGTGTGATGTTATGTCTTCTCTACCTACCTCCAAAATGGATGTGGCATGATGGTATGTATGGCTGTAAAATGTATTTAAAAGGGACAAATATATAAAAAGATTTATGTCATAAATAAAACGTCGTTTCCGTCAAAAGAAAACATCTCTTTGGTTATATATTTCGTCGAAAATTTTGTTCTTTGAAACACGTACTTTATTTTTCGATCTTTTATAAACCTTTAGAAACTCGAACAATGCCACTCGCAACCGGATTGCGATATTTTATGTCGCAAGTGACATCTGCATTTAATGGGCCATAATTTTTGTTGGTTTGATCCAAATAAACTAGAAGTCGTTTCAAAAAGCGTTTATGAGAAAACGTTGGAAACAATTTTCTTTTTAAGTTTATTTGAAATTGAATTCTTCAAATTTAATTCTGTAGTCTAGTTTACTTAATTCTTAAACTGTATCCAACCATTTGTCAACGGTCGTGGTCTGACGATTACTATTTACGCCTAGCAAGCGTGCGCTTTAGGTTCAATTCTTGGCGGATTCACTTTTACTCTTAGATGATTATACACATGGATTAATGTTTTTCTGTAGCTGATATGCTTAATATCATAAATTCTAATAGCACTATTAAATTACATATAAAGAAAGCTATACGAAACTCTGCTTTATGGATGGTTCCAGCATATTAAAACCTGCTGATCGTCTTATCTCCTTTCTATCGTGACTTTGGGTTTGACCTGTTGAAACTTAGTGTTTGTTGAAGTGCAACAGCTTGTACACAATATATACCAATGTATATACAGGCGTATTTTATCTACAAAATGACTGACAATTATATTCCATCACGAGAAGTAGCCTATCGTATCATGTGTTCTTTTTGAATTTCTGTTTATTAGTCGCAAACATATTTTCTATATCCTCACCAAGTTTAAAGGATAGTTATAACCTTAGGGTATAGTTATCATTCAGTATAATCATCATCAGCCTGGTTGAGGCAAGCGTTGGATATAGGCTTTTTTTTATACGTTCCCATTTCCACATGGCACATTGCTGCCAGTTGCTCCCAGCCACTTTTCTGATACATTCTAACCATTTTGCTAGGATTCTTCCTACACTTTCCTCCTGTCCATGTTCATCACTTTCAAGGTTCATCTATAATAAAGTTAACTTTTAAACACTGAAAATAAATTTTCAATGTTTTCAATTATTGACTTCTTGGAAATCTTTTACACTAGTCGGATTGTTATTACCAAGTATTTTAATCTCAAGAGTGCTGCAGTTTTTGATAGTCCCATATAAAGTGATATTTTTAAGTTCTATGGTGTGATGTTTTTCTTGGTAAAGAAGTTTTTTTGTTACATTTATTTTGATACCGAAGATAATTATTCCTATCCCATACATATTCTTTAGTTTGGGCATTTGCCTATTGAACTTCCGTGACCTAGTTTGTAAAACGCTTGACTTTCGCACGGGAGTTTCATTTTTAATGACATCCGAAAAAACTGGTTCCAGTCTGGTAAACAAGTTCGCCTGGTAACAATACTCACCGACACTAGATGTGTGCTAGACTTGTGCCCTCTTTACATGTTTGATTATATGTCTTTATTGGAAATATATACAATATAGCAACTAGAGTCCTTCACAAACCATAGCAACACTTATTAAACAAAGGATTAATTATCAATATTTTGAAAAAAAAAAACAAAAAAAAACGAAACACATATGGCGTATGAAATTACCAATATGTGGAAAAGTACTAAATAAAAGAAAAAACTAAATACAATCAATGAATCACAAAAAAAAATTAAGATGTAATATCCAGTTATTCTGTCCAATTATAATATTGAGGAAATGTCGGAAACGACCTCCTAGACTCAACAACATGTACCATATAAATATGAACCAAATTAAGCACGGTGTTACCCAATTGTTGCATTCTAACGGATAATGGAACGTGCAATTATTCAAGTGATTCTTAATTCAAAGGATCGATAAATGGTGCTGAAGACAATATTTATCTCGATCATGTTTGAATCACCAATTTAGATATGTTAAAGGGAACCACATGAATAAATAAGATGATGAAAAATAGTTTTCTACTAAATCCATTTAAAATTACAAGTTGAATTGATAACATTTTAAAGAAAAAACTTTTCGTATAATTATTATATTTCACAATGGATAGCCTCGTTCCTAATATTAAAAAGAAAGCAATGTAAATGTAACATTGATAAAGTAATTGAAAGTTTTATCAAATCAAGATAAAACGTACATTTTTCAAAATATCCCACTTATAAAAATTTCAGTTCTTTTGTGTGGTGAGGGGGTTGTTCCTATTATGATTAATTCTATAATTCTCCAATTATCTACTTATGGCTACTAAAATTTGATAGTTTAACATTATTTACTAATAACTTACATTTATTTTTCTATCCGAATGTTTATGATATTTATTATATAACTTACTCAAAATATACTACAACTGAAGAAATATTTCAGTTTACTCAAATGTTTTAGCCTGATTTAATCTAATTAATCATATTATTTCAGTTCATGTGTAGCGTTTTTGTATATTTTAACAATATATTGCATGAGATAAGCAAAAGCTAAACTTTCCATGCTTAACCTTTAAATTTAAAAAAACTAGTTACATTTATAAATATATGGCTGACGTGTTTGTGGATTTTATTTGCTTACTTTATGATAACGTGAGAATAAACACAAGAAATAAGAATGTTTTCCCGTGAACATAAAATCACAATATAGATTTGCTTGTGATATTTTCAGGATTTACAGCTTGTACCTAGTCTGACATTTCCAATTACGTGCTGGATCCAATCGCTCTGAACTACACATTTGACATTTCAATATTGAAAACGAACAAACAACCATTAACATAAGATGTAAAAAATATTTTGTTGTATTGATATTTTAATTATATATTCTAAATAAAATATATCTTTTTTAGACATATACTCGTATTAGTAAGTTTCATCATAGCAATTGACATTTTCAATGTGAAATTATGTGACATTTCATCAATTACAATTATTTACAGCAATATGTACTTTTTCTTTCGATTCCAATCTATTCAACGTTTCAACTATGAAGTTTATTTAACCCCAAGGAAACATATTATTCTAGGGATATATTTTTTGATAATTTATTACTTTTTAGTTTATGCTCTAGGCCCAAGGGCTTATAAATCGCAAATTTGTTAACATAAATTACTTATCAATTTTATTCAAATACAAGTAAAATTTTAATTATAATGTTTGATTTAACTTTTATGTTCCTTAGAAAACAGCCTGAGATACGTGGAGATATTCAGAAAATTTTAATAAAATACAGTACATACACACAATAATTGGGTAGTTGCATGTCCACGTCACCCCCAACTAGGTCCGTAACCCGTAGCTTCTCCGCATTGTCAGATGGTTTCCTAGTTATACACTTGAAGAACTGCAATAAGTGTATTTCCTAAATATTGAAATCTATCAGGATGAAATCATTATTACGCATGGTCTTCCTTGGATCACATGGATAATACCACCAGCACTTTTTATCAAGGGCAATCAATCAGGTAAAATCATATAACTATTATAGAGCTATCCAGCATTGCAACAAAGACTAGCGCTAAATGTTTCTAACAATTACACTAGATTGCGCCGGATAGACCTGTTCTCAATCACGTACGCAATAACGGTTCTTCCAGCTGCTATACCTGTTGAAAGGGCCTTAACTCTTTTTGACGGGACTGCTTCGGATATGCATACATACACATATATTCAAAGTCACTTAAATACGTTGCTGAGTGCTTTCTAACGCGCCCAATCTGAGAAGAAAATTTTCTTTTGCTTTTGGTAATGTGATATGAAATATGTCAATATTCGAATATTGACGTCAATAATAATTGTGGACGCTGATATACCGTGATTACCAGCTGAATGGAAAAATGGGTTGTCGGAACTCATAAGACTAAACATGAAAACTAATAAAAATATCTGCAAGCTAGAATTTTTATTGCCTCGATCTAAATTAACGGGGCATACACGTGAAGACCGAATATTCTTGATCATCAAATACTAGATGGCTTCAAGTTACGGTGATAGCGAATACTGCCGATCTACTGAACAATAAAGAGAACACACTACTTAATCCTGTAATGCCGTGATTTATAAGACCAAATGTCGGTAATCTTATTTCAACACTTGAAGACAACATTGAAAGAAGAATGATTTTAGATACTAATCCAGGAACCACAAGCAGATGTACATCATTGACTCACTGGAGGGACCAAGGAAAGAGTCTACCTGGCGATACTCTGTATGTGATCTTTTAGAAATGAAAAAATCACAAGAATTGGATAAACTTGGTCTCTAGGGTTAGAGACCAAGTTTATCCAATTCTTGTGGTAGCTAGCGTCATTATTAATCATGATTCTCAGCCATTAAGACAGGGCTAAAAAGGAGTGAAATAACACAGTAATATATTTATAGAGGGGCATGGCCGCTCGGTAACGCATTGGACGTCCGTGCGGAAGGTCGTCGGTTCGAACCCCGCACTGCGCTACTCCTGTCTAATAACGCAGGATTTTTTTCCGCCTGGTATTCGTGGGTATATGGATACCTTTTACTTCGGTCATATATATTCTTTCAAAAAGAGGAAAAAACATGTCGGTTTGCTCCGATCATCTCACTTCGGTATACCATCGGATCCATTACAGAGGTGTGGTCGGTGAGTTTGCTAGTGTTCAACGGCTCACTCACTTGAAAAAAAAAACTCCACCACACAGCTTCACTTTCTAATTAAATTGACGTTGGAATGACAAAGAGGATCCTCGAATACGAGGCCCAGCAACAATCGATCGACATTTTTAAGTAACTGAAAACTTTTGCTTCAATAAAATATAAATAAAATATAAGATATATATAAAAATGGCTGCTGCTTTACTTCATACAATCAAATTCAGCATCCCACATGCAGCATGCAAACCTTGCAGATAAGAACGGTTGAGTAAGCCTTATCCTACGATTATTGTCAATTTTCTAGCCCGTTGAATTCGTGAGTCGAGAATCTCTCAGCAACGATACTATGGTTTTGTAATATAAATTTCGCATGATATGGTATCTTACTGGTCTCTTATATACAGTTGTAACTTTTTCTGAAGAAATAGCTGATTTTTAAGTATATAATGTAAAATAGTAATGAATATGTTGTCCTCGAACCAATAAAAATAAGCTCAAATGCCTAAAAGTGACAAATCCTAAATTGGGACACTTTGTCCGGAAATTCAACCTTTTTTCCCCTAGTAGGAGAAAAATATTTTATCACGGAGGTTAACTTGAATTTTCTTGATCAGGTGGCTCATCCATTTCTCGGCCTCAAGAGTTGCCCTATCAATCTCATCAAGTCTTACCTCGTATGAGATAATTTGACACAACTGTACGATATTTTCACAATATGTATGACTCCATAAGAGCACAAGAAGATATAAATGAAATCCTACCGGTGCAAGACGTGACTTGAAACTAAGTATGTCCACACTGCAGGAGGGTGTGCGTTCCCAGGATTGAACTTTAGATCCCCCTCAGAGTACACAGAATAGAAAGAGATAAAGGAAGACAGACAACAGTTTGTGTCTGCGAGGGATTACCTTAGTACTCGTAAGTGTTTTGTCCGACTGCTAGAAGTTGGAAATTAGGATTTTATTTTCGGGTGATCGGAATAGCTCCAAAGATGTTTATCCGACACACTGTCGCTGTTTATTCATATATAATCGTTGTTAAAGGATTTAAAATTTCATTCGATTCGAATATCGACATGATCAAGCTGTTTTAAACGTTAAAAATGTAACCATTTAAAAGCATGTTTTAAGAAAAATAAAAATCTTTCAATATGTGTTTGTTAACTAAATTCATAAAAAATATTATAATTTCCTTCAACGTAAACAATCATTATTTGATTCATACGTCATAATATTTGCTCCGTTATCGTTAACAACCGCGAGACATATTAGATAAGCGTTGCGTTCTGTCAAGGAAGACTGATAAAGGTAAGAAGTGGCAAGTATATTTATTTTCGCACGTTATGGATCTAGGAAAAAATATGCTTACTCAATTCAATTACCTTTAAAAATTTATGAATTTTTTAATTAATTTGTTTTTAATCAGATAACACGGCATCGATTAGATTAACAAGTATTTTTATTTGTTAGTAAGGTTACAATAATAGTTTAAATAATGATAACTTTAGAATAATAGTTTAAATTCAATACAGAAAAAATAATGTTTAAAAAATACGCACTGAATGGCATATATTTGATATATTCAATAATATATTCGTATATACTCGTACATGTTGCGTGATTGCGTTTAAATATATTGTATATACCATATATGTATTTTTATAATTCTTGTAATAATAAATCGCGTGTCAATAAGTATTAAAATATTTTATAGCTGTTTCAATGTAAAATTTAATAATATTAAATGTTTTTGTATTGTTTGTTGATAAAACTGTTTTTTATATCATATAAAAAAACTAGTTTTTATCGATTATAAAATAATCACTAAATAATTATTTAACATATTCATTGAAAACTTAATGATCAAATGGCAATTGTTGATGTTAAGGCTATTTGATTAACAGTTTGGTCTATAATTATTTACTAATTAATAATAAATTAACATACAGTACATAAATGGATTTATAATGATCGTTTGTTTCATATGAAGAGGACATACGAGTATATGAAAATTAAAATTATCAAGCACAATTTACTGTACCGAATAAAATTAATAATGTTTTTTTTTCAAACATTTTCAAGATAAAACAAATCTTCTGGTACCCTTTTACAACAAGATATTCTAAGTTCAAAATGAAATTTCTAGTTTTATAGAGTGGCCAAAATGACTGAATTTTTAGTGATTGTAAAAACTAAGGTATAACGAAGAGTGTCGAAAAGTATCAAAACAATCATTAAAAACTGGCAATATACTAGTGAGGTCGCGAAAAAAAGCATAGAGGGGCCATGTTAGTATATTGGATTCGTTCATCTATATCGATCGGTTTATTCGTTATTTGATTTGAAATTTTCAGTGAAAAATATTCAGTTCA
Source organism: Odontocerum albicorne (assembly GCA_949825065.1). NCBI lineage: Eukaryota > Metazoa > Arthropoda > Insecta > Trichoptera > Odontoceridae > Odontocerum > Odontocerum albicorne. Next base: position 20,793,970 of record OX463839.1, on the reverse strand, counting down.
TGAGTGTCTTTTAGAAAAGAGGAAAATTATCACTACTATAAAAATGAAAATAATTTCAATTTAATTAACATTAAAAGGCAAACCAATAAAACTGTATATACTCGTATAAACAATCGCAATGCTTCTCCAACACTGCGATTATTTTAATAGATAATTTTATTGTATTTTGTGTCAAAATTTTGAGTTATTTAGAATCATAAATAACAGTGATTTAATTTATGTCATACATTTAAGCCTACCTGCTTATATAAGGATTCGACAAACACATGTTAAACTATGTAGTTATTGACCGTAATATGATTTTTTGTCTATAATAGGATATCTGGACTGAGAGTACTCGCAAAATAAAGCCAACGTAGGTAATGGAATACAGTAATAGAGAAAATGATGATAAAAAAATATATAAGTACGAGTATGTTATATAGTGGTTTTTGCAAACCGACGTTCTGTATAAACAAAAAGTCCGTATGTCATTACAGAGTTAAACGAATGGAAGAAGAAAATACTACAACGCTCAGTAGAGTTTATTTAACTAAGCGAGATACTGTCTCATTAAATGTTTTGTACGTGTTCTGTGTGACCAAAATGCAAAACATTCTCAGAAAAACCGTTTCATTTACAACTTCAACAACCGAATTATTTAACCGGATACATCTCGGATCTAACAATGCTGCTAATACGGCACAAATTAAATCAGTAAGAAATTTATTGCTTTATTATTTACTAACCGACATTTTTAATTCGTTTTGTGAAGTGTACTTACTTTTATTGATAATAAATTGAATATGATTTTTTTCGAACTTACGAGTCAGAAAAGTAAAAAATAACGCTGGCTCGTTTGAACAAGTTATTCAATTGAAAATATTCTTAAGATTAAGTAAACATACAATTTTAAAATGCAACGCAAAAGGTAAAAAGATACTCGAAATATATCAATGAGAAGCTGCTAAAAATTACTTCTTCTGTATTATTCATACCGTACTTCGAAGTTTGGAGTTGTTTAACTTGTTACAAGACATAGCAAAATATTTTCAAGTTTAAAATGTTCCTTTTACAATGAGTCCCAATTTGGAGGTTTAATAAATGGGAGGGATTTTAAAAGAAAATTCATATAATGTAGACCCCTCACGGTTTTTAAAAGTCCATGTTGTTCCCTTGACTTATAAGCTAATTAACTTTTTTTTTTCTCTTAAGTATTGTTCACGTCTCGTTAACTCTAATGGGCTTTTTAATTTATAGTCATAAGCAATCATCTCGTGATTGTGGTAGATTGTAAGTAAGCCTTTCTTTAAAATAAGTATGAATATATAAACAAACATTCGAATCCAACCAGAGTAGCAGTAGCCAAACTGATGAGCTGTATGGCTCTGTCCCAGATTGCCGACTTCATAATGTATAACTCGAACATCATACTCAGAGTAACATATGAGTTCGAAGCGTGAATGATGCCACACGGAAACCAACAAAAAATACTTTAATGCGTTAAAAATGCTTTGTAAACTAATTACTATGAAAGATGCTTGGTCCTAAATTAGCTACAGGGAAGTGAATACTAAGATCTTTATAAGTATCTTGAAAAATAACAAAACAACCAATTACAAACAGCCAAATAAGTTCGCGAAAGTTGGAATGAATATACCGCAAATCTCAGTTCAACCGGTCAACTAACTTTTATTTTATTCTCGAAATAATGAGTCGCGTGCTGATTAGTATTTCAATATATCATAGGTTTTTTTATATGTTAACTTTAATATTATCAAATACTTTTGTATTGTTTAGACATTAAAAGTGCTTTTTATCTCCTAAAAAGAACTAATTATCATCGATTTTCAAATACAGTGAGTATTATTGATCCAATGAACAATAATTTTTCAAATGTTATTTATTGAGGTCAAGACTTTTATTTACATGTCTAAAATATTTATTGATGAATAATACAGTAGAAATAAATTGATATATAATGGTTTTTTGTTTAATATGAAGAGGATATCTACCAAAATGAACATTTTCAAGCACAATTTACTGTATTGAATAAAAAAACATTAAAAAATTCTTGAATATAAAATAAATATTTTTTTTTACCCTCTTGCAATTAAATTATAAATCTGATTTTAAAGAATAGTCAAAATAATTGAAATTCCAGTGATTCTGGAAACTGGAGTATATGTAAAGCAAATCGAAAATTAATAATGCAAACATAAAAAATGGCAATATACTGGTAAAGTCGCGAAAATTGCCATAGCTGAGTCATGTCAGTAGATCGATTCAAAGCCAACAATACGGAATGTGGGCAATTGGTAGACCGAGACATAGGCTTTTAAATAACATGTAGCAAGATCTTAGGAGGCTGAGGCTAGAGGGCGACTGGGAAGAGCCAGCGAGTGACTGATCTACTTTGACAAAAATCATCCTTGAGCTTTAGTTTGAAGTCCACTACATACGATTAACTACATATACAAGTGTATTAAAATAATTGTTTTTTTTTTTAATTAAGCTTGATTTTTTTTCCATTATGTCAATTATTCTTACAACTCCAAAAATAAAAAATAAAATCTTTTTATACGCTTAATTAAAAAGCAAAAAACATTTTAATTATGTTTAATTAGTATACATAACACGTATCTTTTAAAGATGAATATAAGATTTAAAAACGTGACCTTTGCTTTCTGCGCACTTGAATTTATAAAGTAAGTCTCCAAAGTATTTTTATTAAATTTCTTAAAATGATGTCTAGCAATAATGCTAGACATCATTTATAATTTTTTTTTTATAAAAAAACATTCAATCGCGGTGTACCTAAATGACATGACCAAATTATTATTAAGGATTTTCTTTTGACGATTCTGTGAGGTATCTTCTCTAACCGTCTAGATTTGAGAAAGCAAATTATCTTTTGAAGAAGAAAGAGCAAATACACTTTGTTATATTATTTTGCCTTTTCTGCATGATGAAAAACCAAATTGATATAGCACGGTCAATTGGCTCTTTCTAGGATCCCATTTGTTTCTAGTTGTGAATGGCGTCAGTCAAAACTTATTTATGTTTAATAAGTTTTTTGTGCCATATTTTTTTTCGTGTGTTTGTGTCGTGGAAAAAGAAAAGTTCGAAATATCATCAAAAAGACTGTGCATTTAGATTTTGAACATATTTTCCTGACTAAAAAAAAATATTAAAAACACTGCAATTAGTTCAACTTCTTCCAAATATGTTCATACTATATTGCTATCAATAAACCTATATTTATTTATTTATTTTTTCAACTTCTTCCATTTATCTTCGCTACATGTGTTTCTTCCTACCTCCATTCCAAGGCTCTCTTCAAGCGTAATGACTGATTCCGCTTTGTTAAAAGAGCAGTGCTTATGTCAGACTGGTATCATTTTACATCGGGAGTATGTAGTTTATTGACCGAAGATAATTTTTTTAATAGAGATGAAACCTTTTGCAGTCATTAGTTATTTGTTCCTTTTTTGTTCATGCTTTTGGTTTTGTGTATCTTTAATGTTTCCAAATTCATTGTTTGATATAAATATCATGATGTAAATGAAACATCAACTTTACTATCGTTGAAATAATGATTTGTATCTATATTGAAGCATTGTCTATCTCATAACATTTTTTCTAAATTCGCTAACCATATTTATTTTTAAATATTCTAATACAGTAACATTATGAATGATTTTTCAAAAGTGTTTTTTTAAATTAAATTATGTAAATACACCACCTTTTGTATAACAGGGCCGTGTATTTGTTGAATAGCGTATCTAATCATATATAGATAAATATTATAAAAAAAATTATATGGTTTTGAAAAATGGACTTTGAACAAATGGAATTTGCAGAAGTTAAGAGTAATGCAAATGGTATTCGCAGAAAAATGGTATTTGCAGAAGTTAAGAAAAATGTAAATGGTATTCGCAGACAAATGGTTTGTTCAAACAAATGGTATTTGCAGAAGTTAGGAGTAATCAGAATGTAAAGAAGATTGTTAGGTGTCTTCTAGAGAAACGATCGAACCCATAAATGAATCGGGGACTGCATAGAGGTAAAAAAATCTGCAGAGAAAGCAACACGAGTGAAATGGAACTGAGCATGACAGGTCATGAAATGAAAAGGTTTATATACCTCTATACCAAAAAATGGTGGTGAGCCGAATAGAACACACAAATATAAGTAGACCAAAGATTTATTAGTTAGATTGCATAAGGATTGTTGTGATTGTTGACCTGAACTTGATCAACTGGTTTTAAATGCTTTAATCATATGAAGAATATTTTATGTCGCAATCACACATCCAAATAAATTCCTTGCAATTGTGGTATATACCTCTGCTGTCTTCCATTTTGAATTTTCCAAAGATTCTCTGAAATTTTTCCACAATTAAAACTTTTTATTTCAAAATTAACAAAACCTTTATACATTCAAGATCAATTAAACTTCTGAATAAAAAACTACAAGAACTGTTGAGCTTTTGAGCTTTAAGCTTGCATTTTAAAACAGACACAGATATGCTCCGTCGAGTCTTCTCTTCATATTTGCTAAAATATTTACACTGCACTTCAGCTGCAAAACTATGCAGCTCTTGTGGGAAATATGTGCTGGATACAGGTTTATTTGCAATAAATATTAAAGTTTCTCAACTTGATTAATGGGGTTGGGATTAACTTTTAGTGCATGTAAGACACTCCTTGCTTTACTTTTTGCGGGAAAAAATGTGTTTTTGACATTCTATCTTACGGAAAATATTTGATACTGATCTTTAATATTTTTCTGTACTTATTATAACAAATTATAATAAAAAAGTGTTTTTGACATAACTCCTGACAATTATTGCTTGAAATTTAATGCATATCAAACTTACCACGTGATTTTTTTTACTGACAATTTCTCATTTTGAATTATATATTTATAAGCATAACATACATAAGATGGATTTTTATAATATGAGCAATTTGCTGCAGGCTTAATTTGTTTCCTTTGATTAAGTGGCGCAATTGTGTTAAACTTTTGAATATTTATATTGACTCAAACAAGGCATCTATCGAGATTTGTGTATGTTTGGAATGAATAAATACACTGATAAGGTGTTATATTTTATTCATCAAGCTTCAATATTTGTAAATCTCTGCAGAAGATCAAAATTCTTTCATATAATTTATTTATGCCTCTCATATGCATGATGAAATGAAAAAAATAATAATGCTTTGTGATTTCTTAACAAAAAGATGCCCCTTAGCTTTGTTATGTTTAAAATTACTTGTTAAGTCAATTTTATTGTACAACATAGGATTTATTGTTTTCAATCAGATTCGAATTGAATTTGAGTTCAAATGATATAAATAGAACATACCTGTGTATTAAAAAGGGCAACCAAGTCGAAATACTTAATGTAATATGGCATACAATAAAGGTGTTCTGTAGTGAAGGAAGCTGATGTCATGGAGACCTTCAACAAAAAAGCTTATTAACTGTCTTTATTTATTTTTATAAGTATTAAAAGTCAATTCAATGTCTAAAAATTATGTTGTTCTTATTTTTTTCTCTTCGTTGTTGACAAAATAAGCCTGAAATCCGTGAAATATTATTAAAATATACGATGATTTCATACAAAAGCGCAAAAAGTTTGAATAATATCCTGAACTTTATAACTCAACTCGTATTATATCTGATTTTTTTTTTTCAAAAAACAAATTGTTGAATTTGAATACACATATAAACGTATTGGAAGGCTTTTAGACTTTTATGAACTTTTTGTTGAAAAAAAGCTACAACATATAACGAAAACTTATTTAAATTCATTAATTTTACAAAAAGTAATTCAGTTATGATAATTAACAAAATAAAAGGAATTCGCATTATATAACTGAATATGAAAGTAAAAATTAAAAAATCTCATCGGGATATGTTTCATATTTTAATAAAGAAGGATTTGAAGAAAGTTGTTTCAAGGAAAAATTGCTTTAGATTAGAGATCTGACGAACAGACAAGCATTTTCCACTCTTCTTCATTATACTTTCATTAATATTGTATTTTACATGTCTACTACAACATTTTTACTAAGACTTAAAACTGAACAGATTTTATGACTTTTTTATAGTTACGAAAAATATATATTCCGGTCATGTTTTAGTGCAAGAAGTTTATTTTTGGTGAAAATGAACTATTTTATTCCTTATTTTCTAAGTTTTGCGACTTTTCATTGCAATATTTCAGGAGAAATTCTGTTCGTAAATAAGTTAAACTGGTAAGTCGAAATTAACAAATTTGCTGTTCAGCAGAATACAAGCAACGGCAATGATGCCTCATAGATTTGGGCAAATTTTTAATTATTCACGAAATAATAATCACGAAGGATGACCTAAGGTCCATTGAGGCTGATTGAAAAAACTCAAGGCTGGTTTAAAAAACCACTCTCCCCTAGGTAGCTTTATAATTTCATTCAATAAAAGCAAAAACGGCTGATTTATTAGACGCGTTAAACGAATATATGTACATAGTTGAAATAATATTGCCCTTAATGCACAATTCCACTCAGAGGGATACATAAATCTAAATGTCGGGGGAATGGATTTTCTTTTAAATTCGAGTTAGGATTTGTTGCTCACCAAGTCATCAATCTCATCTGTCAATGGAGAGATGTATTTTTCAATCTGTTTGAAGGGAAAAAACTTTCAACATTTTGGAAAATCTGCTTAGCGAGTGTGCCCTGCTTTTTGCCTAACTAGACATATTCTCCACAGGGCCGACTCGTGGTAGTGTAATAGTTTACAAAAAAAAGTTAAAAATATATACCGCTTATATCATACGAGTAATATGTGCTTTTAATTCTAACAATCAATTACTTTCTATCACGCTGTTTGCAGACTTTCGTTATTGAAAGGTTTCTCAAAGTGTGTCATCTTAGGTCACTACGTGATGGTTTTTATCTTTCGAGTTCGAACATTCTAGAAAGATTCTATTCTTTACAATAGGTCCAGGCATTCCAAAAATCCAAACAGGAAACGTGATCAGCTTTTTTTATTTGGTTCTAGTAAACCATACTCTCGAGATGACATACCCTTACACAAATGTCATAGAGTGCGATGTTAGATCAATGAAGACTTCAAATATTACAAGATATAGCTTCAGCTCCATGTTCTGCATCAAATATATCTTCTTCTTTTCTATGGTTGTTTTGAAGTATTTTTTGAAAATTAAAAATGTTTTATTAAAATTAAAAGATATTAACAACATTTTTAATTAATTTCATAAAAATACATTAACAGCTAATTCAATTGTGGGCATGTGAGTTATACGAATTCCGCATGCTTTTTTGTAAAAGGAACCTCTGGCATGGCTACTTTCTCTCCTCTGTCTTCTTTATACTTTTTATGGATACAACCACAGCCTTACAGATACCGGCAAAAAAATCGAAGATATGCAGACCAGACTGTTTACAGGCGGTGTCATCAAGTTAGCGGTAATGCAACAAGGAATTCAGGGAGGTATGTTGGTTTATAGCTCGGAACATGCTGCAATATGTTGAAAAATGTATGTATTTGTGTACCTTATTATCTCTGAATGTGCAACAAGACACTGAAATAAATATACAAAAAATAGAAACAACGAACGGATTGCTGGTTTTTAAGGTAACTTTTTATTCCGAAAATTAGAGCTCAGTGCAGTTATATGCAAAGATAAATCTACTAAGTATTAATAAACTTGATTTTAAACAATTCGGGAAAAATATGTATGGTGGAAAGAAACATATCAAAGGAATCAAAGTAGTTACACAAAGTAGTTACACGAAAGAATATAATAAGAAAAATACTCAATAAGTACGAATAAGTAAGTACCTTGAAAATGGGCTTTAGAATAATTAGATTGAGAGATTTCAACCAAGATATCTGATGTGCTTATTGAGAATGGTCCCAGCTCGTTTGTGAAACGAGATTTATTGGTTACCTATTTAAGGAAGAGAATAGTTAGATGACACATATACACCTGAACAACCTGACTGAAGAAAAATCGGAATTAATATCTGTAGAATCACAAATAAGGGCGAAAAAGAGCGCACCTTCACGCGTTAAATCACCTGAAGAGTAATTTTCAATGTACAAAAAAAATATTTCTTTAGTCATTTTCGAATTTAATTCAGGCCAATTGTTATCTATCTGCTTCGAGTCTTATTGAATTGAAACATTTAAGAAAACTGGAAAATATAGGTTTTCGAAATTTTAATAAAAGCTACCGGTATTGAAAATCAATAACTTGTTTTAAGTTTCTTTTCATTTTTATGTTAAATGTCTACAAACACTTACATATATCCACACGAAACAGATGGGTCTTTTAATTTTGGGCCGGACGCTAAACGACAAGGTCCGTGAAACTTTTTCAAACCCAAAACTTGGAAAGTTATTCCCAAGATGTTTTTCTTTAATACCCACTATCATCTTTAGTTTAAATTGAAATGGTTTCCAAAGAAAAAGTCGTTGACATATGACACCTAAAATGGAAAGCAATATGAAAAATCAATTTGCCATTCGTCGCAAACCTCCCGACATAAATGTTCGCAATCGTAAACTAATTTTTCTATTTTGCTGGCCACTGATATTTTTATTACAACTTTTGCATCACTGTAAATATCGAAACCTCTCCAGCTTTTTTATAAAAACATCAAATTAAAGTATATAATGAATGCATAATAATATGTTTCACTTAAAATTATAGATGCAATACAATTCATCGTACTCTATCATAATATAAATATTTAATGTTATTGGTTTATTTCAGTTTTTTTAAATAATTGTGCTAAATAATATACAATTCTAGTGTCAATCTTGATGTTTGGAAGTAAAACCTGGGCTTTGAAAGGGAACAAATACGTTAAAATGCGTGTCTTGTATAGAATATCTGGTGTTACAATTATTGATTAAGTTAAAGAAATATCGGATAAAAGTTTAATGTTTATTAATGGTAATAATAATTAAAAGACAAATCATCTTGCTCTATTAATATACCAAACTCTCTTCAAGGGCGTTTAAAAGAATATCCTAAGTAGAATCAAGAAAATAATACAGAGGTGGTTTAATCATATTGAGATAATGAGTTACGAAAGACTTACGAAACAAATAAATTTGTGAGATCGAGGAAGAGGTAGACTGAGGAAATAATGAACGGAGATAGTTGGAAATATTTAAACTGAGGGATAGGTAAGATGTATGAGGAGAACAATTATAATGATTATGTATGGATATGAACAAAGCGAGAATTATATGCATGTATAGAAATGCGTGGAAATCTGTTCTCTCGTGATGTTATATATTGTTTGTAATACATTTTATTTGATAAAACATTAAAATATTATTTATTTGTCTCTATCTCCCTTGAGACTCTTAGACATTTATTTTCCAATCAGTCACACACTGTCTCCTCCCAGTTTCTCTAGTATGTAAGAGCTGCACGTTCTTTGAAGGCCTCTGATTCGATCTGCCACTGTCCTTATTCTGTTTGTTTTTTCAAAGTGTACTATGGCCTTTATTGATGGTTACGACTAAAATCTATTAACGTGGCCTATTTTTAACCAAATTAGTCAAATTTAGATTTTAGATAGATTTGTATTTTTTAGTTTTTCATAAAACCTCACTTTTTACTCTTCTACAGCTTATTTTGGGGCAAGTATCTTTCGTAGGAATTGGTTTTTGAAGTGACATCCACCAAGCTTCGAATCCATGCGTTTCTACGGGTAACTACACATTCTCAGCTTGACATTCTGAAACGGAGCCTTACAGCTCAGTAGTCTATGTAGCTTTTCTGATGCTCTGTTTTCACATTGTGTCTTTGTTTGTATATCCAACGTACCTCATTTAATTGCTTTTATTTATGAGCCAGAAACCAATAAAATTGATTATATTCTAATATTTATGGAGCTTATGATTTGTCTCCTTAAGCTTGTCTGAAACAAGAAATAATCAAAGTTATCATGAATTTAAGTATCCAAATAAATATTTATCAGTAGGAAAAATAAATTAATCTTGTATAATTTGATAAAAGTGTTTTTCATCAAATATTAATACCGACCCAACAACAGAACGACAGAGAGTAAATAGTTTTATTTTCTTGTACACATTTGTTGATCATTTGTCTTAATTCCCGATCATTGACTCGTGAGAGACGACCAGAGGTTCATTTATAAATGTCATTTACATCGGCAACAGAAAACGACACACGAGTGGAAAAACCGAGAATTTTTCGCCATTAGTCATCTAAAACAATAGTCACATAAATTTCGTTTAGAGGTCAAAGGTGAAATTATGATAAAAGCCTGAAACGAGATGGATTTTCCTTCTCATGTTCAAATTAATTTATCTCAAACACAATTCTTTTTAGTCTTGAATATAAAAATTCCAACTTTTTGTCTCTTGACATTAAATGCTTATCTTATTTTGGAAGGAAATCAGAATTTACTTTATTGTTTAGAAGTTCAATTAGGCTTTTGAAGAAAAAGTTTCTTTTTTTTTCGTTTTCACAGGTAAATACAATTTTTATTAGTTACTTAGTTTTCTTAAAGTTCTGGCGTCTTATAAAAAAAAGAGCCTAAAACGCATTTTATTTTCCTTTATACCGAGAAAGGTACCCAAAAACTTTAGATAAAAGTCTAGCGTTCTACTAACTTGGTCATGGAGATCTTTTTATTTATTTTTATTTAAATACTTCATTGTACAATTTGGCAGGTTTATTATTAAAGATAAATCTCTCCCAGGACATATGTATATTGTTGAACCGGACTGTATCAAAATCTGCTTAGATGATAGCGCAAAATTATATTATCTATGCTGAATGACAGTGAAACACGGACGTGGAAAAAAAACTGGAAAGAGTCGAATACATACTGTAAAATGCGTGCAGTAAGAATGATACATAGGATGACAATGTATTTTATGATGACAGAATACCCAATAAAGCGATAAGGGAAGAATGTGAACTTAATGCTGATGTGTTGAGTAAGATGAAGAGGAGCAATCTGAGATGGCGTAGGCACGTGTATCAATAAATAAAGAAAGACTAAAAAATAGATATACAGTGCAGATGTGAATGAAAGGCACGGTAGAGAAACATTTAAGAAACACCACGTCTTTCTTGTCTACTCAGCTAAGAAACGACGCGATGGTATGTATGTAAAATATTACAATCTCTTTCAACCAACCAGAAAATTGTTTTAAACTTTTTTTGTTGGGTGAATGATTTACATTAGAGCTTTATAAAAAGAATTTAAACGTATAAAAGATAAAATTGAGACAATCCTCTGATGATTTCAATTTAACAAGTATAATAATTTCAACTACAGCTAAGAGATAGACGGGGAAATGAGGAACAAAGATAGCGGAGGAACTAGGAAACACGTTACGTCACTGAAGGAAAATATAATTCACTTTGAGTTGCTGTTTGAAAGCAGTCTTCTTCGAATCTTCATTTATAATCCAAAATTTGTTTATAGAAAATTTACAAGTTTCACTAAATTATTGATGTTCAGTGTTGTGCATTTAATCGGTGACCTATTTGTAAAATACTTTAATCTTTTCGAGAAAATTTTTGTTTCCTAAACAATTTACAGTATTCTTCACACGACTCCTTTTTTATTCAACCATATACTCTTTTGTCCATTTTCGTGTCTTCATCCCACGAGACAGTTGTTTATTACATCCTTGTAAAATTTGATTATGAAACAAATTATTCCACTTAACTTAGGTTTATAGTTAAACAAGTTACCATGCAAGGGATTTTAATAAATAAATAGGAAATCCTACTGCAAGTGTTGGAGACCACCTTCACTTTATGAATACATCAT